>JAMZEH010000051.1:87500-687500 GCA_024699665.1 Ostrea denselamellosa
GGACCAAAATTATCAGCTCTATGGAATGGGTTTCTATTGTAGCTTCAGACCAGGGACATGAGACCGGGGCAGTTAACTTGTCACAGACACTGAAAGGGACCGATTCCAAATGTTCCGAGTTCAGACTATAAGCACAAACTGTTCAATTCAGGAATCAGTTTACACAGCTGAGGAGCATGGATGAATAGCTGTTGCAAATAGATGGATATATGGGGCGCGACCATTCCTTGTTAGTGGTTCAGCAATTAGCGAGGTGTCTTGGAAATGAAGATAACTATTCGCCCAGGGCCTCTGCCCAAAGTCATATGGGGATTTCACCTATAAATCCAGGTTGGGACAGTTTGCCTGTAAGTCAGCTAGAGGGTTGTCCTGAGCTAACGCGGCCAGTTATATTTGACTAGCAAGTTATTCATCCCAGCTTGGTGGGGGTGTTACATTATAGATCCCATGGCAGTAAAGGGGTACCTTGGGTGAACACATGTTATGTTAGCGCGATAAATAGTGGCGGAGGTGAATAGTGGCGGAGGAAAACATACTAGTAGTGGTATTTATGACCAATGTCAGTCCCCTCAGTATGTGCTTATCTGCACAAGTGGAAGTTCCTCCGGGCTCCCCGTGTCACCAGTACATCTTTCAGGATCAGTCAGGAGTTGGTGCGTCACAGTTGTTGGGGCTCCAGAAAGTAATGTGTCCATGGGGCATATGTGCAATGCAGGTTGCTTGCCAGTCCGACAGGTGACGAGAAATCAGCAGGTCAAGGACGCGATCTCCGCTGGTTAGGCATGTCAATTCAGAAGGCTGGTCCCATTTAGTCGCTTCTTATGACAAGCAAGGGGTACTGAGGAACTATTCTAACAACCCGGATCCCCACGGGGTCTTTCTCAAGGGAAAGGTAATTGAGAAATAGCAAATATGCAATGAAAAAAAATCTTCTCCAGAAGCACCCGGCCAACTTTAATTAAACTTAGTACAAATCATCCCTAGGTAAAGGGGATTCAATTTTTTTTCAAATGAAGAGCCATGCCCTCTTCCAAGGGGAGATAATCACAAAAATGTAAAAAAAAAAAAGGGTGGGGTCTTTTGAAAATCTTTTTTCTCAAGAACCACTGGACCAGAAAAGTTCCAATTTACAGGAAAGTCTCCTGCCATAGTGCAGATTTACCTTTGTTAACATCAAGGCCCCCAGGGTAGGATGGGGCCACAACAGGGGATCAAACTTTTATACGCGAAAATATAGGAAAAAATCTTTAAAAATCTTCTCAAGAACTGCAAATCCAGAAAAGTACAAATTTACATGACAGTTATTTGACATAGTGCAGAGTAGTGTTTCTTAATATCATGACCCCCGCAGATAGGGCGAGGCTACATTAGGGGATCAAAGTTTTGCATGCGAATATATAGGGAAAATCTTTTATATGGGCCAAGGTGACTCCGGCGAGCGATGTGGCCCATATGCCTCTTGTTACTACAATTCACGACAATGCTAAAATGTGCACAATAAAATACTTTTGTTAGACAATTCTTTTCTCAATATCAAAACAAGACCTATATTTTTCTTTCTTTCTTGGAATTACACAAAACACTAACGGTAAAAATTCAGTACAAACTCTGCTACAACGATATAATATACGAAATAACGTTACATCCAGTACTGGCAACTTTTGCTGTTTAATTATGAAATATATTTTTACTGGGAGGGGTGTGCTTGATCCCGCCTATCAAAGCATAAAATGCATCACACCTTGCAAATGTACCATATGACGTGACATCGTTTGACATCTGTGAATTGCTTACATACTTTATGTATCGGATTTAATTGGCGACAATACTGCATGCTATGGTATGTTACTCACGCCTACGTAATTTTGACGGACGGAATGTGTTACACGATATAACCGAACTTGGTGCAATTTACGCTCTATAATCAACACGTAGGTCAATTTCACCCCCTAAACAGACGCTCATAACAATGCAGTGAGTTGATACTATTGCATCGCGGCGCAGAATCCATTAGAATAATCCTTAAACAATTTATAGAAAAGATATTAAAATAAATCAACTGGACGCAAGCGTGGGCTTTTTTTTTTTTTCCTTTTTTTTTTCTTTTTAGATCGGACCACACTCACGATATGCATTATGAAAGTCCATCCCTAGTTAACTGTGAGTCATACTTTTTAATTACGATATTTTAATTGCTATATTAAGTAACATTCGTCATTAGAAACAACTTTACGGTGATGACTTTAAAAGTAGTATCCATGCACTTGTCTGGATTCTGAAGACCTCTTATCGCTACAAGACCACTTGAAGATATTACTAGTTGTGGGAATTCGCAAAAATAGTCTTGAATCCACATTATACTGCACACCCTTTTTGTATTTCATCTAAATACAATAAATTGAAGCCGGGGGGGGGGGGGGGGGGGGGGGCGCTGTACAAATCGACAAGTATTATGATTATTACATTTTAAAGTTAATTCTAAATACGATTGATTTATATCTAGAGATTATACAACTCAAACGCTAATATGAACAATAACTTCAATCCCCGATTAAGTAGTTATTACATTAAATTTTGTGAAAAATCGTGAAAAATACATTAAATATTAATTCTGCAGAAACGCATGTACATTTTGAAAATTCATATAGAACATACCGCGCTCTTGCTCTTGCCTATAATAATTAACGGTATCACACGTCTACAAGTAAAGACGTTTTGATAAAATCAGCCCCACCCAACTCCTTTCGCGAAGCAATGCCAGATGAAATCGTTCTCATTACCGTAGAAATTGGTGCGACTTCGTACAAAGCATTGGGATCCGCCCTTTGATTATCAACCAAATCACACAATATGCAGTGATGTATTTGCATTTTAGAAAACCATGGAACAATGAAACAGTTATGACACGATACATAAAAATCTAATAAGACCAAACATGACAATTGTGTGAAAGTAATCAAGACACAGTCCCTATATACTATACTATACAAACACATCCACGACTTTACAAAATAACACTTACTAGCTTATTACACAGACTGTCAATGCTGTTTTAGATTAACAAATTCATAATTATCACACACTCGCCCGTGTTCTGCCTCAAATAATTAAAGACAATTATACAGTCTTGATAATTTCCACCTGTCATTTCACCTTTTGAAATTTAATATATATGTATTTTCAAGATATAATGAAAAAGATTAACGTATGAAATAAATGTCCTTACCGTTTATCATCAGACCGCTTATTCAATCTTACAACTTGTAAAACGAATGCCCGCCCACAATATAAGAAGCAGGAACTTAATAATACGCTGCAGGAAATGCATGATGGATTTTGCATTGTTGATATTCGTGCATATATATAAGCAACGTCAACATTGTTATTTGAAAGTAAAAAAGAATTGTCGCACTTAACGAAAGTATGAGGGAGGTGTTTTAAATCTTTTTTTTTTCTCCAAGTACACAGGATTTTACAAACTTCCTTGCTAAACAGGAAATTTAGGAGTTTCCAGGCGTATGATATTTAATTGTGCTGTTGGTTCCTTTCGATCTGCGTGCTTGTTTTATAGTATACATATCTGTGGCAGATCTAAGATTTAATAATTAAATTACTTGAAAATGTAATTGGTTTGTTGGAAAATTAATGGATAACACTTTGGAATGATTGTATATCTGAAGAACGAAAACCCAATAGGACCAAACGCCAAACCACATGCCCCTGGTTCAACCGACATTTTTATAGTCCAACCTGTCTTATCGAGCTCAGGGTGACTGTGCCCGGGGTGCTTACTCCTTCTAGACATCTGGTCCAGCCTATGGTGCGTCCAGGGGCCCGTGTTTGCTATTTTCTTCAATTTTATTTTTATAGGCAATTATATCTTCCCTCTTCCGGAGAGAGACGCACTGTTTTTGTACTTTCTGTCAGTCCGTCCGTTTGTCTGTCTTAAAATCTTGTGAAGCTTCTCCTTTAGTATGGCTTATCGGATAAACTTGAAACTTCGTACAAGTCTTCATTGCAAATTCTAGATGCGCATATCGTCTGGGTCTAAGGGGCCAATTACTTTCCCAAATGTTGTAGTGGATCTAAGGGGAGTGGAGGATGTAAAATAGCTGGTGAACGCTTCTCCTCCTATATGGCTTATCGGATAGACTTGCAATTTTGTATAATGCTTCATTGCCATTTGTAGTTGTGGGGCACAGCACCCAACAGTTCGTACACTTATCTACTCTCATTCTTTGTAATCCAACAATTGACAGATAACGAGATTGCATTTTAATATGTAATTTAATATGGATATGTACAGTGTTCGTAAGATTTTCTCTCTGATTAACAGAAATGTCATAGTTACCATTAACGTTTATGTGGTCATTTCTATAATTAAATGTTTTAATTGGTCACATCTCTTAGACGTCGTTCTGATAGGATAGGGAATTCTGCTTTGACATCTGAAGTTTCTGCTTCAAATTTAACCCAGTTAGCTTTCTTTGTAATTCTAATATTCGATACTTTTCCCGTAACATGATTTGGTTAAAATTTGTTTGATAACATTTGTCGTATAAGTTGTTCGTCCTGTGGTCCATATATATAATATGAAAGGGATATGGTTTATAAATATTTATCAAAGCTGCCAAATTTTTGACATAATCTCCGATGATTTGTTGATTGATTGTATATTATCTAATGTCCCGCTCGAGAATATTTCAATCATATGAAGAAATCACTATTGCCGGTGAAAGGCTGCAAACTTGAGGCCTCTGCTCGGTGCATTTAGCAGGGAGGGATCTTTATCGTGCTACAGCTGCTGTGACACGGGGCCTCGTTTTTTGAGGTCTCATCAGAAGGACTGTCCCCATTTAATCGCCTCTTACAACAAGCAAAGGGTACTGAGGATATATTCTAACAACCCGGATGTCCACGTGATCCGATGAATTGTAACTGTGCACTTGTTACAACAATTGAGATAAACCTCCAAAGTTTCAATCTACCACTAGCAGACTCGACGAAGTTTTGTTGCACGCTGGAGCTATTCTTCTCTTCTGATGTATGCTGTTTCATTGATGTATTAAGAAATACTGGCGTCACGTATTGCTAACCGAATTCGGTTACTGTTTCAACAGCATTTCCAAACCTACGTGCACGATTGAGAAAGAATAATTATGTCTTCTTCATTCAACGAATCTACTATACCTTCTGTGTTGGATTTTAACATATCTGCCATTGTGCGCACCACTATTTTGGTTGTTGGGTGTAGGAACTACTTTTTTTTCAATACTTCTATATAAGTGACGTTCATTTTTTTGGAATCCCGAATCGAAAGGTAATGAAGACACAAACGAAATAACGATCCTTAAAGAAGCTGGACTTGGCAACTATATTCCTCGGTCTAGTTCGGAACTCATCTGGTGTGCCTATGAGGAATATCATCGTGGATTTTCATCATTTAGATCTCATGAAGACTAGCAAAACTTCTTCACAGATTCCCTCCCTCTTTTCTGGTATTCCTGAAAACACTTTTCTCGCATTGATCTGCACTTAAATCAGTCACTGAGTTCATGAACTCCGAATGACTCTTCTGTAGTTCTGTCACATTCTCTGATACTTTTTTATCCAGCTTATATGTGTAACCGTGGTGTATTGATGAACACAACACAGTTGGTAGTTTCTCAGGTTCTATATTTGCGAGTCATTGAAGATGGTGATAACAAAAGATAGGTAGATAGATCAATCAATCAATCAAATCACCCTACAAAACACATAACAATAAATGAATATACAATAGTAACATCAATATCAATTATCGCATAAATTATCATAAAATCCAGATATCAAATGTACACTAATCATATGGAATTACATGTAAATGCACATTACACTGAATCTCAACTTACAAAATTAACACCTACTTTACTCAAGTAAAATAGAAAGAATAGATTGAATATAATAAATATCAATCATATCAGTTTACAATACTTCTGTACAATATTTACAATAGTAAAGTAATATACACATAGTTACCGAATTGTGGATTCAGGTGGTTAACTCTATTGGACTAAGTCCAAGGTGTATAAGATATAGATCACCAAACCTGTGTATAAGTAATACACTTATTCACACTATGTAGACACATGTATAAATATAATTCTATGTCTTTAAATCAAGGCTGATATAATAATATCTACCATTAAATAGCAGTGTAATTCATTTGAATCCATACATTTACTTTACTTGATCAGTGCTCACTCTCTCTTACAAAAATCTAAAACTCATTCATTCCTATACTTTCATTCACACACTAGAAGCTGTTAAAAGGAATGATTAAATAAGAAACTTACTTTGAAGGTCTTCTATATTCTGTCCAGTAGAAGTCAATAACTAAAAATATATTCAAATGGCAAATGCAATGGAGAACTATGAAATACTTGTACTCTCTCCGACTACTGACTTTGAAGTGATTTTTAAATTTCTAGAATAAAACTCTAAAGAACTTTGACCTCTAAGACCTTCCAATAAAATCAAAGATACCTAGAGTGACCAATAGAACGCCACTGACCTCTAAACTTCTTAATGAGCATACCAATAAAGATAACTCTTACTGTAATACTTAGTAATAGGTCATGCTGTGCAGGTTAGTAGTATGTACATATATCCTAATTAAATATTTATATTTGCTATATCTATTTACAAGTTTTTAAATTGGTTTATTAAAAGTTTATTTTAGATTATTTCAAGTTGAAATTATTCCAAAATAATACATTATCACATACTCCCCCCCTTTGAAAAATGACGTCCCCGTCATCTGGGAATATGTAATGTCTAAAACAAATTTTAAAATAACTACGCAGCTGAAATACAAATTTACTTATTCATGATATTTGCAATTAGCTGAATAAAAACATTTTCATATTTCTTGTCAGCAGTTGCCATGAGTTGCTGTAAAACAATAACCTTGTCTTTCCAATCATCCTTTACATTGTAGCAATGATAATCTGATAAATAGTTGGGTGGTTTAATTACCCGTTTACTTCTCTCAGACCTCATGGATTCATCATCTGACTCATCAGTACCTTCATGTTGTTGAACATGAATATCCCTTCCAGGTTCCTCTTGTGGAGCAACTTCTGTCTCCTCCCGGGCTCCGGAGTCCCCAGTTACAACGGCCTGAATTTCTAATTCTTCTGAAATGTTACCCTCTCCAATGTTCACAGGAACATCTCTGGGTAATTCCACCAGCTGGTATTCTGAATCATCTGATTCGTCTGAGTCAATGTCTAACTTTTCCTTCTCTACCACTGTTCGCTTCCTGATCCTTGGTCGTGGTTTTGGTCTTGGTCTCATTGGCTCCTCATCTGCACCTGATGTTGGTATGTCTGTATCTAAATAGCCAATGGGAAGAAGCAAATTTCTGTGCAAAGTTCTTTTCTTCTCTCCATTTTCTTTTTCTACTACATAAACTGGTATATCGGCGTTTGGTTGGTCTTTAACTATGTATGGATGTTCCTCCCACCTGTCCATTATTTTGTGTTTCCCTTCAAATGCTACGATTTTAACTAAGACTCTGTCCCCTATATCTATTTTAGCACCCCTGGCTCTCAAATCATATCCCTGTTTCTGTTTCCTCCTTGATCTGTCGGCTATCTCCTTCGCAATTCTAAATGCATTCTTCATCCTATTCTTCAAATTCTCAACATAATTGTTTAAACTCTTAAATTCTGTTTCTGAAATATCTAAGGCTAAATCTATTGGAATTCTAGGATGACGACCAAACATGAGAAAGTAGGGTGTGTGACCTGTACTTTCATGTCTAGTACAATTGTAAGCGGAAACAAGAGGTGAAACATACTCTTTCCATTTCATTTTCTGGTCTGCATTTAAAGTACCTAACATATCAAATAAAGTTCTATTGAATCGTTCAGACATACCATTCCCCATGGGGTGATATGGTGTTATCCTACTTTTCATGATACCTGTAATTTTACAAATTTCCTGAATAATCTTACCTGTAAAATTAGCACCTTGATCTGAATGAAGTCGAGTTGGGTAGCTGTAATGGAAAATGAAATTTTTCAGAAGCGCTTCAGCTGTTGTTTTTGCTGTCATGTTTCTGGTTGGAACTGCTTGGACGTATCGCGTAAAATGGTCGGTTATGATGAGTATGTGCTGGTATCCTCCTGTAGATCTTTCCAAAGTAACATAATCCATACAAACAAGCTCTAAAGGGTATGTGGTGGTGATGTTAACAAGTGGTGCTGTCTGATTGGTCTGCGATTTCCTGTGTACACATCTACTGCAAGATTTGATCCAGTTCTCAACATCCTGTGTCATTCCTGGCCAAAAGAATCTGTCTTTCAGTAGGGATAAAGTCCTATCTCTGCCTGGGTGTCCAAATTTACTGTGAATTTCTGTCAAGATGAATTTAATTTGGCTTGCAGGTACAACTAATTGTCTTCTGGCTTCATCATCAATTTTGGTTTCTTTAAATAGAATATCCTTTTCAATGAAAAATTGATCAAAATTTCTGTTGAGAATATGTGGTAAAATTTTTGGATAGATTTCCTCTGGTCTAGGTTTCCTTCCACTCTTGACTTTTCTTTTCCAGAATTGCAGGATTTCATCTTTATCTTGCTGTTTAGCCCAGTTGATGTGTGGTTTGAAGGTATCTGGTGTTGCACTATCACTTGTCTCATCTAGGTCTTCAATGTTTTCATCTAATACCAAGCTTTCGATGTATGGTTGCTGCTGCAAAGTTTGGCAGATGGCTTTGACAGAACTAGGTATTATTATACTCGTACCTGACGAGTTTGTTTCTTTTTCGTCTGAGAGTCGGGACAGTCCGTCAGCGTCTGAATTGTTCTTACCTGGTCTGTAACAGATTTCTAATTCAAAATTTGACAAAGCTGCCAGCCATCTATGTCCTGTAGAGTCTAACTTGGCTGATGTCAGTACATAAGTTAAAGGGTTGTTGTCGGTGTAGATTGTCGTTTTACGGCCATACAGATAATCATGATATTTCTCAGTCACTGCCCATTTTAATGCCAAAAATTCCAATTTGTGTGCCGGGTAGTTTTTCTCTGATCTACTAAGGCTTCTACTAGCATAACTAATAACTGTCTTGTACTTACCTTGTTGTTGGTAGAGGACAGCTCCTAAACCAAGGTGACTTGCATCAACATGAAGTTCAAAAGGTTCCTGATAGTTCGGAAATCCTAGGATTGGAGGTTGTGCTAAATGTTGTTTCAGTTCTTCAAATGCTCTATCTTCCTCTTCTCCCCACTTCCATTTCCGCTGGGTTTTGTTGGATTTCTTCTTGCTTGGGTTTGGAAATAAGGCTGTGAGTGGTCTCGAGATTTTACTGAAGTTCGGAATGAATCTTCTATAGTATCCTATAAATCCTATGAACTTTCTGACTTCCTCTGGTGTTTTCGGTTGAGGCCAATTCAATACTTTCTCGGTTTTCTCTGGGTCGGTTTCTATTCCTCTCTCTGATACTATATGGCCTACATAATTAATTCTCTCTTTGCAAAAAGAGCACTTCTTAGGTGATAACTTCAATCCAGCGTTGTTGAGTTTGTTAAAGACTAACTGCAATCTTTCCAAATGTTCCTCTAGTGTTTTTGAGAAGATTATAAGGTCATCTAAGAAGATAAAACAGATGTTTAAGTGTAACTCTCCCAAGCATTCTTCCATGAGCCTTTGGTATGTTGCCGGTGAATTCGATAGTCCAAACGGCATCCTGTTGAATTCATAGAAACCTAATGCGCCGACAGTAAATGCAGTCCTCTCTTTGTGCTCTTCCTTAATTTCAACCTGATGATATCCTGATTTTGCATCTAGGACTGTGAAGTACTTGTTTCCTGAAAGATTCTCTAAAATTCCCTCTACTCTACGTAAGGCATAAGCGTCCTTTTTGGTGATGCTATTTAATTTCCTGTAATCGATGCATAGTCGAAGTTCGTTGTTCTTTTTCCGGACTAAAACTATGTTGCTGGAGAATGGAGATTTTGATGTTCGAATGATACCAGCATCGAGAAGGCTTTGTAAGTGGTCTCTAACTTCTTGAAACATAGCCGGAGGGATTCTGCGGCACCTCTGTTTAAATGGAGTGTCGTCAGTTAATTCGATCCCATGCTTCACGGTTGTTACGTGGCCCAGATCATTTGTTCCCCATGCGAAAACATCTTTATTTTTGGCTAGTAGCTGTCTCACTGATCGGTATTGATCCTTGGTCAGATTCTCTGTGTTGATGTTTAAGGTATCAATGTCCTGGAAAGTTTCATCATTAGTGCTGTGGTCTTGTATCACCTCAATATTTACAGGTTGTATTTCCGCGATGATAGTTTTCGGAGAAATCTTTATGGTCTGCGTTGTTATATTGCTGAGGATAATTGGAACATGTGATTCCAGATCCGTGTAGTCATACATAATAGTGGTCGGTGTTACATCTATATTTGAATTTCCTTTGCCCATTTGTATCTGTTGTATGATGGCACAGGTTTTGGAATATGGAAGTTTCTTGTCCATTATCCCTTGAATGGTCTTACAACTGTTTGGCGGAATAATGATAGATTCTCTGTTGATGGATCTAACGATTGCCAGTCTCTGGTCCTGTTTCTTCAGTCGTTTCTCCTGGAGAGAAATACATCTAAATGCGAGATACCAATTTGTTCGTAGATCTGCTGTCTGAAGGAATCTCTCACCAAATTCAGCTTTAGCGTCCTCCATTAGAAATTTCAGTATATTGGTTCCCAGCAATAATGGTACAGTTGAATGATAGTCAGTATCATCAACTACTAAGAACAATCCTGTGTGTTCTTTGTCATTCCCCAATCCTTCTGACTGTAATCTCACTTGCACACATCCTTTATAAGGCAAAATGCTGCCATCAGCACACTTGAGATTAAACATCTCCTCTAACTGTTGTATCGGATGATCACTCAAATGTTTCTCGTAGAATGATGCTGCAATAGTTGAAACGGTAGAACCTGTATCTAGCAATGCTGTTGTTCGAATGCCTTCGATTGTAATCAAAACTTCCATAGGATCACCAACTAATGCATGTCGCTGAACTCTTTCCTGCAGACCTACCTGCCGCGTCTCGCAGTAGGCCTCTTCGTGTTTAAATCTTGCTCAGTCTTGCTGTGATCTAAACGTACTCTACATCCATACTTAATATGGCCTTGCTGTCCACATCTGAAGCAGGTGACTTCCTTATCATATTCTCTCCCTTTGTTTTGTCCTTGTCTGTATGACTGACCTCTGCCTCTGTTGTTTCCTCTATAGTTTTGAGATCTCTGTGGCCTATCCCCATATGAATCCTCGTTTGAGTAAACATGCTTTTTCATCTCTGAAACATCCTTATTCAAACTCTGAATCATGGTTTTTATTTCTTGCAAGTCGTCTGAAGTTGAAACTGTTTGAATCCTTTCAGTTTCCCTAGACTTCTTCCTTTGATTCATTTCTTCAAACTTTGAAGAGAAACATTAAACTCTTCGGAGTAAATTTTTGCTGGGTCTGTTACAGATGAGTGCGGCTTTTGTTTGTCAAATACTTGTTCAACACTCGATTTGTCATCTTGACTAAATGCCTATAATACATAACAGTCTCTTACTTATCAATACATGTACAGTTATTGGTAGTTTTTCTGTTCATAAGTTTTCCTGTAGGACAACCGGCTTGATGTTTAACGCGAGAGCATAAAATGTCTCTATACCAACATACTTGGTTTTCATTATGTTCACATATATGTCTAGCAATTTACCAACATAAATTTCTCTTGGTAAGTCCTGTAGTTCAGCGTAAAGCTTATCAATAAATGCTGCATGATGATCAGCGTCATTTTGAGTCTATGTTCCTGATTCATGCCCGTAATAATCAGTAGGTGCACAATTATCACTACTACAGATACAACGTCCACTAACGTAAGAACGACTCACTGGTAACAGCTGTGAAGTAATTTCATGCACAAATTCATCTTCTTCGTCTCGACTTTCACATTCAAGACTCCGGGTGCAAAAAAACTCCCTCTACTACAAGGACTGCCGTCCTCACCAGACGCCTTTTTTCTTTGGCTATTACACAATGTGGCTATTACACTATAAATTACATGAATAATAAAATGTACTCTATACGTATAAATACATTATCTATCCTTTTTTTTTTAATCATATAAATTTCCTTGAACGCATTCACAATTTTGTTTTCCTTAAGAAATACGCTTTAAAATTGCACGGACATTCATTCTTTTTATACTCTGGACTGTATGTCAATCTCTTGTCACTTGAGGATCCTACAACATACGTTGTGTTGTGTTCACCGTGAAAATGTAAAAAAAATATTTCACAAAGCATTTTCCCTTTAATGTATTAATTACCCACCCACTTCATACTATCCAGCCAAAAATACATGTACGTTAAACTCGCCACTAAGAGTAAAGCATAGGCCCTAATACTTGTTAAATGTTTACACCTGAGGAAATCTGAATTAAATGGGTTAATAATAATCGAACTCGGATCCCGACCCAAATTTCTGTTTTTAATAATTTCTTGCATTTACATAAATGCATGTGGGATGTAAACACGTAAACAAGATGAGTGTTAGATATAAATAAATATTAAATTTACTAGAAAATGACAGTATAGTTTGCAAGAAAAAGAAAACTTTAAGACAATGTTTTATCCACAGACAGATGGGCAGACAGACAGACAATTGGACTGATCATTCCATTATACCCTTTCCTAAATTAATGCAGTGGTCTCTGTGAGAGAAAAAAATCGTTACAAAATCTAAAAGAAAATGACTAAATCAATAAAGTTGAAAAACACCTGTAAAATGAAAGTATCATAAGAGAGCTAGCACCGTCCTGGACTAGCACCCCCATACCTAATTTACCTAAGATACAGTGAGTATTTGATTGTGAGCGACTCCTCAATGTTTCTAGGCCTGCCATACATATCCGTTACACACAATTGTTGAATTGTCAACTCCGGGATCATTGTGCGCTTTACTGAGTGAGAAGTTACAAACGAAACGGAAGAAGCTATGAGAACCCTCTGTATAAAAGCAGTGTGATCTAAGCTCTTTGATTGTCCTGTAATATTTATGTTACAGGTGTTTTTCAACTTTATTGATTGTTTTCCAGAGGATAATTGCACAACTTCATTATTCATTATATACACAATATATACTCTCAGTTTGATTTAAATCTGTTGTTTGATTTTTAAGATATCCTCTGGAAAACGACATCCCCTCAAAATGGATAAAAAGTCTATACCTTCCTTGATTGTTAAAAAATATCAATTAAATAGTAGGTACATAACATCATTATTTATTGAAGATTTAGATAAAGTTTTCATCAAATCTGTTCATCGGTTTTGAAATTATCGTCTGGACAAATTATATTTACAGACGGACTAGGTTATTCCAGTATACCCACTAAACTTCGTTGACCGGTGCCACCAACTACCCAGATTAAATGCATTATTATAAATCATTAAACACCTTTGTCGATGTTATTTCGATAAAAATAGACGTAATAAGAGTTATGTATCTGTACAAAGACATGTTGTTAGCATAATTTACATACTATAATGAATTATTATTCATAGAAATTTATATTTGAAACTCAAAATTGTCAAGGGTCCTTTCATTCCTTTGGGGTAATTAGTGATACATCTGCATTCTATAGAACAGTACGTCAAAGTGATGAATCTATTCTAATTTTATCCCACCCTTCAAAATACATTAAGTACCAGGACCTTCAATGTAAATCTGGATTTAATATTGTATTTGGAGCAATTGTGTTTTAAGGAGCGGTGGTGAGCTTTTTTGCAAACGGACCCAGGCAAGAGTTAAAGTTATATTGTCAATTGAGAATTTGTTACAATGTACGAATTAATCCGCACATCTGTTTTCATGTGCCACCGAACATTATGATTTTACATATCTTATTTATTCTCCTCCCTCCTCCGTAACAGCCATGCGCATGCGTTTTCTTTATTTAAGTTATATGATAAGATATTCTGATCAATAAATTCTTTCATTTTTACCATAAAAAGAACAGCGGTGTACGAGATTAATTACTTGATCTCCAGATCTCGGAATATCATCATGATGTTTGAACGAAAGTCTAGATTCTCTTTGATTTTATTCTGCTTTCTGAATCCAAGTTTTGCCATTACTACAGAATTGGAAGACCTCGGGGATCTAGTCCCCGTTTTGTCGTCCAAGAAACATACCTATTCCGAACCCTCAGTATGGCCACTGCACTCTGCTTACGGAAAGCAACATAACTGCATTTTCAGTATTTATCAAAATCTTCTGGGTGGTCACTCTTTGGAGAAATCCATGCAAATATTGCCTGTCGATGTCCAGTCCACTAACACCATACGCTGTCTGACGGGATCCAAAAGTAGTAAGTATCGTATTCTTGGTTGAGAATGCTTTACACCCCAGAGAAAACAATTATGAATGGAAAATGTCAAGTATGTACAATGATATTTTGAAACTGATTAGTCTATTTAGTAGGAAAATGCAGATGTAGTAAATTATACCCCTGCAAGATTTGGATTGCCGATCTCCAGATCGGCGATCAATAGTTAACCTAATTCGCTAACTACCAACATAATGAAATCTGACAACTACATTTATTTCATGACTAGTTATAATGATATAAGGTATATCTGATATCTCTATAAGTACATACAATCAATCTCGTTTAAAGTCAGCATTTTGCCAATTCTATGGTCGTTATAACGATCTACATGTAGTTTGCCAATACAACCTGTCATTGAGTCAAATGCTGTGTGAGTGTTTTATATGAATTGTTATAAAACGGATTGCTCCGTTTACCTGATTAAGATGTAGGGCTTACGGCCGGTGTGACCGGTCGACAGGGGATGCGTACTCCTCCTAGGGATCTGATCCCAGCATCTCTGGTATATACAGGGGTCCGTCGCTAATTTGTATTCCTTATAGGAATCATGAGATTGATTACCGTTCGTCATCTTCATTTTTCATACATGTAAATGCGACAAATTGATACTCTTTTTTATTAAGTGAAGAAAAAAGCAACTTATGAATAGAGCCCCATTCTTTACTTCAAAATACTCCGTGAAACCTAAAACCTAATAAAGATTTATGGCAAGATGACGACTTAATAGAAATATAATCAAAATTATGAATGTAATTGACAAAATCCAAAAGATTGTCATATATTTGAGTAAATTTGAAATTTAAAAAAATGGCTTATTTCATTTTTGCTTAATTGAGCTGAAAATATGTAGAATTTTTAGTCTAAATTGAGGTAGTCCGAAAAATGTATTGATTTTTTACCATCTGACGAACTTTGGAGGTCGACATAGATTAAATTGATACTCATTTTGAGATAGACATGACCAGCACCTGGTGCCTGAAAACTTATAACCTACTTTTGATCTAAGTATCACTTTTCACTATTTGTTTTTTCCAGAAACATGACACTGACATTTAAAAAAAACTTAACTCTTCTATGTATTGCCTCAGAGCTAGGTTTTGTAATCAATGATGTATATTTTTGTCAATCTTAATTATTATTATTATTATTATTATTTTGTATGCATTTTTTCATATCTACTTAGAACCTTCATATGCATTGAATTTATTGAAATCTTATTACATATTTAAATTTAAAGCATTATCCATGAAAAAAGTGATGATAACGAATAGTGATATAGTGATTAATCTCAAAAATCCAACATATAATAGTACGGCAAACACGGACCCATGGACAAACCAGGAGTGGGAACAGATATCTAGGAGGAGTAAGCAAACCCTGTTCTTCGGTCACACCCTCCAGTTTTGATCAGATAAACGGATCGGTATGTGAATAACGGTCTAGCAATTGGTATGACGTATTTCAGACAGGATTCGACCAAACGACAGGTTGTATTTGCAAGTAAAATCATTATAACGACCATAGAACTTGCGTAATGCTGACTTTAAACGAAATAGTTGAAACCCCTGTAACATTAACTTGTTTGTTAGTAGTTTGCCGTGATTTAGAAACTTATTATAAGCAGAACAAACTTTTGCGTATCGAGTCAGTTGAGAGACATGAATATCATATCCAGGTGATAATGGAATATTGCTATATAATACATATAGGAAGTTGACGATGGGGAAGAATTCCCGATGTTATAGATAAAGCACAGGACGTGCTCTGTATTCCTTTCCATCAAAATTTGATAAGGCAGACATTCTGATTAGTCTCATATTTTCTACAGAAAGTTCAAATTTTTATTGGTATGTATGCTGGTATATTCTGGTTCATTATACTCCTATGCGACTCTGTTACATGGAAGTCAGCTCGTCCGTCCTATTAAATGCAAATTAGTTTATGGGTTTTTTAAACGTGCGTTTTCTTTTTAGGGAGGCATACTACATCGTTCTGATGGCTTACTTCGTTTAAAACATGAATGAGCATATTAATATAAGCAATATTTATTTATTCCTTTTGGGAGCCTCTGTGGCCGATTGTTTTAAAGTATTGTGCTCAAAATCACAAGGCCTCTCACATCTAGCGGCGCAGGTTCGAATCCCGCAAACGCCGATATATGTGAGAAAGTTTGCCAGTTTACTTTCGTAAGGTCGGTGGTCTCTTCCCGGATACATTGTATCTGGGGTCTTTCGTCCACCTACAAAAACTGGATGCCACCAGATAACTGAAAAATTGTTGAGTATGGCGGAAAAAATCAATCAATCAATCAAATTTATTCCTTTTGGATTAGTGGGTTAGCAAGTCGACTGCTGTACTGCAGATCGCAGGTTCGAGTCAAGCGGGGGTTTTAAATTGTTTCCAGATTAACAGCAATTTTTTACTAAATGAAGTAAATTTGAAAATTTTCAAAATATTGTTGTACATATCCATCATTTTTCATCCACATTTTTCTTTTGTAGCATTCTTCCTTATTTCACGGTACTTTATATACATGTGCAGACTCACACCCATGGTCCTTTGAACATCAAATATCAAAATGGAAAACGTCAAACACAAGGCTCTGATAATGATAATAATAATAATAATAATAATATTATGAAAAGATCTGTATCATGTTTCATTCTTTTGCTCGTATACTATTATGAAGACTGTGATAAATATGATAAAACAAATAAAACATTGATTTCCATATCCAAGACCCCTTATGTTTAATCAAATGATGTTTGACAAATAGACAATGTATCTTACAGGTAAATGTATTTTGTTTATTACGTCTATGGTATAGAAGCTGGAGAATACTTGTGAAGTGCTTAGTTCGTTATGTATTATTTAAAGGAAAGTAGCGCGCGCGCGTGCGCGAACACAGAGAGAGAGAGAGAGAGAGAGAGAGAGAGAGAGAGAGAGAGAGAGAGAGAGAGAGAGCGTTTCAAATTGCAAAATTGCAATTTAAGATTATATCTTTATATTAAAGCTAACAATCTGTTCTCTGATCAAGCATTAAGATTGTGCTTTACGTTTCTTCTCATTGGCTATGAAGTGGGGTCTCCGTGGCCGAGTGGTTAAAGCATCGGGCTCAAAATCACAAAGTTTCTCACCTCTGACGGCGCTTGTTCGAATCTCGGCCGCGGCGTTATGTGAGCAAGTTTGCCAGTTTACTCACGGAAGGTCGGTGGTCACTTCCCAGGTACATTGTATCTGGGTTCTTTCCTCCACCAACAAAAACTGGACGCCACCAGATACCTGAAAAATTGTTGAGTGTGGCGGAAAGCAATAAATAATCAATCAATCAATTGACTATGAAGTCCTGCAACGCAAGTGTTTTATGTTAAAGTATCAATATTACACACATGCATTTGTGATCCCAATCGCACATTCTAGGGTCTTACCAGCAAACTGGAAAAATTACCTCAAGTACATTACTGCAATCTCCATTTTATATCAAAGCAAAGCAAACTACGACAATAAATTTTATTTTCAGTGAATATTTAATAGAAACGATGAGATCTCCTAATAGAAAGTCTAAAACATGTTAACAGTTAACTAATTAGTGACCTACACAGTGGATGGAAAGCGTCCATTGTGCACAAATTTCATTCTTCATGTGGACGTAATCTTTTCCGAACTTGCCGGAAATACCCCGAGAGAAGTTGCGATCAAGATCCATAATAACGAACACGATACAGTTTTGTGACATCATGGGTAGCACTAAAGTAAAAATGTTGTGTTGATTACTGTATAGTAAATAGGATTGGTGTTCAATATAAGAAGCATTTAAACCTTATTTTGTGTTTTAATTTATGTAGACAATTACAGTACAGAAACGTTCATCGTGGATTGGTCAAAAGAGAAAAATTATAATCACATAGAAGCGCGTGTAAAGGCTACCATCCATTCCAACATTAGATTGTATATTTCTTTTCCTGGAGAAAAAACCATAATGCATGAAATAGAGTCGACGTCACAACCTATTGTCAGCATTAATGTCACACCCTTCAGAGCGAAATGGAGCCGTCCCACCCAGATCAGCAATGCAACCAGTTTTACCATTACTGTCAAGACATCTCACACCTCTTTCTTGACACCAAATCAGATGCCTACAAGTGTTTTGTTTCTTCTTGCAAGAGACAAAACCTTCGACAAAGTATTAAAGGAACAAGTAATGGATTCTTCGAAAAAAGAGCTCACCAACAGAAATCCTCAAGATGTCATCAGAAAACGTCAAAACGCAAATGTATGCCAAAGAAAACAACTGACCGTTGACCTCCGAAAAGTAGATGTGCTAAATAAATATCTTGTACATCCTTTCATCGTCGATATTGGACGGTGTGAGGGGCATTGCTCTCCAAATTACGTCATCAAAAGTAGCCCATCTGATCGAGGTTTGATGTTAAGTCTGTATCAGATCGCTCTTGGCATAGCAAATCCTCTAACAACTTGTGTTCCAAGAAAGAAGATTTCACTCAGCGTGTTATACTGGGAAAAATCGGAGATAAAATTGCGTTATGTTCCCGAAGTCGTAATTAAAACATGTTTTTGTGAGTAAAATCATCGCTCGAGTTTTACTAAACTTCTTGAGTTCAAGATTTCATCGAAGACTTAAGTTACGATAAATATCAGTTTTAACATAAGTTACGTTAGAAATAATCGTAACTTTACAACAGGCCAAGGGCTGTATCCTATGTTAAGGTATTTTCTTAAGTTTCCTTCAACTAAACACAAAATAACTGTCCCTATGCTGTTTGATATTCCGTAACATTTTGAGAGAAAATGAAGACAAAGACAGGAAGAAATTCTTGACGCTATGACAGACGCAGAAAGGAGCAGTACTAATGTGCAACACATCTTACCCGGGCATTATGATTGATGTGACGTAATAGACTGTGTTTTGACATCATAATGCAAATAATGACGCAGCGAATCGTGATATTGACGAAACTGTTCTCCGTATCTAAAAGTAGAACCACTCAATTCATATTTCCGTTACGCTACAACTCCAATATCATTATTCGGAGGGAAAGTAGTCCCGGAAAATTGACACTGTACGGAGTTTGCAATTCAAGTATTCCGTTTTAATTCCTTGTATACGATTGTCTAGTGACGAGAAACAAGCTGACAGCCTCCACTACTGTAATGTTATATTAGCACGGCAAAAATCAGTCATATGCCTCTTGGTAACATCTCACTAATATGTATGAAATATATAGATATGTAACTGTCCATAAACGATCATGATCATGATAAAATCCCTCGTAATGGTTGAATTCCCTGAAAAATTTGATGTGGTGGAATCCACTCCCCTAATTTATACCTGCACATGTATATGTACCTGCACTTGACCAAACGGTAACACGCTCAATATATTATTGCCGCTGGCGATAAGAGTGATATCTGAGATTACACAACAATTCTAACTATGAATATACATACCTCCTTTAAAAGAGAGCTACAAGATCGTAACTTATGAATACGTCATATGCTGAGTTTAGTAAAGTAAAACAGAAGAGTCACAACTTAAGTAAGTTGCAAATTCTTTAAGTCAGAATTTTTTTTTATATAAGAAAAGAAGTTTAGTAAAACCTGTGCCTTTGAGACGTAAACGAGAGGGGATGCCAACATCCAAGGGGCATCATCCTCCCTTACTGCAAATATTGAAACGCTACTTACAATTGATACATCTGTTGTTTTAGTGGAATTTATGATGACAAAATAAATTATCATTCTGCAGATCAATATTCCTTTTTCATATTATATGATTTGCTTTTCATTTTTTAGGTCACCTGAGTCACATAGCTGAACTATTGCCGTTGATCTTCGTCCGTTAACAATTTCATATGTTTAACGTTTTCTTGAAAAGTACAAGGCCAATTGTTATCAATTTTGATGTGAAGCATTTCTACGCTAAGAGGAATATAATGTGTGAAATGTGTGATCTTATCACCCCTGGGGCCTCAGGAGTAGGGCCAAATATGCTAAAAAGGCTATATTTTCAACAATCTTCTTCTCTATTCCTACGCAGGAGAGAGAAAAACTAAATGTATGGTTATGATGTCCATGAAGCCCTTTATCAAAATTGTGAAATTCATGACTCCTGGTTCAGGGGTTCAGACCTTAGGGTGGGACCAATGTGGCCGTACAGTTAAAATGTATTCAATCGTAGAAAATCTTCTCTACATCCATATATTTTTGAGAAAAATCATATTCATGATAATGATTTCCACGAAGCTCTCAACCTAAATTGTGATATTCGTGGCTCCTGGACTAGGGGCTCAGGCCCTAGGGCGGGGCCAATATGGCCATATATTATACATACTTAATTAAATCTTAGAAAATGTTATTCTCTACTCCCATATATATTTGAGATTGTTTGTTTTTACGTCCCGTCGAGAATTTTTCACTCATATGGAGACGTCACCGACTGTAGATGAAGTACCACAAATTTAGACCTATGCCTAGCGCTCAGGGCCGTAGCAGTGAGGGTTCCTTAACGTGCCAACGCCTACCGTGACGCGGGACCTCCGGTTTTTTTTTAGGTCATATTCGAAAGATCCGTGATTCTCACTTCTAAATGCCGAGCGTTTAGCGAAGGAGCATTCACTACCTATTTTTCATCTTAGGTTTGACGCGGCCATGGCACGAGCGGGGCTCGAACTCACGACCTTCCGATTACGAAGCGAACGCTCTAGCCACTGAGCTACCGCGACCGCTTATATATTGAGTGTAACTAAATGCATAAATGTAATGTGCATGAAGCTATCTTTTTTCTGTAATTGGAATTGCATATATTTTGAAAGATCTTAAACATGTGCAAAACCATATTGAAGCTTATATAGATATATGAGACTCCCTGTATGGGCTGTGTATGGACTATGATACTCAGGTGACCGTTAAGGCCCATGGGCATCTTGTTTTTTATCACGTTGCGGAACATACATTTGTATATTATAGTAAGATTACTGTAGACCAAGATATTTGTGATTGGAATAGATGTAGTTTTTGTAGGATTCTTCTTTTTTTTTTAATTTGTTTTACATACTGATCGAGAAAATTAATTTGTACAGAGAAGTAGTTGAAGGGCCAATGTTAATCATCAAGTTGGTTGGCTGGAGGACATCGGGATGATGTTGGTTGTCATAGTGTGTCTTCTTGGGGTAACTCTGGGCATTCTCGTGGTCTTGATGTTGGCATAGCTGGTGAGGTATGCTGTGCTGTGGATGCCAATTTGTCGACAAATAGGAGATCAGAAGGATGGAATGTTAGTAAAGTGTGTGCTACAGAATGTGATGAGTCTGCAACATGTGATAGATGTTGAGACGGGTGGATTAATATGAGAGTGTCTAACCGGGGCACGGTCTAGACCTCTGCCTGGGAATTGCATATATCTCGATTCAGTGAGAGCGGGACAGCAGGACATATATGTTGCACGGACTGTAGTCTGACATCTAATGGATGGCCAGTTCTCGGATATAGGGGATGAATCTGGAGTTAAGGATGCTTTCGATTGTTCTGTTGACAAGAGTCGCTTCAGACAGAGACTTATGCTCGCGCTGAGGTTAGTGATGAGGTATGTTATGTAACATTAAAATCATCCACAAAATAATGGTAGTTGTGGAGACTGTTGCCACAGGGCACGGTCTTGCTGTTCCAGATGTCCTAGCGATGGTTTTAAAGCGTCATTGGTCTGTTAGGACCCTGGAAAATCTGTCCATGAAGTACCTGACAAATATACCGCTGTACGCTGGTCAGTTGGTGGCTGTGATGTTTTGGGGGTCCTCAGGGGATGGGGACGGACCTACACATACTGGGGTTGCATTCGGCCCGATCAGAGTCGCTGATGGTTCATGAGATAGGAGTGTTCCCTCTCAGAATGAGAGGCTTCCCTTGACAAATTCTCTATGTGATGAGTGGGATAGGTTTTCTGCCAGTGGCTTTGCAAGGTCGTTGGAGTGGTGGCCGTGTGTGTCACAGGTTTAAGTTGAGTTATAGTCAGGAGATAATAGTACAATAGTGAATGAGTGGGTTATTCCTGAGGGGTGTAAACTCCTTCATATTCCTCCTAAGCCCTGAGAAGCAAGGGAGGATAGCTTAGCCTGCAGTAACTCCGCCATTGGAAGGCGGGGTGGGATGGGGTCTCTCCTTGTAGTATTCCATCTGCTGTCCTGATGTGACGCCCTCTGGTGTGATGTGCCTGTCCGAAGTCCATATCCAAGATGATCGCTGTGTTACAAGTTGACCGGGATGGCTTCCAGGATTAAGAACAAACACCAAAAACATTTTCACTTTCTATTACAGATATATTGTACGCGTTCATTATCCACCATTGGCCCAGGTATTTGTCGCTATCACTGTATATTTTACAATTGGTCCGGTCTACGTAGAACACCAAGTATCATACGTCATTACACCGCTACCTACTTACATGATAAATGTACATTATAATTACACACAAATACAAGCAAACCTACGGAAGACCGACAGAAATATGGACTATGTACAACAAAACCAATATGACTTTCTCATTAAGCATGTTTAAAATATCTATTAAATGCAATTAAAAAAAACTTTCATAAAAGTAAGTTTCAAAGTGTACTTTTAAAGCTCGGTATGAAGAACTCTTTATTTTTCATTAAGAAGGCCAAGTGCAAGAACGATAACTCACATAAACATGTCATACATATAAATCAGCTGTTCAATTGGTAATCATTTCTTTTATTACTTTTTCTTCGTAACAAGATCAGAGAAAAATACTTTAAAATTGTATATTAAACTGTGAACAGCTGATTTTGTATGTATGACATGCGAGTTATCGTTATTGTACTAACTCTTCAAAGTCAAAAAAGTTCTCCAGGCCGAGCTTTAAATAAAACTTAATTTTATTAAACTTTTTAGTGTTTACTAGATACTTAAAACATGCTTAATATGAAAATCATATTAGCTTTGATGTATATACCCTACATTTTGTACGCCTTCCGTAAGTCTTTAATTACCTTTTCAATTAGACAGGCCGGTATTAAACATGATTTCACCGCCGGAAGGATGATACAAGATCTCAATCATTTTATATGATTGTGATTTTTTTCCGGAATGATTAAAAAAAGGCGTTTGTTTGCAAATAAAATATTTTAGAATCCAAATTTCGGTGTGCTTTCTTGTGTGATATCTGAAAGACCCAGAGAGAGGTTCTAAGATTTAAAACCAAAACTATTTATGAAAATTAAAAACGTTATTTGTTAATATGATTAAATCTATAGGTAAAATCTTTTTTTTTTAAAAAGTGGGGAAGAAAGTCAAGTAGAAAAAAGATGTATCGGACAAATGAATTTCAGATAGAATTTGAAAAAAAATGACCAAAAATTCAGAAATATTGCCCACTTTTAAGATTTGAACCAAACCGGGAAAGAAATTACCGATCCCGATCAAAATTGATAGAAAATAAGCATATAGTTGCTAATTTTATGCACATTTTATCAAGAGACTAGTTTTGTTTTTATATTAATTTTTAAATCACTTTAACATTGTTTTCTACGACTACATTTTTATAATTCCGATCGGTCTTGGTTCAGATTTGAAAAATCGCAATATTTCTGAACATTTTAGTAATTGTAGATTAAAAAAGGCATGTTTATTAGATATTCATATCATGCATCAAATCACAGCGAAATTTGGACTCTAAACGCCGTATTTGCAAACAAAACACCTCCTTTATCACCAAATCACCAAAAAAATCATACAGAATAATTGAGAGCTTGTATCATTTCTTTCGATGGTGAAATCATGCTTCATATGAGGTGCTCAGACAAGACAATAAATAAAGTTTTAGTGTAAAAAGCCACCTTAAACTTGTATTATAAGCTTATTTCACGAATTACACTAAACTGTATTACTATAATTACACTAACTTAGTTTACTTGAAATGATGGTAACTTGCACATTTTATTACTATTAGCAGTGGCGTAGCTGCCATTGACGCCAAAACGTCCGGGAGTACACATCAATTTTACAACAACAAAAAATGATTGCTATTTTTTCATTTTATTATGCATAATTTTACAGCTAGAACAACCCATAAATGGAACCTAAAAAGCCTCAAAACCCATGAGCTGGACCCACTGGGGGCCTTAAGACGGTCCCAGACTATTCTGGATTTGTCACTGTGCGTACACTTTACTTCAAAGCTAGCTACGTCACTGGTTAAAATCATTATGTATCACATTCACAATATGATACTAAATATACGAGAACCATGTGGATGCATTCTATACTACTCAACTGCATTTCCTAATAAATACACGCTATACAAACGAAATATTGTCTCAAACAAAATTATTAAACACTTTGAAATAACAATTAACCCAGGACCGTAAAATCAACAAAACAGAGAAACTGTTAAAGTAACATAACTGACTCGCCTCTGAAGTGGTGTCTGGATCTTTCCTATCAGAATTCGTACTTAAAGCTGCCATGAATTCTTAAATACTACACATTTCTCATCTTATCCGCCATATTTCTTTCAGAGAGCATATTTGACTCTATCCGTATATACCCCAAATATAATTGTCACACCTGAGTGATTTTATAGCTGGACTCAACTAATGCACATCTCAATAGTAATGTATAGGGAATGAGAATCAAATGAAATCACGTTTTAAAACAGCATGCATTGCTCAGAATTAAAAATACAAAACATATTAAATGTTACTACAACATTCTGAAAGTTTACACAAAAATTTCCTTACATACTTACATGTAAACAATTCTCCTCTACCGATACCCAAGGTTAGTAGTACAAACCCAAAAATAAGTTAATCATTTGCACAGCTGATGTTTTCATCGCCTATTCAGAGTCTTCTAGGAAACATGGTAAATTCAAAAAGTAGCATTCTTTCGTCAATTAGTTTCTACCCTGAGGCAAATGACATACCTGGTATTTTGCAATTATAGGCACATGTTGAGATGTGACTTTAGAAGATTTTTTCATTGCAATTTAAACCTTTGACCTCCTAAGGATACTATTGTGGGACTGCGAACTATTTCACTCTGGTGGGCACATTTAAAGGGTGTAACTTTTTCTCGCTTTGAAAGCTGACATATCTATGCGAGTTATCGCTCTTGCGCTATGTCAAAACAAAAAACAAAAAAACCAAAAAAACAAAAAAAAAACCAAACAAAAATGCTCTACAAATACATTTTAAAAATTATTTTTATCAAGCTTTTTTGGAGTTTATTAAATATTTAAAACCAGAAAATCGTATCCGTTTTCATGCATACGTGTATAGCTCGTTTTTTTGTCGGTCTTCCGGTTGTCTTTTGCAGGTTGTGTAATGTCCAGTCTTACTTCTGCTGTTGTTCTGTATTCTTTGTGGTCACAAAAAGAGTGGCCCTGATGCCTCTCTAAATCCGTCTCTGATAAATTAAATGAGTTCGAAATAAAATACTTCCTCTTAGCACGCAAGGTGTCTTATCTAATTTCAGTCATAAAGACTTCCTTGTGAAAATTTTCAGTAAATTCTCTGTCTACGAAATAGGGGAATGCGATCATAAATATTTCTATATATATCCATAATACTGCCACTGCACACATTCCTATATTTGAAAGCTACCTCATAGAGATCCCCGTGCGCTAATATGATTCCAAAACAGAACCTAAAATTACAGATAATATACTAATATTTGTGAAGAACCACTTTCATGGTTTAATCATCATAATTTTTCTAGAAATTCATTGGCCAGATGGATTTGGGTCATTCCATGATAAAGGAATGAACACTGCACTAAAAACAGCCGTTGAATATGAAATTGGAACATAATAATTTCCTTTTTAAAAGTAATTTTACTGTGTAATAAATCGTTGCGAGTAATTCACATCCCCCAGGGTTGTAATATATATATATATATATATATATATATATATATATATATATATATATAGGTTTTACGTGTACAGTATTTATGCAATTATTGTTCGGATCACGATCACCAACGTTACACAGGTATGGTTCTCTTTAACCTAACAACGTGTTATAAAGATTGAATTTTGAATAGTTAAATTTTTCAATTTTTTTGCCTTTGATATCTTTAAAAATTGTAATGATAGCTAATTCCTCATGAATTTGTTGCAGTAGTGAACAATTTGCGAACGAATCTTGATAAATATTATATATAGTACGTCAACTAGTATTTTAACGACTAGGAAATCCGACCTGTACAGGCACTATGTCTCATGAAGTATGCGGCGGAGAGTGTCGCAGTTCATATCCTCAAATGAAATGACTAATACGTTACCCTTTCAATTTTTTTTTTAAGAAAGTCTTTTTTTTTTTGCCATTTTGTTGTCTTAAACACACACACACACACACACACATTTTCCTAGAGCAGAAAAGATGCAAACTTGGTTCGCAATCCCTCCCCCTGAGAATTTTCTGGAGCCGCCACTGTATTGGATGTGAATCAAGGGTATTTTGGATATAGATTTAGAAACGAGCCTTTGGGAAGATAAAGAAACTTCACAGTCACGATTTTGAACCTCATACGGATATGTCAAAATCACCTACAGCCCGTGAAAAAGTCTGGAATGGGATTTAAAATTACAAACAAAACAATCAATCTTTTTATCAATTAATCAGATTATTAATTCATGGACAGATTTCCGTTCAGAAGATCGTATCTTTTAGCAGTGACATACGATCTTGCATTTCGAGTTCATCCCCTCAATGAGGAGTAAAAGAGAGTTGTAAAAGATTGAAACTGGTTCAAATTTAAAACTAATATAACAAATATTAATTTTGTAAATCAGCCTTCCCTTTTTCCTAAACTTTTAAAATTTACAGGAATTCCTTTTCATGCTGTACGAATCAAAGTACTACTGAGATTTTTTTTTTGGGGGGAGGGGGGGGGGGGGTCATTTGATACCACTTCCGCTTCCGTTATTTTTTTCATTAGATTTAAAAAAAAAATGACATAATTTTACCACTTGTTTATGCGTTTATGTTCAGCCTAATCAAATCAATCAGACATATTACCGGGGTTTGTTTTATTTAGAAGGGGATACGTCTTTTGTTTTCTTTGTTTGGTTGTTGTTTTTTAATGTTTCTTTCTTTATCTTTCCTTCTGTCCTCCAGATAGAGATTCATTAACATACAATACATGTACAAATATAGTGCATTGATTAGGACGTGTACAAATATAGTGCATTAATTAGGACGTGTACAAATATAGTGCATTAATTAGGACGTGTACAAATATAGTGCATTAATTAGGACGTGTACAAATATAGTGCATTAATCAGGACGTGTACAAATATAGTGTATTAATTAGGACGTGTACAAATATAGTGCATTAATTAGGATGTGTACAAATATAGTGCATTAATTAGGACGTGTACAAATATAGTGTATTAATTAGGACGTGTACAAATATAGTGTATTAATTAGGACGTGTACAAATATAGTGCATTAATTAGGACGTGTACAAATATAGTGCATTAATCAGGACGTGCACAAATGTAGTGCATTAATTAGGACGTCTACAAATATAGTGCATTAATTAAGACGTGTACAAATATAGTGCATTAATTAGGACGTGTGCAAATATAGTGCATTAATTAGGACGTGTACAAATATAGTGCACTAATTAGGACGTGTACAAATATAGTGCATTAATTAGGACGTGTGCAAATATAGTGCATTAATTAGGACGTGTACAAATATAGTACATTAATTAGGACGTCTACAAATATAGTGCATTAATTAGGACGTGTGCAAATATAGTGTATTAATTAGGACGTGTACAAATATAGTGTATTACTTAGGACGTGTACAAATATAGTGCACTAATTAGGACGTGTACAAATATAGTGTATTAATTAGGACGTGTGCAAATATAGTGCATTAATTAAGACGTGTACAAATATAGTGCATTAATTAGGACGTCTACAAATATAGTGCATTAATTAGGACGTGTGCAAATATAGTGTATTAATTAGGACGTGTGCAAATATAGTGCATTAATTAGGACGTGTGCAAATATAGTGCATTAAATAGGACGTGTACAAATATAGTGCATTAATTAGGACGTGTACAAATATAGTGCATTAATTAGGACGTGTGCAAATATAGTGCATTAATTAGGACGTCTACAAATATAGTGCATTAATTAGGACGTGTGCAAATGTGCGAAATGATCAAGAGGAATACCTATACAATTGTAAATGGTGAGGAGAAAAGAATACAAAAAAAAAATTATATGAAATACACAACAGATAACAAACGTACACGAGTAAGTTACACAACAGATAACAAACGTACACGAGTATGTTACACAACAGATAACAAACGTACACGATTATGTTACACAACAGATAACAAACGTACACGAGTAAGTTACACAACAGATAACAAACGTACACGAGTATGTTGCACAACAGATAACAAACGTACACGAGTATGTTACACAACAGATAACAAACGTACACGAGTATGTTACACAACAGATAACAAACGTACACGAGTATGTTACACAACAGATAACAAACGTACACGAGTAAGTTACACAACAGATAACAAGTGTACACGAGTAAGTTACACAACAGATAACAAACGTACACGAGTATGTTACACAACAGATAACAAACGTACACGAGTAAGTTACACAACAGATAACAAACGTACACGAGTATGTTACACAACAGATAACAAACGTACACGAGTATGTTACACAACAGATAACAAACGTACACGAGTATGTTACACAACAGATAACAAGTGTACACGAGTAAGTTACACAACAGATAACAAACGTACACGAGTATGTTACACAACAGATAACAAACGTACACGAGTAAGTTACACAACAGATAACAAACGTACACGAGTATGTTACACAATAGATAACAAACGTACACGAGTAAGTTACACAACAGATAACAAACGTACACGAGTATGTTACACAACAGATAACAAACGTACACGAGTAAGTTACACAACAGATAACAAACGTACACGAGTATGTTACACAACAGATAACAAGTGTACACGAGTAAGTTACACAACAGATAACAAACGTACACGAGTATGTTACACAACAGATAACAAACGTACACGAGTAAGTTACACAACAGATAACAAACGTACACGAGTATGTTACACAATAGATAACAAACGTACACGAGTATGTTACACAACAGATAACAAACGTACACGAGTATGTTACACAACAGATAACAAACGTACACGAGTAAGTTACACAACAGATAACAAACGTACACGAGTATGTTACACAATAGATAACAAACGTACACGAGTATGTTACACAACAGATAACAAACGTACACGAGTATGTTACACAACAGATAACAAACGTACACGAGTATGTTACACAACAGATAACAAACGTACACGAGTATGTTACACAACAGATAACAAACGTACACGAGTAAGTTACACAACAGATAACAAACGTACACGAGTATGTTACACAATAGATAACAAACGTACACGAGTATGTTTCAGAGTAACACATACACTGTAGTTTGTTATAGTACATTGCTGCTGTATCTCATAAAGCGAACGTTTAGGAGATGTAGTGCTGAAAGGTCATAATCAGACAAGTTTGAGGTCAGGTGTCTTGTACCTAGAATGAGTAAGTACAAATCACACTGGAACAGTCCGCTTAATTCGGCAGCTGGAGAAATATCAAAGCCTTCAATCAAGGTTTCCCACCAAGCGTCGCGATATAAAGCCATTTCAGGGCTAGTGGATATGTGTTCGAACACATTCGTGCAAGTTCTCGCAAAGAGTGAACACATTTCGGGTGGTATATCCAGGAGGGTCCATAATTTGACAATACACTTGCATAGATGAATTTCGTTATCATTGCGCGGAATATTCCAGAACAGTGTTGGTGATTTACCATTACATAGAATGTTAAATCGAGCGAAGCCAGGATCAACAGTCGTCTGGAATCAGAATGGTAAGTGATGACGGAGGATTTTGCAGACCTTTTCCACTCTGATTTTGATGGGAAGTCACCGCTTTCAAGATATCGAGTTAAAGTAGGATACACGTTATATTTTGTCAATATAGGCATGATGTCCTGGAAAAATCCGCGATGTCTGACACAAGGATTCATCATATACGAAAATATACAGGTGAGGAATATGCGTTTTGTGAGATAGTTAGTGTCAAGCTCACAAAGACGTCCACAAAATTGCAGTTTTTTAATGCCCGTCTCCGCATTAATAGGGCGAAGTTCTAACAGGCTTTCGCACATGTCTGATCTAATTTGCTGATGGAGACCCAATGCTTGTTTTGCAATGAAATGTTGAAATGTGCTGAAGTTTTCAACTCCGTTGTAGGTCGCACTACAGCTCGCTCCCATACAACGCGGAGGGTAGAACTACCTTTTTGTATAGCTTGGAGACAGTGATCGGGTTGAGCTGTTCGAAAATTTTTAGCGCAAAGTAAGTTTGGCGTCTTTTCATACAAACATTCAAAGATCTATTACTGGGGGCACATCTGAAATTCAGCAAAATACCCAGGTGAGTGTATTCCTTGGAGAAGTGAATAACATTCTTCCCTAAGTGCCAATTAGTGTGGCCGTGTTGTTTGCCCTTTTTGGGTAAAAACAAAGGACATTAGATTTATTTGCATTGAACGTGAATCGCCATTTTGTTGAATATTCATATATTGTGCGTAGAATTTTCTGTAGTTCATGTGGGGTAAGCACAGCACAACAAATGTCGTCCGCAAGCATTGGGTTAGAGCTTGAGATACTGAAAACGCAGATATTTGTGCTCAGATTTTGTATTTCATGCAACAAATTGTCAATAAACACAAGATATGCAAATATTGACAATACAACTCCCTGTCTGACACCTTGAGAAACTGGAAACCAGTCGGAGTGGACTTCATTGACAACGACAGAGAACAATGTGTTTGCATGACATTCGTTAACTCAGTCAATAAACGACCTGAAATTCCTAGCTGATGTAGCTTGTACATTAGACCATGTCTCCATACCGTGTCAAATACCTTCTGTGTATCAACGAAGGCTACAAGGACGGGGTTGTCGTGCTCTATATTGTGATGAATAGTCTTTTGCAGGTTGAAGGAAGCTGTTATGCATCCAAGTTTTTGCTGGAAGCCTTGTTGTTGTTCATTTGGAAAATTAACTAAGGGTAGGATGGGAGTTCGAATTCGGGTAAGTGACAGCTTTTCAAAGATTTTAAGTAGGTATGGAAGAGCTACGGGTCTGTGACTGTCTAGAGTTTCTGGGTTTATTACGACCTTTGTAGATGGTGACGATCAAATCTTTTTCCAGCATGATAGAATTCGTCCTACTTCTACAATAGCATTGGCGAGGTAGGTCATACATTTACCTAACTGCATACCACCATAGATGAGATGTTCTCTCTGAATATGATCAAGACTTGGCGCTTTTCTACGTTTGAGATCACCAACAATATTGTATATTTCGTTGACGGTCACAGAGCCGCCAGGAAACGCTGAAGATGAGGATTTAAGAATATTTTCCAAGTTATTGTACGAGGTCTCGAAGTTGTGAAAGAAGTTTGAATCGAAATTTTTATTTTCTTCGGGGTCGTAGTTTCAGAAAAATGTTCTGCAAAAGCTAAGTTTACACCAGACATTAACTTTTCATGTTGTATGAATCAAAGTATTACTGGGTTTTTTTTTTTTTAAATTTTTTTGCTCAATTGATAACACTTATTTTGCTTTTAAATTCGATTTTAAAAAAATAATCATCGTTTTACCATTCGTTTATATGCTTATATTCAGCCTAATTAAATCAATCTGACATATATTACCAGGATTGGGGGGGGGGGGGGGTACTTCTTTTGTTTTTGTTTTTTTTCAAATGTTTCTAAATAGTGCTCTTTAACAATCAAAAAGCAGATTACATCGTAGATGCGATACCCGTGTACTATTTCTTCTATATAACCCATTTCTATGAAAACACTTAGAGAGATCAGAGAAACCCATTTGAGCTTAAAGCAATATAAGCTGCCAAAATTGCAATTTTTTATAGTGGCATTAAAAGAGGTTAAATGAACGTTGATATGATTGAAAAAAAGAACTGCATCGAATTTCCTCTCTTATGCATCGTTTACACACCTTTTCGTGATGAAAAATATATTCCTCGACATTCCGTTTGACCCTAACAATGGCAGCTGATTAATCGTCGGCGACAATCCCGAAGATAACCGATGTTGACACGAATGATTCTGATGCTGATCGGGGTGGATCGGGTTGTATCCGGGTCATTAAAATATGGACGGCGAGGCGAGATAAAATTCTAGTTACCATCATTATTTTGGCATTGTTAACGATGTTATATGTTTTTAAGTTATGATAGTATGTTTTTTAGTTATGATAGTTTTAAGGGATCGCTCGAAACATTACGCAAAATTCCAAAGTCGGCTTTCTCCCTCGCTTTGAACCTTTCGTGTCAGACATCTTTCGTGCTTACCGGAAATATTGCGCTTGTGCATTTGATTTTGCCGAATGAGTTCAACTTTAGGTCATTGCATACAGAAATAATGTCGGGAAAATGAAGGTACGGGAAGACCCAATTTCAACTGTCGAACATTTTTGCATTTAATGCAAAAAATACAACATGTCAAAAGTTTAATCGACAAAATCAGGTATTAGAAGGTAGATGTTTACAAAATTTTCGATTAAATTTTAGGACCCCAAAATAACAATTTTGACAGCTTATATTGCTTTAAATATCTCTAGTTCACACCCAGTTTTTGATAGGCATTACTTATATCAAATTAATGGACACCCACCCAAACTTCTCATGATGCAGGATCTAGCTATTGCAAATAATTGTATATATACTCTATTACTATAATCTCCGTGGGGATCCGGGTTGTTAAAATAGATCCTCAGTACTCCTTGCCTATCGTATGGGGCGGTCCTTCGGATGAGAACGCAAAAACCGAGGTCCCGTGTCACAGCAGGTGTGGCACGTAAAAGAACCCTCCCTGCTCAAAGGCCATAAGCGCCAAGCATAGGCCTAAAATTTGCAGCCCTTCACCGGCAATGGTGACGTCTCCATATGAGTGAAAGATTCTCGACGGGGACGTAAAACAATATTTAATCAATCTATTACTATACTAGTCTAGATAATTTGTTACAATAATTAATAGACTGTAATTTCTGTTCATCAAGCCATCAAAAATGAAATTACTTATTTAGAAGTATTTTTCCTTTGTTTCGTATATCACTTTCTCAATCCTTGCAATTGAAGAATACTGGTATTCAAAACATATGCATGTAACAGCCAGACATTTAACTCCAGACACAACAATGTTCGGACTGTTTGCTACCCTTTATGATAAAGATTTTGAGAAAAATCAAAGTGCATATGGTAGGATTTTCTTGCAGTATGTCATCATCCAAGGTTGTTTCTTCCGAGTCAACATACAATGTAGTATATGTTTAATTGTTCCTTAATAAATGCTCATAAATTAATAATAACAGTATTTTTATCCACATATGGCATGTTTTTTAATTATAAACAACAAACATAAAAGTTGGACTTGTTTGTTTATTTTGTTTCAAATTTGTTCAAATATTACTCTCGTGTACGTAATTAAAACATTCTCCGCAATCATGGCAATGTTCCGTCACGCCTTCAATATTGCACACGGCATACCAGAATTTGCACACAACACTCTTGCTCAAAAAATAAATTATAACTGCATTCAATACTATACACAAATATGAAAGACAAACCGTAGAACAAGTATCAGTCTACACTCTCACGCTATAGCACCTTTGCAATAACTCCTAGCCTAAAGAAATTGGGGAAAGTAACTCCCCTTGTCTCACTCCCTACATAAAGTGTGCACCACCTTATCTATACACAATCCAATCATGCCCGACACTATTTTGTCACTGAGTTCAACTTTTACAAATGTGTACACGATCACGATTTAACAGTAGATGATGCTTGCAATGTTTTCTTAAAAATACGAAACATCAAGTCTTTCCATATTTTCAAATGAATGTGGCCCCTTAAAAGTGTACCAAGGAGCATTGCACGTTTCATTCCATGTATGTACATGTAATAATGATGATAAACTATATCATGTTCATTTCAAAAACTTGTCAATGTGTCTAAAATGAAAGTGACTGCAAACTTATTAAACAGATGTTGAACTCAACAGTTCTTCCTTTTTTACATCATTGGTAGCGATTTACAAAACATATATACGATACAAACCGTCATAAACGGTGACAAGCCAATGTTGGGCAATTCTACAGGGCCTTGGATATTCATAACATGCCTCACAGCAATAATACAAAACATGAAGCATTTATGCTCCATTCATAATGAAAGCATGTATGCTCTACAATGGAAACATTTATCTTTCCGTTAGGAAAGTCCGAGATCATAACCTTCTTTTCTCAGTTTACAGTCACCAGGTCACATGATACAGCAACTTTTGGCAGCTTCCTTTCGTAATTGCACTTTCGCTTCCCCCATTCCACTGAAGCGTTTTCGACGCATGAACGACCTCTGTCGGCGAAAGGTGGGACTTTGTTCCGGTGTGGTGGTTTTATTTCCGGCGGAGGACAGAGCTGCTACTTCTAGTACGTCATTTACGCTTCGCTGTGAATCTTTGGAAGAAATCTCTGAATAAACTAAAGCTCCAATGGTTTTCGCCGATTTAAGGGCCTGTAAAGAGGGATATTTCATATTTTAAAAAAGTAGGTTGTTAAAAAATACGATAAACAAATATATCATAGTGTGTACTTTTCATAGCGATATGGTTATTTCTCATTTGAAACCATAAACATACCTGATCATACATGACTGGGGACGTTCTTTTCTTGGCAAGTTCCGCTAATGTTGTTGCATCTGTACGAAGATCTGTTTTGCAACCAACTAAAATCATTGGCTGTTTGGGACAGTGTTCTCGAACTTCATGTGACCACTATGGAGACACAAACGTGATTTATTATAACACACAAGGGAATTCTTCAGAAATCGTGTATGAAAATATATGTATGGTAATGTGTAGCAGCGCATGCGCTGTACTTACCCTAGAGATTGCGTGGTCTAAACTTTCTGGATCCGCCACGGAGAAACATATCATAATGAGATCAGCGTCGGCATAAGATAGAGGGCGCACACTGTCGTACATGTGAGAGCCTACCAAAAAAAAAAAAATACATTTACATAAGCGATGCTGCTCTTGGTCAACATACATGTAGTAATAATTACGAGACAACAACTTCGGGAATAGTTTCAGTAAACTCGTTCGTTGGAGTTACGAAAACAGCCGAACGGCTGAAGGAGTTTCAGAAAGAAAGGAGACATTCCACATCCCCCCATAATATTTATTTATCACTATTTTCTATCGATTTCGTTTTGTGTTAATTTCTTTCTATCTAATCTTTGTTTAAATACTAGTGAACGTTGTTGGCGAAAGCAGAACACAGTATCTGTATCTTTTGCCATTCTAATCTCAACAAAAAAAAATCAAATTCCAAAGTGTCTGCAAAACCTTAGACAAAAATGTGAACTTATATCAGCTAACGTCAACTGCCTTTAATATTTCACTTCAGAATTACGTTAAACTGATTTCTCTCTGTGTAAGCAAGTCTGTATTTACCACTATTGAATGTACAAGAACCTTGGACTATCTGTATTCCTTTCAGGCTAAGCCCGTCTCTCTCAATGAAGTGATTTATCACAAGCTCTTGTCGACAGTGCTATCGACGAAAGACTTTCAATATTTTTAGCCCAATGAATTTTCTAAAAGTCAATTTCAACAATCAACCACTTGACGACTAATTTGTTTGTCTCAAATATTTTTACTTCCTTATGCAAACACTAGGAATGGAATTTCTTCCCAATTCTAAAATTCTACAATTAAAAAAAAAATTAGTACGTAATTGTGGACCGAAAGATCCGGAAAAAGAGAAATCTAATTAATCATTTTCGTATCTAACCTTCAGTCTTCATTTAGATTTAAATGGTAGGGAAAGGCAATGCTTTAACATTGTAGGTATTTTCCCCCCATTTTTTCATTCTTTCACGCAATGCACCAGATAATGTAAACTGATGATAGTATATAACAGATACTGTTTTCAAACAGGTGCTTAAATGTTTCAGCATTTTTAAAGATGATGTAATCGACCTTGAGGACGTTTACATTACAAATCCATCAGATGCCAAAAATAATTTTTGTCTCACATAATAATATGTCAATTAGAAATTCAAAAGTCGCGTTTTGAAAGTTCGTGGTAATATTTCAGTAAACTATCATCGCCGTAGTGTTTCTCTTTAGCAGTGATCACTCCATCTTGCAGAGTTCAGCTTCGAAGAAATGCATCGTCATTTCGCTTTTAATAAATATTAAATGTGGCAGCAGAATAATTTCAAAAGCTTTTGCCTTTCCATTTAAATTTCTCTTTTAACAGATACGAGAACAGTCGACTTTGATTTACGATCTGAAGAGCCTCCCCCACTTTGTCCGTTAAGTAGAGGCATGTACCGCGTATTTGAACTTGCCAAAGCAGGCTGAAAAAAATTCACTATGCATACAGTCGCTTAAGCAGAACTCCCATATTTCATACAGGACTTCGCTGAAGCGACAAACCTAGTGCAGACGAATGACATTTGAATTTTTGTTCCCGGTCCACGGTTTTTGTATAATGAACGAGTTTTGGTGTTTTTTTTCAAAGCTATACACAACGGACGTTTTAATACCATTTTCACATTCCTTTAACAATGGCAAAAGTCACGTATGCCACAAGATGAGTAGACATATCTACATGTATTATCTAATTACTTATTATCTAATTACTTATTTATACAAGGATTGGTTCGTATGAGTCAAGTCCTTTTGAAAAATCAGAAAAAAATTACTTTTCAACATAATGCTTTTTTTCCTCCTCCTTTGAAATAAAGCTCCACTAATTTACAACCAATGACCCAGATCTACCAATGTCAATTATTGGAACCAGATATTAGGTCCTTAATTGGTTGTCATGCATACGGAGTTCAAAATCTGAATATACATGTATAAATAATATGTCATATTTCTATACGAAATACGAATCACACATGGCCTTTCACCAAAGTATCATATATATATATATATATATATGCACACACACACACACACACACACAGGATTCTGTTTTGCGATACTAAGTAAATTCACTTGAAATTCTAAGCAAGGAACATTAAATCGGATCGTCACAAAAAGGGGTATAGAATTTTACATTACAAAAATTATAATTCTTCAAATATTAGCTGATGACAATATATCCATCCCATATCATATAACGCCCATGCACATACAACCTTTAAAACACAAACTATCAAACTAACTTTTAAACAGACATGGTAATATATACTCACAAGATTTTTCGTACAAACAACACATGCATAGAATGCAAGTAAATTGTAAGCAAAATGACACACACACACACACACACATATATATATATATATATATATATATATATATATATATATATTACATTGAGAAACGTCACGTATATTCTTAATATTGTGCGTGGGTGTTCTCCCTGAACAATATAAATCACGTTGGCAATTGAATCGAATTATTTGTCAACTATTTCATTTCAATAATGCTGTACTTCATAGGAGATTCAGTATGCATAATTCATTAGTTCATAAAGACTTATCGGGGTTCGTGTAGTACATGAATCAATGGAATTTTTGGCCAACACTTTGCACTAAGTGATGTTGTAATCTCAGGATCACCATAAGCCGGATTTTCTTTTCCACCCATATGCCAAAAAGAAAAGAAAAAACAATGGCTGACATGCTTTCGTTTGAGTTGTGGACGTTTTAGTATATTATATATCACGCTCCGGAATGCGTGAATTTGACATTCAAATTATAATAAGCTTCAGTCGCGTAATTCAGTATGAACGATCCCTATACCAATATAATCCACGAAGGTATTTGGGTCAACAGGTGAAATTTCGCAAAGGTGTGTTTTACTAACCTTTCCGCATTTACACATGGATGCAATATTTAAGTGTTCGTTTCATAAGAATGGTACACTCATGGGGCAATTAACAACGTTATCATCTAATTAATTAGTCTGATGACAATCGAAAGAATGTTGGACAGTTACCGGAAATTGTACAGTTCAAGCAGTTTTATGTTAAAACACATAAAGTACGTACTTTATCAATAACCCCCGAGTTTCAGTCCATTGACAAATTCCACACCTTTTTAACCTTTGGTTTTCAGTTACATCATGCACGAGACTTGGGCGAGATCTCTGCTTTTTTCGGTTGTATTAAGTTTCTCTTCAGTACTCTGTATATTATTGGTAGTTTGATGGTATCGATGTAAAGGTGCATGAAAAAGTCAGTCGATATGCTAGATGTGTGTTAGGTCACATATTATCAACGAAATACATCGCGTCTGGCGTCTACAACCGTCAGCACATTCTGCAAGGGCTTTTGAGGGGCACAATATATACATATATATATATATATATATATATAGAGTCGACGAACTGTTCCTGCTATTATTTTCACCTTTCGGTTTTTCATACAGGATTTTATTACTTTTTTTTTTTCATTTATTCTATTTTTTGTTTTTAAACTGAATTTGATTTTATTCCAATTAAATTATTTAATAAGTGCGCCGATCACGTTAGTCAGAAAGTCTACATAACATTGCTGATCAAAGTTTTATGTAGCTGCAGATCTGCAGCGCTATGGTTTTATATTTTAGTCAGTAGGTTAACGTGGCTGTCGGGTGGGAGAAAATCATAACCAAATGAGCTTATTGGTCTCTACAAACGGCTATAAAGCGTTAGGAGGTGGATAAAACATACAGGTTGGTAATAGAATATGTTTAGAATTAGGGAATGAAAGGTATTTGATTGACCAATACTGGAAAGTGGAGAAATGCATCCTCAACCGACGGCAGAAAATTTTGCGCCGTAAATTGCACCATTTTTTTTTTGTATAACGGGAACTGCAGCGTTATGGTCACCACTGTATCATTTAGTAGATATCAGTGGCGGATCTAGAGTATTATATATGAATAACCTCATTTGGTTGAACATTTCCGAGAGAGAGAAAAAGGTCATTTTTGCTATTCTGTGATCTTCCAACTCAAAGTGGATGCAAAAAAAAAAGGGTACAAACTTGGGTCGCATCTCCTCACTACCTTTAGAATTTTTTTCTGGGTCCGCCTCTTTATATGCAAAATAAGTTTATCTTATTATTCCTGATTTTAAGCCGGAAGGTATTTATCATCGTTAAGGACGTTGGACTAGCTCTTCTTTTGATTTGAAATTAGGGCTGTATAACAAACTTGTAATTACCGGAAGTATCCCACAGCGACATCTGAATTCGGTAGGTATCCGATACATGGTACGTTGTATTGTATGTGTCAAAGGATGTCGGAGTGTAAATCTGAAATGAAATTAGCATAAAAACAATAGAGTCATCATTCAACCCTGTATAACACCCTAAAAAGGAAAAATGACTACAGAATATTTATAAAAAATGTCATATTTTCAAGTATATATTATTCTCAACTCCGTTGTTAATGGTGTGCTAGGATTTCATGCAAGCATCTTCCCATACAGAAATAACCTAGCATGTTTGCCCTTGTTCGTATATGCATAATCTACATATAAACAAAACCTGCCTCGTTGGTAAGTCAGTACATCTTGCGAGACTGCATCACGTTTTAGTGGGTCAACATTCCCACGAGATAATTGCAGGATGCCTCGATATCAACATGAAGAAGCAGGCATATCTGATTTATCACGGCAAACATCAGGGGACCCTATATCTCCCATCATCAACAACTCTGACTCACACATTCTCTTATTTTCTTGGCAAATATCGTACACACATAAAGATAAATTAAAAATTAACGTCTAGCCAGGCAAATATTGCTTACCCTAGAAGTGTTTTATGGCCGATTTCTGATGATTATGAAAGACAAATTGCAGTATTTATCGTGTTTATCAAAGATATTTAAAAAAAAAATGAGAGAGAAAAAGAGAAAATAGTTTACACTTTCACAGAATTAAGAGGACAAGATTCATTACTACTAAACACTCTGTGTTAATTACAGGATTTAGATCCTTCTTATGTGTGTATACATATAGAAATGTATTTGTACAATGAAAATTATAATAAATAAACCCTGCTAGATTGCAGCCTCGACCTGGACTCTTAATATGACGTCATAATAAACAGGACATTCGGTTTGTTAAGCGCCGACTGTGGAGAATCTTTGACACTAGGCATAGACAAATAATAAAAAAAAAAACCCATCACATCCTTCAATAAAGATATCTCTGGCAAGTGTGGAAACAAATCTTATCTTTAATGACTACTTCAACGGACTATCGCGATCCGATTTCTACGGTCAATTTCCTTTATCGTGTTACAAAGTCCGGAAACATTTCAAATATGCCTCCGAGCGCTGTGTCTGATCTTATAGGAACAAGGCAACGTCTACACTTGTCAGGTGGCGGTTGTTGTGTATATTTGTTAATTAAACAACAGCAAACCCTATGGCAGTTAATCGTGTAACCTGTTAAATTTACATGTACTAATTAGTTCTGCACACAAATGGTGTTTGTAGTAATTAATGCCGTCAGTAAAAATATTCTTAAGATTCTTTATCTAAATATTAGGATTTTAGTCACCATTTTAAGTATTTAAATAGAAAAGATACAAACGAAATATCGATGCGTCAAAACAAATGGGCAAGAATTTATGAAATGCATTACGAGATCGCACCTAATATCTGGAAGATATTCTACAATAATTTGAAAAATTACGATCTTTACCGAATTCTTCAGTGTAATTTTTCAGTATCCGCTATATGTATGATGGATGAATGAACTGGATGGCGTAGGAATGAAGGACATTTCCGACCACAAAACCCAACACTTTCTTTAACTTCAGTTTCACCAATTACAGACAAAAGGGTCTTTCTTTCTTTATACATTCATTCATCGTTTGTCATTTTTTCTCACTTCAAGACTTCAAACAGCACACTTCACATTAATTGCCTAATTCTTTCCAAATTACTTGCATCCTAATTGCATTTTGTACGGATGAGAAGTGTGCGTGTGTGTAAAAAGGGTGCGCGTGTGTGACAAACCGATACTCTCTCTCTCTCTCTCATCAGTCATAATATACATTTTTTTTTTATTAACGCAATACGTCTTTCTCTGTCATTTTTTTCTGCACCATTGTCAGAATTGCTCAATGATGCCAAACGTCAATCACAACCACACCAGTAAACTTTGACAGATGATAGCCAGCGTTTGGTCGGTGTCTGTTCTCTGTGTGCATTGTCTGTGGTCGCCGTCAATCCCCCGCGACACGGTGAATTTAATGTGCTGTTGACATACAGATAAAATTGTATTCTGACACCTTTCATTCATTCGCAAATTCCGCTCATGGATGATCTGATCAAAAACTTTATTATGAATTATTTCATCAAATAGCATGCATGAATCAACCCCCCCCCCCCCCCCCCCCAATATATGCTATCAAAAACATTTTGAATCTTTGAATCAAATACTATATAAAATTCTCTCTCTCTCTCTCTGACATGGCATTTTTGAAATCTTAATTTCTCAAGGTAGTTCAACCTTTATCGGAACGAAATAAAGTAGTACAGATCGCAAGAGATACGTTAAATGTCGCTTTATCTCTCAAGAGCACATAGATCTACCAGGACCCCCTCGAGGTTTTGATTAAAATCTAGATTAAAACACTCTAGTTTACTCTGGTATTTTCTTGGAGAAAACTTTTAAACTTCAATATTGAAATATACATCGCAAAAAAAATTGCATATTACACAACGATAATTACATGTCTGATCATGAATATTTCGCGACTTGGCTTACGTCGGATCTATATTTAGTATCTGTCTAAGCCTTTCCTATTTTTTCTTCGTTCTGAACAAGTTAAAAGAAGACAGCTTACTGAGATCTCTAGCAAGAATTATTTTTATGGCCGCACCAACCGCAACTGCATTCAACCGCTGTGAAATAATAACCACACCCTATGAAGAATGGAATAACCACGGCTTTTTAAATCCATTGAACACTCCAGTAAATCAACAAGGCTATAACACTCCTAGGCGTTCTTAGTATGTAAAGTTTTTCATCTTAGCTTTTTGTGGTAGAAAGATTTAATCTCCTATTGTGAATTGCACTATCTCTCCAACTTTCAGAGTTCATTACCACCGCTGATATCACAGTACATACGTGAAAAGAACGAATATTGTACCGTACAATTCAATGTGAACCAAGGGTCATCGTCTTGCCAATACTATATTTAAGGAAGTAAAATATGTAGATCCACATCGTTCATGCAATTCATACAAAGAAATCAAATAGAAATTGCATATCTACCTCAGCCCTGGTTTGAATACCACAAACCGACCGAGTACACGTTATCCAGGTCTAACCCAAATCTCAAATTCATATATTAATATTTCTGAGTTACAATCAATTTTTCAAATTAATTAGGATGCATTAATATTACTATTTTAAGTATGGCTTTCATACATACAAGAAAAAATTTCTTTATGTATTACAGAACAGGATGAGGTGACCTTACCTCGTTGAAATTTTCTTTGATGTAGCGTTGAATTAATGAAGTCTTCCCACACTCACAGTCGCCTACTAATACAATTTTGCACTTCACCGTGGTCACTTGGGGGTTTCTTTCTCCGTCTGAACCCATGCTGTCCAAGGTTCTGGATTTCAACATGAAGAACGAAATAATCTAGAACACCATGTCACCGTAAGGGGGATTCCCTGCGTAGAGTTGGTTAAACACGTTAATTTCACGATGTCGGATTCTTTTAAATTTCGGACGTATCCACACACAACCCGGATAAACGTCTGTATCAGCAGCTCACGTTGTGTGTTGATTGAACCTGTCCATGAATTCCCTTCGACCACGTTTACACATGGATTGTTACATTAATGAAAACCATGTGACGGGCAATTTTCTCAATGACTGACAAACCACGTGATTTTTCAACCAATCACATTGCTTAAATTAACTCCCCCCTTCATTATCGCAGCAGAGGCACGGTAAGGATAACGTATTATTTCAAAATCCAGGTGATGTTTCTATTTATGGGACAATGTACGATGACATGAAAGAGCCTTGCGGTTCGTTGTGAAATATGAATGAGGGTTAAAAGAAAATTTAAGAAATGAATAAATAAAAATAATTATACAGATCCATTGTGTTGGACTGATCTCGTATGAATGATTTTAAATCCTTAGCTCGTTTTTCTTTTCATTGATAAAAAAAAATTAAATAGATTTAAACACTTCAGCATATTTTCGCAACTGGTTACACAAGAAGACAAACTGCTCCATTGTTATACCTGTCCAAATTTTGATGGGCTGTCAAAAGCGAAGCTTTTTGTACTACCACGCTAGACCAGATGGATATATTGATTTAACCACACTCTGGGAGATATTATAAGAACTTTGTGCCAAATTGTGCACATTAAAATCGCTTCCATTTTGTTAAAATCCATTCACAAATTTGGCACAATGCTGTTCACTGATGCAACAATGCCAAATGTGAATTCTCTTCATAAAAAAAAAAAAAATCTACTACCAATGCGTCTAGCATAATAATTATATTGAATGTATTTACCTGTTCTTTGTGCTTTTACAAAATTATTACAAAAAGAACAGGAGCGTAGCTGGGGGAAATTGATATATGTGCACACAATTTTTTTTTAAAAAAGGAGACACAGGGCGAACCCGGGGAGTGGGGGGGGGGGGGCAGGGCATTAGGGCAAAATCTCCGTAAGCCGGTGAATATTCAGCTTTTTTCTGAAAGTTTATAGAATAAAATATATCTGAATTTTTACTTTCTTCCTATATGCAAGAATAGTGAATTGTAATATATGCAACATATAGATTTTAAAAGTTTTTTTTAATTGTTCAGAAGTTTAATTTAAAGTTGTTCTAGAAGAGAGTCGACATTGCTGTGCTGTTCATGTTGAGATAATCGGACCTTTGAAATATAATTATTTGAGTTGTTCCTTGTTCTGTTGATGGTTTACTGTCGAACAAATAAGGAATATTTTTTGCTGCTTCTAAAACATGCTTCTCTTCAATACACCCCACCCCCCCACCCCCACAAAAAAATACACACAACTAACTATTGTAAAAGCGATGAACTTCAAACATCAGAACCAATCGATGAGACACATACAAATCACTCACTTGACGATTAGCACCTGTACGTGTATATATCAAAGTTTTACTTTCTTAGTATTTACCGACATTGCTGGGTTTTTTTCCCCTTTTTGCGAATGTTGTGGAAACATGTGTTTTCTCGCGGTGAACTTAACTATCCTCTAATTATTAGAAATGACGTATAGGGTATTCTCTTTCTGTCCTGCACGTATATTACAGTAAAATCTGACTACTTCATAATGCAGATTTTTACAGTAAAATCTGATTACTTACAGTAAAATCTGACTACTTCATAATGCAGATTTTTACAGTAAAATCTGACTACTTCATAATGCAGATTTTTACAGTAAAACCTGACTACTTCATAATACAGATTTTTACAGTAAAATCTGATTACTTACAGTAGAATCTGACTACTTCATAATGCAGATTTTTACAATAAAAACTGATTACTTTATAATAAAATATGACTACTTCATAATGCAACATTTTACAGTAAAATCTGATTACTTCATAATGCAGATTTTTACAGTAAAAACTGATTACTTTATAATAAAATATGACTACTTCATAATGCAACATTTTACAGTAAAATCTGATTACTTCATAATGCAGATTTTTGCAGTAAAATCTGACTACTTCATAATGCAGATTTTTACAGTAAAAACTGATTACTTTATAATAAAATATGACTACTTCATAATGCAACATTTTACAGTAAAATCTGATTACTTCATAATGCAGATTTTTACAGTAAAATCTGACTACTTCATAATGGAGATTTTTACAGTAAAATCTGACTACTTCATAATGAAGATTTTTACAGTAAAATCTGACTACTTCATAATGCAGATTTTTACAGTAAAATTTGATTACTTCATAATGCAGATTTTTACAGTAAAAACTGATTACTTTATAATAAAATATGACTACTTCATAATGCAGATTTTTATAGTAAAATCTGACTACTTCATAATGCAGATTTTTACAGTAAAATCTGACTACTTCATAATGCAGATTTTTACAGTAAAATCTGACTACTTCATAATGAAGATTTTTACAGTAAAATCTGACTACTTCATAATGCAGATTTCTGTTGTAAAATAAAAATACGACAAGAAAACAGTTATCTCGTCATCGTAAAGAGAGCGCATACAAGCGGGTATGACCCAAAATGCAAAGAATGTTTCATATTTTCTTTCTGATACTTTATCAAAATATCTTTCTGATACTCTACCACATATATATATAATTTATCATTGAATAAACAGTTAAGTTAAACTCTTAAGATAGATTCATTAATTACTAACTTCGCTATCATGTGCAACTCTGAAAACAGCTGCATTTCATTCATTAATTTATCCACTCAAATTAATCCAGATCATTTATCCACTCAAATTAATCCAGATCATTTACCCACTCAAATTAATCCAGATCACTGGTGCATGAGATAAATGTATATATATATATATATATATATATATATATATATATATATATATATATATATATAAAACTAGGATTATAGGTAATGGTCACAAAATATACAAGTTTGCATTTTGTATTAAAAAATTGTCGAATGAAGTGATTGTACAGGTTCACGTGATGCTTTTTTTTTTTTTCTTTTTTTTTTTCTCAAGAAAAAGGTTTATTATTTATTTAATATAGATAAACCGATCGTAGTGAGATCGTTATCAGTACTTGATTTTTCAGATTCTCCCTGTGCTTGGACTTTGGTACAGTACATAAGTCTGTGTTTGTTTCTGGAATAGGAGCTGCGGAATTAGTCAGACTGAAAACCAGGAGCGGATCACACGGCCACATGCCTAGAAATCTGTACCACAACTTGAATAATGCATGTACAAAATGCATTTTGAATGCTGATTTTATCAACAACGTTAACTATTGATGGAACTAATGCCCGTAATTCCGTCTGAGGATCACAGCTATTGCCGAAGTTCAAATTTTCGACCCCACGCCTGAGATCTATTGATTCATTTGGTTCTTTATATACATATTCTGCATATACATTAACATGCTGATATTATGTAATAATACACCTTTAAAGTTGTTTGAGGTCACCGAATTCAGGGCACCATATAAAAGACACTCGTCTCATTAAATCTAGCAAGTTACATACATCACTGTCCCTAACCTTGCTGTTTCTTTCTTTAGCATTTTTATAATTATAAACACATTCACATTTTGTACATGCATCATGTTGGAATAAGAATATATATACTAATGGGAAAAAATAAAAAATAAATGAAAACAATAAATAAAATAAAAAAAAAAATAATAATAAAAACAAAATGTAAATTCAGTGGAAGAAAAATACCGTTAGAAATAAGTGACCCCCTACCCCGAAAAAAAAAACCCCATAGCGAGTAAAACACACAGTTTCATTCTGACCAACTTTTTTTTCTCTAGTTAACTCATTTCCAGTCTATCGAAATTACTGTCCTTTTTTTTCTTCTTTCTTTTTTGATCTATTGATTTTGACCTCGTATGCACATTCTACATACATTGACATGTCGAAACAAAACACCTTTGAAGTTGTTTAAGGTCACCGTAAATAGAAGTAGAGACGCCCGTCTCAACAATTTTGCCAAGTCGCACAGACTGTCATTGTTTAAATTATTTAAATTAACAATGAACCTTTTTCTTGTCGTCTGTGAGACACTACATTTAATAGAAATCAAATTAAATCGAATTAATACCATAATAAACACATTTTGATAATTTGTTCTATTCAGCTATACAACAAATTTTGAAGAATTCACTCTGATTTTGAAATCACTTAATATAAATCATTCAAGGTTAGTCGACATTACATTTACATGCTTTAAATTTATTACTGTTAAAAAGTTTTGCAATCGAGGATGATACACAACGTTGCATTACGTGTAAACAGTCTGCCAGAGTAATTTAACAACAATAAGACTGATTGATTGTATATTGTTTAACATCCTCCCTCGAGATATTCCTCTCCTATGGAGTTGTCAATATTGCCGGTGAAGGGCTGCAAAATTTAGGCCTATGCTCGGCTCTTATGGCCTTTCAACAGGGAGGGATCTTTATATCATGCTACACCTGCTATGACACGGGACCTCGGTTTTTGCGGTCTCATCCGAAGGACCGCCCCATTTAGTCGCCTCTTACGACAAGGAAGGGGTACTGAGGATCTTTTCTAACTCGGATCCTTGTGGAGCACAGTTAGTTAGAAATGCAAGTTACATGCATACAGGTGTAAACAGAAAAGCTGAATTGAAAACAAGTAATGTTTCACTAAATCTAAATAACACCCCAGGTAGTGGGTGGGTTATATGCAACACTTCTTTGAATCAAAACACGTGTAAATCCTTACCCTTGACCCCGTACCCCTTCACATTTGAATTATTTAACATTAATTGTGTTTTGTTTTTGAGATTTTTGCACGCCATATCTCCAAAGATGCACTCCTTGGGGTTTTATGAAAGAGCAAAATTAAATACAAAAAAATACGTATAGCCTAAATAAGTCTATAGTACTTAAATTGTGAAAATACTGATATGATCAAAATGTATTTCAACAATGTAATTTATTCAGACAAGTCTGTCTAACCTCGCCTGATCATCACTTGCTTACTCCCTTGAAATTCGTGCGTGCCAATTATTTTTTTAATGTTTATCAAAAAATTACCTCGTCAGGACAATATCAATACTTACATGTATAATTACCTCGTCAGGACAATATCAACACTTACATGTAATTACCTCGTCAGAACAATATCAACACTTACATGTAATTACCTCGTCAGAACAATATCACCACTTACATGTAATTACCTCGTCAGGACAATATCAACACTTACATGTAATTACCTCGTCAGGACAATATCAACATTTACATGTAATTACCTCGTCAGAACAATATCACCACTTACATGTAATTACCTCGTCAGGACAATATCAACACTTACATGTAATTACCTCGTCAGGACAATATCAACACTTACATGTAATTACCTCGTCAGGACAATATCAACACTTACATGTAATTACCTCGTCAGGACAATATCAATACTTACATGTAATTACCTCGTCAGGACAATATCAATAGTTACATGTAATTACCTCGTCAGAACAATATCAATACTTACATGTAATTACCTCGTCAGAACAATATCAATACTTACATGTAATTACCTCGTCAGGACAATATCACCACTTACATGTAATTACCTCGTCAGGACAATATCAACACTTACATGTAATTACCTCGTCAGGACAATATCAATACTTACATGTAATTACCTCGTCAGGACAATATCAATACTTACATGTAATTACCTCGTCAGGACAATATCAATAGTTACATGTAATTACCTCGTCAGGACAATATCAGCACTTACATGTAATTACCTCGTCAGGACAATATCAATACTTACATGTAATTACCACGCCAGAACAATATCAATCTTACATGTAATTACCTCGTCAGGACAATATCAACACTTACATGTAATTACCACGTCAGAACAATATCAATCTTACATGTAATTACCTCGTCAGGACAATATCAATAGTTACATGTAATTTCCTCGTCAGGACAATATCAGCACTTACATGTAATTACGTCGTCAGGACAATATCAATAGTTACATGTAATTTCCTCGTCAGTACAATATCAGCACTTACATGTAATTACCTCGTCAGGACAATATCAATAGTTACATGTAATTACCTCGTCAGGACAATATCAATACTTACATGTAATTACCTTGTCAGAACAATATCAACACTTACATGTAATTACCTCGTCAGGACAATATCAACACTTACATGTATTTACCTCGTCAGGACGGCTGGGTTGAATTCCAAAGGTTTTAGTGCATTTCATGTTTGAAAATACACGAGGGTATCAAAGCGCCGCTTCCCGCCGGTATACGTCATAGGAAGCTTGTACGTTAGCGTGAAGAGTCGCAATTCAAACCCTCATGTTTTCAAAACTGAAGTTTATTTTTGATGTTTGCATCTTTTTTCTGTCAGAATTCCCAGACATTAAAATAAACGTACTACATGTACATTGTATATTTTACCAAGATTCATACTCATATTGTCCACAGCTGCAACACATTCATGAGGATATGACCGTTATTAAAATCACTCAGTACAATTTGTAAAGATCAGAGGGTAAAATATTGGAGTTGTAAGTATCTTATGGATTCACTCGGGTTACATTTAAAAATTTTCATTTGCAGAACACGTACGTTACATTACGTTGTCTAATAATTTCTTTGCATGGTAATCATTTCCTATATCTAAGGAAGGAACTATGCTTGAAAAAAAAATGCTGGGGCGATTTTTATCAGATTTCACTGGCGAATGAGGGACTTCACCATCATTCACATTGGTGTACAGGTGCGCGATAGGCAGAATTGCAGGACTGGAGCCAAATTGCCTCTTAGCACAAGTTAATTAACTCTGCATAGTGTGATTATATTAATTATTCCACTTCAGGTTGGAACACATTCCATTTTTATCAGAAACTGTCTGTGTTGGGCAGGGTAATGCGGTCTGAACAACAAGTGAAAATCGGAGAAAATTCAATTAGACCCCCGTGGGGATCCTGGTTGTTCGAATAGATCCCCAGTACCCCTGGCTTGTATTAAGAGGCGATTAAATGGGGCGGTCCTTCGGATGAGACACAAAAAACCCCCAAAAACAAAAAACCGAGGCCCCGTGTCACAGCGGGTGTGGCACGTTAAAGATCCCTCCCTGCTCAAAGGCCATAAGCGCCGAGCATAGGCCTAAGTTTGCAGCCTTTTACCGGCAATAGTAACGTCTCAAATATGTGAAAATTTCTCGAGCGGTACATTAAACAATATATAATCAATCAATCAATCATATTCATTTAGAACCCATCAAGAAGTATAGTAGATCACTGGATTAAGAACGATTTCTGATTTACATCTTTTTTCAAATGTCTTTATTATATCCAAAACTAGCAGTAAGCATCGCAAAGTATGTTCTCCTCTCTGTTACAAGTATGTTGCAACAAAATTTACACGCATGTTTTTTATTTATTTTTTATGTTGCAGACAGCTGGCCCGTAGGGGCAGTGGGGGATGGCGTTACTAAAACGTTTTGAAAAATATTTAACATCCCCCCCCCCCCCAAGTCCATTTGAAATTGCTTCAGTCCTACGAGTGTGGGTCTGCCAATTAGATACTGAATTACTCGCATACTTTGTGGTGTGGCCACATCCGGTTCTGCGAAACCCACATGCATTCATTTTCCACGTGCACTACATACTAGTGCAGGTGATCCAGTTAATTATATATTGCTCATCTCAAGCTCTCCATTTTCTGGCAAATAATTATCTTTGACAGATACATGCATCTTAGTACAGTCGCTTGGACATCAGAATCTATTCCGATTGGCACAGGTGTTATGTGAAATCTCGAAAACCAAGAGATTTTTGGTGGGTGGGTTGGGATTTTTAAAGTGTTGAATATCAAAGATACTTGTACACTGTTGTGTTGACTCCTTTTACTCGGGGCAGTGAAACATCTACATTTTAAGTTGGTTGATTTTTCATCTATTTGAACTCATTGGTCTTAGTATGCTAAAATAACAGCCAACTTGCTCTGAACCTCTTCCAATTTTTCCCTCCAAAAATACAAATTGGGAACTAGTAATCTTTTACCTTTAAATTCAGAAAATAGGGGTGATTCTTTTTGTGACCAAGTGATCTTGACTTTATGAAATAAAGGCCTCTGTAAGTCAATTCATAAAGCCGAAAAGTTCTCGAAGTAGGGGTGGGGGTATCTTGTCGCCGAGACAAATCTCATAATTGTTACCCGGATCGCTGGTGTTTGTGGATAAAACATACATGTAATATGGTACTAGGCATGTCCTAGTGCGCTTAATCTCAGCTTTTCTCCCAATTGGGCACAGACATTGCACCACTATTAATAACCTCAACATAAACACATATTATTCTGAATAATTATGATTTAATTTTTTAACGTCATCCAAATAAAATCGTTTACAAAACATGAACACATGGAAATTGTGGGGAAAAAAAAAAGATTTGGGGAAAAAATAAAAATAATATAAAACAAGCTTACTCTAGCAGATGCACTTGTAACAATCCATCTTTACTGACCAACAATTTTATTGCTTTCTCTCCATGTAACTAAATTATTTTTGAACATCACACCTACAATTCATAAATACTGTCCAAAATAATAGTACAATATAGATTGTTAAAGCACCTGCACCTACTTGTGCATTGCAAATGTGCTTCAATTAAACTGAAAACGTGACACCAATCAGGGTGTTGTAACACTTCATTATTATCATGGATATCGACATATATACATACATACTTGTGTCACAAAATAAGGCAGTTTCTTTTTGAATGGATAAATACTATTGTCCATGTGAATTATATTGTTACTCTCGTAAATTCCTACAATTCAAAGCTTTGTCACCAATGTTAAATGAGAACTATGTCATCATTATATATCCCTAAGGCCCTCTTCCCCCACCCTCCCCCTTTTTTTAACAAATGAAAACTGAACAATATTTCTATTTGGGTGAGATACTGTAATGACTGCAAAGAATTCACATCTCTGCTTCATAACTACAAATTAATCAATTTCATGTCAAATTACACAGTTTCAAAGTGACACTCTCACATGGTAGTTCAAAAATATATCAATTACAGAATATCTGTTAAATACAAAGGAATTCATGAAATCACAAAGAATTCAATTAATTTTCCCTCTGGACTGTCTTAATTACCACAGAACAACATATCCATTGATTGAAAAGAGCAGATCAATTCAAAATGTAGCATCACTGGTTTTCATTGCATTGGGAGATTTAGGACTGATTTAACAATGTACATTTAAAATCTTACTTTCATTGAAATAGTAAATTTCATTAAGTACATGTGTATGAAACAGGAAGGTAGCTATGTTATCACAGAATATTTGCAGGTGCAAATAAAGAAAAAGCTCTACTGAATTAATTACACACACCATAAATGTTAATCTCTCATTTCATCAAAATGCCATGACAGAGAGTCATCTACTAGAAATAGTGTAAAAGAACCAAAAGAAATCAAAAACACACACACAAAAATTATATTATGCTCTTAAAAACTGGGAGTTGTGATGAAATGTGCCATACACTGTAAATTTAAAGAGTAAACGACATGGCTGATGAAGGGAGTCAAAACCATAGATATGGAAATGTATCAATTAATAATGAATGTAATTACCAAACTATGACAGTATACATTATTTAATAAGCACGAGTCACGCCTGTTGAGACATTTCAACCATGGTACAGATTAGACAAAAAGAAAGAAATGCAGAATTCTCATAAAAACAGATTTATGAACAGAGGTAATTCATATTTGAATCAACACAATGAGGGGCACATAGGATACTTGTAATAACTTCTTTAACATCACAGATAGACGTGCCAACGTAAAAAAAAAAAAAAAAAAAGAAAAGAAAAGAAAAGAGAAACTACAGTCTTAGCAATTTAACATGATTTAATGCACACAGCTTTCCTCATGATTCACTGGGATTACATAATGCTGAAACAAACTCTGTTAATAGGAATCATATACTGCTTTGTGTAATGTTGATAAATATTTCATCTGGAATAAAGCTTGATATGTCAGGGCTGTCTTTTTATACATATAATTATGCCAAATTCAGAATTGCATAAATGTTTTACACATGTGGGTTCACTACCTCAAAGTCTTAATTAAGTCACTTTCTAAAATTAAAATGAAAAATAACGCCCAACTAAACTCTTCATTTGAAAACTGTGTGAAGACCATTTCATCAGTGCTGGAGATCATGGAAAAGAGAATTTTAACTTGTTTTAAATTTTATTATTGCCAGTCTTTGTAAAATTAAATTCCGTAATCTTTCTTTAAACTGGACAATTCCTTGTTGCTATAGAGATGGGAAGAAGACTTCTGGAGACTTGAAATGACAGTTTGGATATCTGAAATAGATTTTAAAAACATTATGAAAGTAATCAAACTCTCTCAAATAAATACTGTTGCAAAGAAAGGGAAAAAAAAATCTTTGGATCAACTAGAAATCAAACCCAGGACCCTTGTATTGCTAGTTAGATAATCTAACCACTGAGCTACCCTGGTTGATATACTAAATATGGCAATATTTCTACAATACAAAATAAAGAATATTAGAACTCTTCTTTTAGAGATATTATCTTAGAAAAAAAAATTCAGATATATTGTATAAATATGTCTTCAAAAAGATTCCAATTTTGCAACAGTGTTCATCTTACCAGAACTATGTAAAATTAAAAATAAATAGTCAAAATGACACTTCATTAATCTGTTATGTTGCCAAAATCCATGTCATTATATGGATGTTTATCAATTAAACAAAATAATGAATATTCAATATACCAGACAGGACCCCCTTTTTATTGTCACATAATCATATCGATCACATGACCCGATATCTATACATTCTAAAGTTCTTGCAATAAATTGCTTCAGCACAAGCGAAAAATCCCACAGCATTGAAATATACATGTAAAGTAGAGAGATAAAAATTTACTTGAAAGACGCTTGGGAAATATCATAAACATTACTAGTAGTGTTAATATTTAACCAAAAGTTTCAAACATGGTCAAATTTAAGTGTCTTTCTCACAAACATCAATCAATCATAACAGCACAGAATAAATCAAACCTTTCCCAAGCAAGATTTACAGAGTTATGTGAACATGTTTCCAATGCATCAAATATCAGCAAACCATTCCCATCTTTCATTGGTGCCAAGCTGATGTTTACACACAGTTGGTTTTTCTTATTCTAAATGCCTAGTATGCAATTAGGGGCAATTTCAAGATCTCAATATATATATATGTAACATCAGAAATACTGTAGTCTATACTATATATGAATAATTGGAGACTTATATAATGTCAGTATGCTGCATTAAAGAAAAAAGTGAAAATTTTAAAGCAACATAGCTACCATGTAACCCATGAAGCTGCAGCTTTTATACAATTCATAAAACTTATGTTAATTATGATACTGTGTAGTGGCCAAAGTTGAGTAAACAAATAGAAACATCACTTGAGAAACAATTTATTCATTCGAACATCCAGGAGCCTTGATTTGCAGGCCTTAACTTGACAAATGACTATCAGGACCACTTGGGAGGGTCTTGTCATAATTTTACCACATACTTCCTACAAGTGCTACTAATATTTGCCAGAAACATCAATTATTGAAGCCCAACTTGAACAGGAAAACAAAAATGATATGATCTTTACCAATAGCAATTCATGTTTTATGTCAATGAATCAAACAACTTATTGCAGAACTTCGTTTCATGTGTTATGTCACTGAATCAGACAACTTATTGCAGAAATTTGTTCCATGTGTTGTGTCACTGAATCAGACAACTTATTGCAGAACTTCGTTTCATGTGTTGTGTCACTGAATCAAACAACTTATTGCAGAACTTCGTTTCGTGTGTTGTGTCACTGAATCAAACAACTTATTGCAGAACTTCGTTTCAAGTGTTGTGTCACTGAATCAAACAACTTATTGCAGAACTTCGTTTCATGTGTTGTGTCACTGAATTAAACAACTTATTGCAGAACTTCGTTTCATGTGTTGTGTCACTGAATCAAACAACTTATTGCAGAACTTCGTTTCAAGTGTTGTGTCACTGAATCAAACAACTTATTGCAGAACTTCGTTTCAAGTGTTGTGTCACTGAATCAAACAACTTATTGCAGAACTTCGTTTCATGTGTTGTGTCACTGAATCAAACAACTTATTGCAGAACTTCGTTTCATGTGTTATGTCATTGAATCAGACAAATTATTGCAGAAATTCGTTCTAAGTTTTTCATCACAATACTTGTTACTCAGTTACCTTTCTTTTCTGCTGCAGACAAAAACATTGATATTGTTGAAAATCTAGGAACTTTTGTTAAATGGTATAGAATACTGTAGCTTAAATCCACGTCACCTGAAAATAAAATGAAGTATAAAATCACTGGGTAATTAAAAGATGTATAGTAATTTAATAACTATTGTAAAGTTTTTTTTTTTTTCCTTTCTGCACAGTTGTCCCACTTCCACCTCAGAAAAAAAAAGATGTGTATTGTTTCACTGTATTTTGGGAAAAATTGCAATTTTACTGTAAAATATCTGAGAAAAAACTCAAAATCTCTTTAGTCCATTGAGCTAACCAAATAAATGATAAATATTTAAATGGAATCTACAATAAAATGATTTTGGCAATTGTGACGTTCTTCCTTTGGAAAATTGTGATGACGTTTACGATTATGTTGTATGTGTACCTTGAGTGATGAACTTCTCTGCCACACATTTTGTAATCTTGTTAAGCATTGATCCATCAAGTTTGTTACTAATGACTGTATGGAAGATAAAGAAAGAGAAAATTTTAACATTCAAAATTCACAAAATAGATGTGCTTGTAATAAATTACACAAGTGTGCTGATGTGTATACTGGTGAACACAATGACATTGATAACCAATTTTATTACTACTACTAATATATAATATGAGTCCAACACCCCTTTCCTCTCCTGGTGCCAATTCAAGACAAAATGAAATTAAATTTTTTTCCATGGGAACAAATAAGAATAATGATTTCATATATCATCAAAATTAGATCTTATGGGTATATTATAAAAACATCCAATTTTCAAATTCTGGGAAATAAAAATTTCTGTACCACATATCTCTATTCCATACCTTGAGGCAGGTCTTTGGGAGGGAGTTGTCTTAACAAATCAGCATAGGGCTGTACATCTGTTACATTCTTCAGTGAGTTCCATGCCTGAATGAACTCGTAAGGTGTGGCTTTCTCTAGTTTGGGGGCCGTGGGGGGCACAACCGGAAGTCCTGCACTGGTCACTTTTACACTGGTTTTCTGACTGGCTTTGTTATTTGACACCGGAGTGGAGGATGAACTATGTGAAGGTGAAATTTCTTCTGCAGCTACTGATGATAATGATGATGATTTTGTAGATGACGTCTGATCTACAGTAGACTTGTTCTTTTTTCCCTTCTTTTTTGATATTGGTTCTCGAGTACTCAAGGGTTCTGCCTGCCTGGATTTAGAACTGGCTGACTGCGTTAAGGATGAACCAGTTTGTTTAGATTTTGCACCAGAATCTTGACTGTGTATGGTCTTTTTAGCTTCCTGCTGATTTGACGGCCTTTGTGTCTTGTTTTCTGTGTTTTCTTTACCAACTTGCTGGTTTTCTACAATAGAGTAGGAAAAATCTTTTTTCACATTATCCCCAATGCGAGATTGACTTTACCCATGTGAGATAACTATGTGGGATTTTTCTGTCTTACACTGCTACAACCTCATTAACTGTGATGTCATATATTTTCTATGATTTACATTACATGGTGATGTAAAATATTTTGTATTGTTTTCTTTAAAATTCAATTTGATATAGCTTTCTAGTGTACCACCGTTGGTTTTGGGGTTGCAGTGTAAACCATTGTTGGGTATGTTCTTTCTGCCTGTCAAATTAGTTTTTGCATAGAAGGTCAAATAAGGCTTTTGATAATTTTGAATTTATGCACTAAAACTGTGGGTAAAATGGGAGAAAAATAATCCATTATTTACTCATGTCATTTATTCACCTCTGGAACAAGATTCACTGTTTAGGACTCAATAAAGCCTCATCCTAAACTGAATTTTATCCCCTTGGTGGAATTTTCCTTGTGTGTGAAATTAATTGATGATGACTCCTAGCTCGCCAAATCAAAAGTACTCAAAAATACAATTCCTTCCCCTTAATATACTGCATAGTATGAAGAAAGCATAGGAACATAGACATTATGAACTGCACTTTGTGCACCGAGGAAAATGATGGAGAAAAGATTCAACATCGATGTGACTAATGTTATTCTTGTACAGTTCATGTATATGATGCAAAAATAGTGACTGTTATGCTGAAGTACCAGTAGGAAAATGAACATATTCTTGTACATGAAAATAAAATAAACTACTCTTCTTTGATCCATTGTAAATTGTAGGAAAATATTAGATCCCTGGGTCAGAACAATGTGAATTAAATGATAATGAAGTATTGCACAAAATTCCAAGACTATAGAATGAGTCATAGAGGAGAAGTTTTCAAAAGCTATTTCATACCCTCCACCCCCCTTAGATCCACTATAACTTTAAGGAAAACAATCAGATCCTATCCCCACAATATGCACATCTGCAAATGGCAAAGAAGTTTGTACAAAGTTTCAAGTCTATCTAATAAGCCGTATCGTCGGAGAAGTGTTCACAAACTATTAGATCCACTTTTACTGAATTTACTCTCGGCTGAGATTCAGCTTGGCTAGATATTTGGATTGACGCTTTCATCAAATCTTGGAGCAGTCTTTCATAAATCATGTCTGGAAATTCACATTCAATTTCAGCTGGTTCTAACAATTAATGTACATTTAGGTGATACTATATGTAGAATACAGATATAAGTGATCTGACTGTTAAACTAACTTTCTATCACACATCTAAATATGTTCATGTAAATCCCCGAACAATCACTACATTTTATGTTAAAATGATGGTTCCCATGATGAAATAGTTTAGCTCCCGATATTGAAGAGTTCCTATCGTCTGTTTTTTTTTTTTTTTTTTTTTTAAATATTGGCGATATACATTAGGTGTGCACAGCTACAATACATCATGGCCATTAGGTCTATAGGAGCTTGAATTTTCTATGTCCCATTCTTGATAATAGTTTGTAGCGGACTGTAAATTCCAAGGCATATGATAACCACAAAAAATCCACAAAACTGAATAAATAAGAATAATTATGATTCCATAATAACTGTGTGAGGTTGGTGAACTTCTGGGTAATGAAGCTAGACAAGTTACATTTCTTCATGGAGACCTTTTTTAAAATGCTTGTACTATGTAGTAGTCTTACCCTCCGAGTCAACTTCCTCTATAACCATTCTTTTCCTCGTCTTCTGCTTCCCTTTCTTTGAGTCTGACTTTTCCTCACTTTTGCTGACTTCCTGTTGCTTAGGTTCTGGCACACTACTTTTTGAACTGGCCTGAGCAGATGTTTGATTGGATAATGTATGACCTTTGACCTTTGATGCTTTATCTTTATTGGCTGGTTTTGCCCCATCCCCATTTGAACTGCTGCTGCTGGAACTTTGTGGTGGATGAGACTTTAATTCCTACACAGACAAAAAAAGGCTAGCTATTTTGATAAAAGAAGTGAACAGAAGTAGGATTGTTGAGGGAGACAGCCTTCGCTCCTCTTTTCTATCTCTCCCTAATTTTTTCTGTTTTCCTTCCTTTTTCCCCTTCCCCATCTCATTCTCCCCTGCCTTCCCCTTCTCTTTCTCTCTCTACCTTCCCCCACTCTCTCTCTACCCCCCCCCCCCCTACTATTTCTCTCTCTCCCCTACTTTCTCTCTAACCCCCCACCTTTATCCCACTACTGTATCATTCATTCATGATAACTACATACATGTATATATTTGAAAATAAAATTCATGATGATTCTTGCATTTAGAAATTTCATCATCAATTTTCCTCAGCATACATTTGACACATTAAATAAACTTCAGAAAGAAAAGTAATATCCAGTGTCTATACATTCGGATACTTGGAATTTAGCATTTAAAAATACATGTATATACACTGATAAATTGTTCTGGATGTTTTACCTCCCGCCAATAATCCTTCACCAATTCCATTTCTCGTTTGGCAGCTGTATTTTTGGGATCGACTCGAAGTAAACGACTCAAGTCAGTTAAACTATCTTTGTACCGCTTAAGCATCTAGAAGAAAGTGAAGGCACACAACATGAAAACACATTTTACACAACAGCTATTTTAAATCTTAGTAAGGTTTATAAACCTGCATGTCCACATCCTCTCTCCTTAACTTAAAAAAATACTGCATTAAGAAACTCAATTTCTCTCTCTCTCTCTCAATATAAATTAAAAACTTAAAGCACCAAGTGATCAAATATTCAACTGTATCAAGCTACGATATCCCGATGTTAAGAATACTTTAATATTTCAAAATTACATTGCACATCTTCAAAAAATAAGGAAATGTGGAGTATTCTCTTTTCTGTCTGTTATAGCCTCCAATCTTTACCTTTTTGGCCTGTGCCCTCCTGAACAGTGCTTTAACATTGTCCTCCTCCATTGACAATGCTGTAGTGCAGTCCTCCTCTGCCTTCTCTGGTTCATTAATTCGTATGTAACACAGTGCTCGATTGGTGTAACTAACAGCCTGCTTGGAGTCAAGTTCTACACAGCGAGTGTAACATTCTATAGCTGGCCTAAACTCCGACTACACAGTAAAAATAAAACATTGTTATATTACGTCTGAAAATCAGAATTGACAGAATAATAATGATAAAAAATTAATTACTGTACATACAACAGCTATGACAAGAATAGATTGATTTATTGTTTTCCACACACTCAACAATTTCTCAGTTATCTGATGGCATCCAGTTTTTAATGGTGGAGGAGAGAACCCAGATACAATGTACCAAACTTTCTCACATATATCGGCTCGAGCGAGGATCAAACCCACGCCTGTCTAGAGGTGAGAGGGCTTGTGATTTTGAGTGTGATGCTCTAACCAATTGGTCACAGAGGTCTCCAATAAGAAATAGAGGATTAGGGTAAATTAAAGTAAAATCTTTTCACAGGTGTCAGTCATAAAGCTATCATAATATTTACATTTATTATGTTTCCTGTTAGCTTGTCCCTACTATTTTCGCATAGTGCACGGCTATTATTTTCGCATAGTGTATGGTTACTTATAGATCTACTTTGTGTAACTTTACTTTTTCTTCAATTTTTTCTAATAGTTAAATTTGTTGTATCAGAAAAATATTGTGACCTGGGACCGCTTGCCTGCTAAGCAAACACGCTAACCACTACACCAAAGCAGCTCTAGTATGATGTCTGATAAATTATCTATATAAAAGTAAGTTTAAAATTAACAAATATAAGTTATAGAGAAAACTATATGATTAACTGAAAAAATTAGTTGAATATAGTCATCCAATTTAAATGATTATGCTCCAACAGAATAACAAATTAATTAGATTAATACTGCATTTAAAATACTGCATCATTCAACAATGGCAATTTCCATTCAGAGGTATTGACCTTTGCTCCATTGAAACATAAATATTGATCTTTTATAAAAAATACAGACAGTCAACATAATAATAATAATAATAATAATGTTACATTTTGTGTGTGTTATGATAAAATAGTAGTCAGAGTTTTGATGCACAGTCCACTTGCCTTCTGCTCGTGGACCATGCATCAAAACCCTGACTACTATTTTGGCATAGTACATTCAAAATGTAACATTATTATATCAATATCTGTTTTCAGTACAACAGATGGAATTCCTGCCATGGTTTGTAATTTGACTTCGGAGGTGAATCATTTTATAAACTACTGCAATTTTTTATTTGTTAAAAAAACCCCATTATTTTATGCAGTTTAAGATAAAAAATACCAATAACGGACTTTGCAAACAAGATTTAAATAATGACATTTTTTTTTTGGTTTGAAAGATGCAAAAATAGCAGCAATATGAACCTTGTTCATGTAGTTTCCCCAAAATTTGTGGACAAGAAAAGTGCACAAAAAGCATGCACTACTCCCCGTGAGAATTTCAAAACCCTGGGAGATGTGTGTATACATTCTTATTCAAATCAAGCATCAATTTAAATTAAATTGCACTTTATACCAAAACAACACTTGCTATTAGCATTTAAATGTACGTGTAGCATTAAAATAATGCATATTTTTATCTTTTTTCACAAGAAATTTTATGAATGGAAATTTGAAACACTGTAATTCCTTTATAATTCTTTACTCATATGTTTAAGAATGAGCAAAACAGGTATTTGTAAAGCTGAAAGAACTTGTAATCTCAATCAGAGCATATTGGCACTCAGATGAAAATGAATAAGGTAGAAACAAAAAATTTGTATTAATCATAAGATTTTTTGTGAAATAGACCTTGGATTGTGCTTTTTATCAGTTCATCATCTTCAATTTCAAATCACAAAAATTCAGTTTTAAATATACTGAAGACAGCAACCAACAAAACCAAACATTCTCAGTATACAGTAAAACACAGTTTAAGTGAACACACTTAGAATGAGTTCATGCTTACATAGAAGTAATATTCATTCTCTGTAGTTTTAAAGCATGTTACGAATTCATTGTATATAATGAATTATAATGAATCAAAATTGTTTGTGCCCAGCAATTCTGCTGTCCCCAGTACTTCCTTATATAAGCATGTTTTACTGTATATTGTAATTATTTCTGCTATACCCAGCACTTCACTATAAGTGTGTTGTACTGTGTACAATGATTATTTCTGCTATACCCAGCACTTCACTATAAGTGTGTTGTACTGTGTACAATGATTATTTCTGCTATACCCAGCACTTCACTATAAGTGTGTTGTACTGTGTACAATGATTATTTCTGCTATACCCAGTACTTCCCTATAAGTGTGTTGTACTGTGTACAATGATTACTTCTGCTATACCCAGCACTTCACTATAAGTGTGTTGTACTGTGTACAATGATTATTTCTGCTATACCCAGCACTTCACTATAAGTGTGTTGTACTGTGTACAATGATTATTTCTGCTATACCCAGCACTTCACTGTAAGTGTGTTGTACTGTGTACAATGATTATTTCTGCTATACCCAGCACTTCACTATAAGTGTGTTGTACTGTGTACAATGATTATTTCTGCTATACCCAGCACTTCACTGTGTGTTGTACTGTGTACAATGATTATTTCTGCTATACCCAGCACTTCACTATAAGTGTGTTGTACTGTGTACAATGATTACTTCTGCTATACCCAGCACTTCACTATAAGTGTGTTGTACTGTGTACAATGATTATTTCTGCTATACCCAGCACTTCACTATAAGTGTGTTGTACTGTGTACAATGATTATTTCTGCTATACCCAGCACTTCACTATAAGTGTGTTGTACTGTGTACAATGATTATTTCTGCTATACCCAGCACTTCACTATAAGTGTGTTGTACTGTGTACAATGATTATTTCTGCTATACCCAGCACTTCACTGTGTGTTGTACTGTGTACAATGATTATTTCTGCTATACCCAGTACTTCCCTATAAGTGTGTTGTACTGTGTACAATGATTATTTCTGCTATACCCAGCACTTCACTATAAGTGTGTTGTACTGTGTACAATGATTATTTCTGCTATACCCAGCACTTCACTGTAAGTGTATACCCAGCACTTCACTATAAGTGTGTTGTACTGTATATTGTGATTATTAACAGTGTCCAGCACTATAAGTGTGTATTACTGTATATATATCACGATTATTTCTGCTCCGCCCACCTTTTTTACATGTTCATTCCCTCTGCTCTTCACATCTTCAAATGACTCTTCTTTCACTTTGGGTAAATCAGTGGGTGTCTTAGACAATGAAGTAGATGATGGTGATGCTGATGAGGTAGGTGATGAAACACCTGATGAAGACGGTGATGATTTTTGAGATGATGAAGACACAGATGTGGTACCACTGAGAGATTCATCTGGAGTCCGGATTTCTGGGACCTCCCACGGTAAAACAGAATCAATTTTAGGTAACTTTTCCCTCCATCGAGGACCATCTACAACCTGCAGATGACTTTGGCATCTGAAGTTTTGAATGAAACGCATGTTTCAGTAATACAACGAATATAGTCAGGCATTGAAGTCCGTTTTACGGAAGTAAAACATTTCAGAACATACAATGCAGGTAGAGTAATGCAATATAGCTACCCAAGAATGTAGTCAAGGGTTTTGCAAAAATATTTGGATGCATCTTAAAGCTACTATAATTCAATTACATTTAAACAGAAAGAGAAGAAAGATCAAGAATGTATATAATTATAAACATTAATGAACACCACGATCTCTCTCAACATTAGAGTATGTACAGCACAGAAGACAGGAGAATCATTTTCTCAGATAATACATACCTTGATGAACCTTGATGAGCCATATCTACTGTGTTGTCAATGTAAAGTACATGTTTGTAGTCTATGTAGGCTTTTCTATAACTGTAAACATTCAAAAGCATTAGAAGTCTCATAAACGAGCACATAATCTCACAAGATTTTTTAAACATATGTTGGAGCTGAATTATGTAGATTACAATCTAGGTACATATATTGCATGTGTACTTATTGCAGTATATTAAATTTTGGAGTACTGGAAACCATTGCTTTATTTGGAGTACTGTAGACGTATTTAATTTTATTGGGAAGAAATTTCGTTGTTCTTGAAGTGAACATGATTTTGTGTGGATTAATTTTTGTTGTTTGTGATCACTTAAAAATTATACATTATACATATGAAGTACAAACAGTGCTGCTTATCTGCAATTCTAACTTGCTTGAATACCGTCATGATACACATGCCATTATTTGTCGAAGTATGCTGTCATTCACACCTATTCACAAACAAATAATTACTAAATGATCTATGTAAGCGTGGGTCATTAAAATTGTTGTACTCAAGCCATTATAATGTCTAAAGCATTACTATTTTCTGTGTCTATACAATTCATACAGAAACCAGACATACGGGTAGAAACAAGGCAGGTGTCCTCTCCCTGTTCGACATTCATAGGGCACATCAGGACAAGAATATCCTCAACCTTTTACAAAATAACCACATTCAAACAATATTTAATACCTCCCCCTCGAGCTGAAAGGAAGAACAACATCCATGTTAACGTACAATTCACAGTAAATTGATATCCATTACTTAAAACACATTCGTGGTGTGGTATGTGGTTCAGATGTCAGATCACTTGAAGGGCGTGGATACTGACAGAGAACTGGTGGATCTACTGTTGTCTTAGAAATGGCATTTTAAAATATGACACAGCATATAAGACTTGCTGTCTGCATGAGCGGCTCCTATTCACACCTAAAGTGAACTGTACTGATTTGATAGTAATCATTCTTAATTACATTGAACTTTTTTATTTCACTTGTGTATACTTTGTAATGAGTTGATTAACAACAAAGTGTACGTACATCTACTCAAGGAATACAATGGTGATGATTACGGTACTGACGAAATATGTTATCTATAAATAGGTGACAAATAATAGCGACATAGATATTTCTGACTTTAAAAATCAATATTGTTTTAAACTGAAATTTCATATTGGATTTTATTTCATTGATTTTTTTCTAGACATGAAAATAACGAAATTTAATCTGACACAAAATTAAATACGTCTGCAGTAATCATAATGTCAAGTTTTTTCTATGTATGCCAACAGATATACATCAAGGGTTTTAGTTACATCAAGGATTTCAGTAGTTTAGTGCAGCCATATATTAGTGTTTTCTTCATTGCAAGGTGCTAAAATACTAATCCCTCCCCTCTAAAACAAGTATACATATAATATATTACTGAATGAATGCTGTAAATGTAGAAATTTATGCAATTCTAAACTGTAACAACAATCTGTAAGGTAACTTGTTATGTTATTTCTACTATACTGATGGACTTTAAAAATGCAACACTTGATAATTTTATATACAGGGTGTCCTAAAAGAAAGGTAACACATTCATTCTTTTGGAATGCTGATTTAATGTGGAAGAATTTATATTAAAATATGTCCACATATAAAAGAAAGATGTAAATATTTTCTGGTAGCATAATTTACTTAATATATAAAACGATGCAATTTTAACAGCATTTTAAGTACTGAGTACCTTTTTAATCATTTCAGTAAATTAATGACGTTCTCTAAATGACGTCCTTTCATTAGCTTCCCTTCTCTAACTCGCACTTTGAAATTATTGATAGCATTTTGACACATTTCTTCGTTGATCTTCTCAACTTCCCGTTTAATGTTTGACAAAAGCATTTTTGTGTCCACTGGCTTTGGTCTGTAAAAAGAAGACTTGAGGTACCCCCAGAGAAAGTAATCACACGGGTTCAAATCAGGACTGTGCGCAGACCAGGACTGTCCACAATCCTTCACCTCAGGGTATCATCAGGAAATCACCTTGACACTGAAGATTTCATTGAGATAATCTAAAACAATATTAGATGTATGCGCTGTTGCTCCATCTTGCATGAACCAGACATTTTGCATATTTGCTGTTCGCTTTCGAAGTGTGGGAATAAATTTATTTTTCAAAAGTGACAGGTAGCGTTGTGAGTTCACAGTGTTCGTAAACACATAAGGACCAATCACTCCATGTGATGACATAGCACACCAAACCGTTCATTCTTCACTGTGCAGTGGTCTCTCCGTGTAACAATGAGGCTGTTCATTTCCCCAGAATCTCATGTTTTGTTTGGATATATGGCCAGATAGGAGGAAATGTGATTCGTCTGAAAACCAAACATTTTGAAATGCGTCTGCATAAATGTCAGCGGTGTCTGCTGCCCAATGACAAAAATCCAGTCTTTGAACCTGATCCGAGATACCCAAACTTTGCATTATCTGAATTTCATATGGAAAAAGTTTGAGGTCCTTCCTAAATATGTCGTGAACACAAGTTTTAGAAATTCCAGTCTCTGAGGAGGAACGTCTAACTGATTTCTCTGGACTGTTAGAGAGTTCTCAAAGAGTACTCACATTTTTATTGCTCCTACTTGACCTCGGCCGACCTGCTTTTGGAGCATTTGCTACTGATCCTTGTTTGAATTTACATATAATCTTGTAGACATGTTTCCTGCTTACATTACAGTTCTTGAAATAGGATCTAAACTTTTGCTGAACGTCTGTAACACATTTTGTTTCATAAAATTGCTTGACGATAAAAATACGCTGATCTGATGTGAGTCGCTCTATATTGAAATAACGTTTAATTTGAATGATGTCATAGTGCTTGAATGTCATAATTTTTGGCGCATTATTTTTACAAATAGTAAAAACTTTCATTTGACACCTTTCGAAAGATATAAATTTCATAAAAATAGCATGATATTCAGTGAAGTTATTAAAATGTAAATTGTCACCTTTCTTTTCAGCACCCTGTATCATAAATTTGTTCATATATCTAATAAACAAATTCATAGTGGTATATTATAAACCATGTTAACTGAACACTATTTTTGATTTAGAACATCATTTTATTCACAAAGAGATTACAGTTGATGTGAATGTCAATGATAGGTGCATCAGAAATGTGGTTTTGTTCACTAGTACCGGGTATGACCTCCATTAGCAGTGATGACGACGCGAAGGCGACATGACATTGATTGACAAACATTTCGGATGGTCCTCTGAGAATATTCTGCCATTCCTCCAACAAATCTCTCCCTAATTCTTGCGGATTCGGAGGCTGAGCCTGGCGGCTGTGCACATGTCTCACCAGCTTGTCCCACAAATGCTCGATTGAATTCAAGTCTGGGGATATAGCAGGCCAATCAAGGATGTAATTGGCGTTCGTTTGAAACCAGTTTTGTGTCAATTTTGCTGTATATGTGCGCACATTGTCCTGTTGGAAAATAAACCCATTTCCTTGCCTATGCTGCTGCATTCATGGTGCTAAAACAGGCTGAGGATTTCGTCCACATACCTACTAGCAGTGAGGGTTCCATTTAGAACAACCAGTTGTGACCGAAAATTGTGGTTAATCGCACCCCAGATCATGACGCCTCCCCCCTCCAAACCTGTCGCACTTGAGACACAATTGTCTGCAGAATGTTCATGTAAATGACGGTAAATTCGACATCTGCCGTCTGCGTTGCGAACATTAAATCTGGACTCTTCTGAGAGCACAACATGTGACCAATTTTGACATTGAGTCAGATGCTGCTTTGCCCATTGCAATCTGTACCGTCGGTGATGCGGTTTAAGATGTAGCACCTTATAAGGTCTTCTGCAGTGGATCTCATGGCGCTTCAAAATTCTGGAAAGGGTTCTAGGATGAATAGGCCTTCCATGACGTCCAATGATTTCTCTTGCCGTGGTCACAGCGGCTGTAAACCTATTGTACAGATGACGTTGCCGTATGAAAGCTTGTTGCCGTGGTGTTGTCACAGACGGTTGACCAGGTCTTGGGTGACCATTTAGGGATTCTGTCTGATGGAATTGTGACAACAACCAGCTAACTGTACAAGGATGGACATTAAAATGCCTTGCAACCTCACGCTGACTAATGTGTGTCTGCAGCATACCAAGTGCCTGATTGTGCATTTCATTGCTTAAGGGCAGCATAGTCTTTGTTTTGAATTTTTTCTGTTAGTGGTGCCTATGCTTTCACCAACAGAATTGTTTTATCATGAAAAACTCCTCTATTACCTTTCCACATGTTTGAAAAAAAAAAGCCCTGAAAATTTCACACAATGCCACTCACAGTGCGCAAAAAATGAACACAGGTAAATCTAAAGATGGTTTTTAAAAATCAATACTATGTATGGTGGGCAAGAAAAGTTTTATATATAATGTTTTCAATGAATAAATAAAAAAAACAATGTGTGTTGCATTTTTAAAATCTGTCAGTGTATGTTGATATATACTCCCAACAAAATGCGGAGAAAAGTGGGGATATTTAAGCAAGGTCACTGATATGTTTGTCCGCAACTGATATGTGGGACACAAATTCTCTTTCTTGCATGCCAACACATGTGAATTATTATGATTACAGTATAGTTCAAGAACATCTCGGTATATTTTGAACAGGCTTGGATTTCTCAAAAAACTCAAACTTAAGTTTGAGTTTTCTTTTATCTGAGCAATCAAAATTTGAGTAAAAGCTCAGACTTAAGTCCAAGTTTTGACTTAACTTTCTTTTGAGAAATCCAGACCAGATCTTTCAGTAACTTTCAACTCAAAGTATTTTTTAAATATTCCAATGTTTACTTTTCTATCATCTCAAAGGCATTGCCTCGGCGTAGCAGTGGTTTGATGGAATGTGGCACCAATTCTAAGGAGGTGGTGCAGTCTTTAACGGCAGTGGCACAGTCTCCAGTCTTTAGATGACAGGCAGCCCTGTTACTGTGGATCAAGGATTTGTTCACAACTTGATCTGATTTCTCTGTATATAATTTAAACATTAATTGATAAATACATAACTCACACCTATGTGTAGATTAAACATGTGTTTGCAAACAGGAAGGTGATGACTTTAAAACTTGTCATTCACGAAGGCTTAATTATATAGATACTTTAATTGCATTTCCTATGAGAAAGAAGTGACTGAATGAAATACACAAGGGTTAACAAGCAATATCATTCTTTTGGAGCATGGGTATGGTAGACTTTGAAATATTATTTAATTTTGTATTATGAGGGTATAGAGGCATTCATACCTTTGTTGAGTTTGTTCAGAGCCTCAGTGTATTTCTGTATGGCATCTCCATACTGGCCTTCTCTAAACAACTGGTTCCCCTCCTCTCTCAGTTTGGCAATTGGATCAGGTAAAGGGTGTTGTATATAAACTGGTCTCACCAGAGCCACTTCCTCTGGTGGCTTCTCCATCACTGCACTGCAGGTCACCGGCTCCTCAGAACCGGATTTGTCACCTGGTCCAATCTCCACCCTAGTGTTCTCTGCAGAAGCATTGGCAATGTTCTCATTTTCGAAATTTTCAATCTCTTGAGGAGTAGGTCTGCTTGATTCACATTGAAGAACTGGACTTTGTGAAGGTAGTTGTGTACTTTCACTTTTGGTGCTTTGTGAAGGTAGTTGTGTACTTTCACTTTTGGTGTCATTTTCGTCTGGCTTTGTTCTTAGAGTAGTAAATTCCTGTGCATCTTTCTGAGAAATGTCTTCTTCTACCCAAATGTCTTTGCTATCACTTTTCTGAGAAATGTCTTCTTCTACCCAAATGTCTTTGCTATCACTTTTCTGCTTGGAGGGCTTATGAAAACCATTCACCATTGGCTTATCCTCTGCCTCCTTACTTTCCATGTTTTTATTTAGTTCTTGGGATAAGGCACTGACAGACTCCTTCTTTTCTTGAAAGCTCCTCTCCTTCACAAAATAATAAAACATAAATAAAGATGCTATCTTTTACGCTACCCAAAAGTGTGCTTTATTCTGAAATGACCTTGACCCCTTACCTCCTCAACAATGATCTCCTCATCAGCTGACTCCTCATCCTCAACCTCCTCAATCACCATCCTCCTCCCTTTTTCTTTCCTCTCCTTCTTCTCCTCCTCATACTTTGCTTCCTCCTTCTTCAGATCTTGAATAAGTTCCTACAATCAGTCAGACATGTAACAATGAAAATAAACAAGATGTGTTTGTGAAGCATACACTAACACAGCCGGACATTAAGTGGCAAGAAATGAAATATACAGCATTCGTGTTTTTCATCTGTTCAGTCAAAACATTTGATGTCACAATCCTTAACTCAGCACTGCAAAATGTTCCCATTCATGCAGTGATAGATCTTTTCAATCAGCGATGAGTTAGTATCTGTTCATTGTGACATCAAATGTTTTGACTGTAATGGATGAAAATCATGAATGCTATACATTTCATTTCTTGCCATTTAATGTCTGACAGTCTTATCTTTGACTCAAAGGGTGGGAGTTTGGGGGGGGGGGGGATAATGGTACACAGTGCCTGTGCATGATGACAGCAATTCCTGGTCAAAAAATGAAACTGTTTACAATGAATTATTATGACATTAACCACATTTGAAGCATTAAATTCATAACACTACAACTACACTAAGAATGTTATCAGAATTCCAAAATTTGTAATTTTAAGATTGTAAGGCACACACATTATATCACAGTAACAGGGTTCTTCATATTTAAATGTGCTGCATTAAGCGAGTTCAATATCAATCTGAATGATAAGAAAAGGGTACAACTACCTACATATGGCCCTAAAATGGAATCAAATTCGGAAGCACATGTACTTGATAGAAGTACTTTTGCTATACTGTAATAAATGCAGTGCAAATGGTAAAAAATACATAACCAAATATTTACATTTCCGAAATATTTTTTCCTTTGATACCTCTACAAATTGTAATAATAACCATTTCCTCATGAATGTGCAGTAGTTGTGACCAATGTACATGCATGTATGAATCTTGATAAATATAGTACGTCTATTTTAACACCCTTAACCATTCATCACTGCAACTGCATTCATATATGAACATTTTCGCAGCTCGACATGGAAATCAGTCTGTGTTACCTGAGCCCTCTTGTTGTTTGGTTCAAGCTCCAACACCGTCTCAAAGTCCATCAGGGCTTCGTTAAAACATTTCTTCCCCATTCTCGCAGATCCCCTTCTCAGCAAAGCTACGTATATCAAGAAATACAGGACATAAAATAACAGCACAGTTAACAAGAGGCCCTTAGACCATATTGCTTACACGAGTCGCTTTACTCTTAAATACACATATAACTCATCTGCTTTTAAACCCCTGTTGTCGCCCACACTGAGATAGGACTTAATATAAACAACATTACACTACATGTAGATAAAGAAATCAAGCACCAATGGTTATCAATTTAAAAATGGCATTGTAATTTGCAGCTACAATTAATCAACAAACTATAAATAAAATGTACATGCCAATTGATGTATATGTATGCATGGACATAAACATTTCTGTAAGAATAAAAATGAAGATCTATCATTAACAAGCATTTTGAGAGTGTTGCTAAAGCAATATGTCCCCTACTGGCTCACCAAATGTACCCAAACAATATAATACTGTGGTGGTCAGACATGTCTGATTGCCATTGGCCAGACAGCTAGGAAGAGCACCTGACTAGAGACTCAGGGGGGCCTGAGTTTGAATCCTGGTATGGTCCATTGCATTTTTCCCTTCCTGTTACATTTGGTGTCGCAATAAAGGACAGACAACACAAAATAATGCTTCTGTAATTCATTTGTACAAAGTCTTCAGTCCATACCTTTGATGTTTTTGGGTTCCCATGACAACACTTTGTTACAATCTGATTCTGCCTTGAGCCACTCTTTAGTTTTAAGATCTGACACATAAAAATAAAAAGGGAAATATGAGACCTGATTCATTTCCATCATTTAAATCAAGAGTGTTATTCTACCAATGCACCAATATCTGAATTCTTCAATTTCTTGACAGTCAGTTTTCTCCATCACAATGAAACTGTTGTAAGACGCAATTTTACAATTACACTGATGCATATATTCACAACTGGATAAAATAATCTAAAGCAATAAGAGAGAGAGAGAGAGAGAGAGAGAGAGAGAGAGAGAGAGAGAGAGATCCTCACAAGCCAGGGCCCTGTTGTTGTATGAGGGTGGGCTTGGTTGGAGAGATATACTCCTGGAGTAGTAGGATATGGCTTCCTGGTAGTCCCCCGATCGAAAGGCCTGAAATGTACATAATCTTTTATTAAAACCTGGATAGTTAATCAAGAATTAAATAATCATTTCCAAAAGTTTACTTGGATACGAAGTGGGGTGTTCACATGATCAAATACTGTGAATGAAGCCCAATGGTCTTCTTAATATATTTGATCCATTACCACCCCCACTTCATAACCCAGTGAAGTATTCATTACTTAAATGCACTTATGAAACACTACACTGAACATATTTAGAATCTACTTTAGGACTGTCATCTTTTTTAGACAGAGGATGTCTACGGTCATCATTCTAAGGAGGGTACCTATTTTTAACTGTGTCTTTGAAATGGTCAGTTGGGCTGAAGTAAAAGGGGGTGGGGGCAATTAAAAGAATTTTGATTGATTAAATATTATTTAACATCCCGCTCGAGAATCATTCACTCACATGGAGACGTCACCATTGCCGGTGAAGGGCTGCAAAATTTAGGCCTATGCTCGGCACTTACGGCCTTTGAGCAGGGAGGGATCTTTTACGTGCCACATCTGCTGTGACACTGGACCTCGGTTTTGCGGTCTCATCCAAAGGACCGCCCCATTTAGTCGCCTCTTACGACAAGCAAGGGGTACTGAGGATATATTCTAACAACCCGGATCCCCACAGGGTCGAATTTTGAATGGTAAGTAGACTCATATTCAACAATTAATAAGCATAGCTAATCATGCTGTTGTGGTTATTGCAAAAATGATGACCTTACCATCTCTCTTTCTAACACACACTTACTACACCTTGATTCCAATCAATGTCCTTTCTTCGATATCTGACCTCCAAAGTTGGAAATTGACATTACTTTGTTTTTGGAAGGTTCATGTAACAACAGAATGCCACCAATACATTCATGAGCTCTTAAGATTATGTATTTCTTTTTACCTGGCTTCAGAAAAATTAAGATTCTTAATATCTTACTTCATTCCCTTTATCTTTTTCTCTGTTTGCTTTCATTTCTTTTTCCCTCTCAGACATTCCTATAACAAAAACACTTCTATTTCTTTCATCTCACCACAATATTAAGACATATTATCAGTATTTGTAAATCTATCTGACTTGTCCTAGTTGAAAAGTACATTGAGCTCACCAAAATAAATTCTACAATTCACGTTGCATAAATTTTTCTAGTGCTATAAAAGAGAGCATGAAAAAGTAATAAAATTTTCTAAGTATTTGGATAAAATATCTACTTTGTGTGTATACATTATCCAATTACAAAACTAGAGCCGTCCTAACAAATCCATATAGAGATCTCATCAAAATGCGGTAATTGTCCACTACATGCCTGTGGAGTCGATCACATTTTCTATGACTGGTTGTGATGCTGATTTGGTCTTCTCTTTCGGTTTCTCTTTGTCTGCAGCCTCCAGTTCTTTATCAATGTCAACCCTACCAAAAGTTAAAAAAAAATTTAAATCATGACTTCAATAAAAATTTTGTTGTCGTATTGAAATAAAAACGTTGCACTCTATCTGTTGTATTTTAAAGCACATGGGGCATATACCACAACCCACAATAAACATGTTTACAATGTAAAGACATTTCAGTTGAAACTGACACCAAAATTAAATCTTTCAATAAAGTGAGGTTGGGGGGGGGGGATGTGCTGTGTGTTGCTCCTGTTATTAATAAATCTATAAAGCAAAGCAGGAAAAACTAGGCAACATAACCATACAATTATAGTCTTCTGATGAGGTCAATACATGTTTTTATCAATCTGATGAGAGTATATTGACTGAGGACAAAGTCCGAGATTAATATACTCTAATCTGTTTGATAAAAACATGTATTGACCGATATCAGAAAATCATAATTGTTTTATTATTATTTATTATTATTGACATAATTATTAACCTGACACTTATACAACACAAGGCTATAACAGTAAATATTTATTGATTTGAACATGATGTTACAGCAATAACACCAAAAATATGAAAAAAATTACTTGATGTATGCATAAAGCTTATTCACTGCCTTAAATTGGCATATGGGAATGTCTGAACATTTATAGAATACGGGCATTGGAAATTAATTCAATGTTTTCCTAAAATAGATTACTACAGATGTCACTATACTAAAAATAGAAAGTTGATAAACCCTATTCTACTAAAAATAGATATTTCTTAAGATAGAAAATTACAGACCTTACTATACTAAAAACAGAAAGTTAATAACCCTATTCCACTAAACATTACCTTGCAGATGTGAAGGAATCTATTTTTAGTAAAATAGGGTTTATCAACTTCCTATTTTTAGTAAAGTAAGGTCTGTAATAATCTATTTTAGGAAATATTTATTTCATAAGTGTTTTATAATAGAATCACGTGACAACAATCGATCAATCTTAGGTTTTAAATAATATGATATTATAGTAATGTACAAAATTTGCCATAGGAAAACAAATTTCTTTGTAGAGATGTCTGACAGGCCATGTTGAATTTCCACAAAGTAAAATTAGATGCATCAAATTCACTTACTGTACCAGTGATGAAGTTGTAACAAACCACAAGCCTTTATAAAATTATACATGACTGAAGTATGAAAACTAAGTCCTATAGTCACATAATCGCTTTCATTAGACAATAGTTATTAATAAAATCAATTTCAAAAACAGCAGTTATTTTCTTAAGGCTATCAAGTTTTTGGCAAGGCTTACAGTTTTTACAAGCAGTCAGCCTGGCATGTGTGTCTAATTTTACAGTGAGCTTCACACACAGCCAGCATACATTATACTTACTTTTCCCACTCTTTGTAACTGCGAGGCATGGCTGTTTTCTTCTTGGCTTTATCTTTACTATCAGACTGCAATTTTAAAGGTTTCATGACAGTGTATAACTCTTTCACACTACACAGTCAACTCCGGTTATACTGAAATTCAGAGGACCAAACTGAACTCTTCATTATATCCAAAGAGTTCAATAAAACCAATATTAAATATATATAATGTGACTGGGGATTTATCTTTACTTAATATTACAGATACGTCAACATTAGTGACGTCAATATGAATAGAGTAGACTGTAATTCATTCACAATGAAGAAATTCCTAAGAAACTGACAACCCCTAAATGTTGTTAATGACCCCCCAGCAATAACCCAATACTTAAATTAAGACTCATTTCATGACCATGTGGTTATTGGAAAACTAGGTGTGACCTTATCATATTAGATGTTATTTACCTGGAGAGGGCAGGGTCTACCTAGGTGGTGCTAATTGCTATACACAATAAAATATGTGGAAAATAAAGAAAAAATTGAAAATCTGCCAGCTGAATCCACCATTTAGAAATAAGAATAGAAATATATCTATACATTTATTTAAACATTTAATTTGATTTGAAATTACTATCAAATTTATTAATATGACCAAATTCGTTTGAGGACATTAGCCAACATTTTTTGCCGTGATTTTGGACAAAACAACTACACATTAATTTAGTAAACTTCATGGTACACATATTTGAGCATGATTAGACTCACTCGGACTGGCTCTCCACTGAGGGATATAAAACCTGATCTGATTGGTGGTAAACTGTCATCATCAAATTCTGTGCTGCCATTCATGGAATCCTCAGCTGTTTTCATATCAGTCGTCCAGCTCTAAAGAGACCAAGTTTCCAAAACTCCCTTTTTATTGGCATACAAGTGTTTATAATACTTAACTATGTCAGGATCATTAGATGTAATACGTATTTATATAACTTAGTTTATTTTTTTAACAAAAAATGAACGATTCAATGAAACAATCTGCCATCTAAACATTTAACATATTGCATGCACATGCCAATAATGTACAGTTATGTACAAATAAATGAATAAAAACTTCCCTATTCATTCAAATTCACCCTGGTTCACCCTGGAATATACACTAGTAGGTATGATTGATAAAGCTACCCAAGGCACAGTCTATCATATACATTGTTTTCAAATGGGTCATCAAAATCGAAGAATCCTTTACCACATAAAAATCACTTGCATCTCTTTATACGCATTATCTGAAATATGAAATTAAATATGTGTATCTTTTATTGTATGAATTGAAATTTTGAAATACATGCCTGTATGTCTTTCTGCAATGTGTGGCTTTCGTCTTGGTCAATGTCATTTATCTTTTTAACTGGTACTTCTTTTCTCAGAATCCGACTACAAAAGGCAACAAATAAACTTTAATTATTTAACCACTGCAATCATCAATGATTGATATATACATGCAGTCTTAACAAATTGTCTTACAATAACATGCAACTATAAATCAATGTTCATTTCTCTCTCTCTCTCTCTCTTGTGTGTGTGTGTGTGTGTGTGTAGAATTTTTACAGTTCTGAAGCCTTTTTTCGACTTAAAGAATAGAGATTTCTATAAAGGGGAAAAGCTCAAGTAAGGGGTAGAGCTTAGTTTACAGGTTTGGTGCCATGTGGTAAACACATTCCACTGTATACACAACACACTATACACAGGAAGTACTGGTCTCAGTAAAACAACAGAAAGCTTAACCAAGTCTACCTTGTAAGTTTAACTAGTTTTGCAGATTCAATAAGGAATGAGAAAGAATGAAATATGAAATAAATTCAGAAAGTTCATCCAATGATTACTGATCATTTTTTGAATGTATTGAGATAATTCAATACAATCTGGGGCATCTTCTAATTCCTCTCATCACACACAGGGTACTTGGACAATTTCCACACAGTAACTCTGGGTGTCTCTTAATTGGATTCATGATAGAGATTTCAACATAGAAACTGATGGTTGGAATTCAGTGAATTTCTGTGTTTTCCTTGAATTCCAGACATACTATTACCCCCAAAAGTGCTGAGATTGCCACTAATCTTTGTTACCCTGGTCACCACAATCAAGTGATAAAACGAGACTAACACACTTAGTCTGTCTCATTAGCAAGTTTCCCCACTCCCTTTTATGACAGTTTTAATAGGAAACAGAAATGAAAGGCTGAATCTATGAATTACATCCATATACCGACATCCCCCTCCCATAAACGACATAGGAATTTGTGCTTGAGATGGAACTTTTTTTGTTCTTTGCGTGTCAAGAATTGAGATGATGGTAAACTTTTTTTTTCATAAGCTGACTAATTTTCATAATCGATTTTTGCTCGTGCCAATGTATGGGAGAAAGCTAGCTAGTATACTTTCTGAAGGTCAGTGATCTCTTCCCTAGTACATTGTATCTGGGTTCTCTCCTTCACCAATAAAACTCTGGAATCCACCAGACAACTGAAAAATTGTTGAGTGAGGCCGAAAACAAGTTGAGTGTGGCAGAAAACAACAATCAATCAATCATAATTGGCATGTGGCAAAATGACCATGTTAATTGCAATCAATAAACAAAAGGTAACCACTTCATGACTGCATTTGGATGGTTTTGTCAAATCAAAACTTACCTCACAATATTTCATCTTGACTGACAAGTGGCATTTCTTTTAACTCTGACCAGGTCAATTTTAGGGTGGGGCTTACAATCTTGGCCTTATAATTGAGGATAAATATATGAACCTAATTTTTTCGGTGAACTCACCTTACAGGATTCAGTTTTTCAATTTTTTCTTCACACTGCTTTTCCATCTCTGGATATTTGCCTTCATCTCCCGATCTACAAAAGGAAGATTGCAAGGTTATTTTAGTCTAATTTGATGAAATCTATGAAAAGAGGTCTTATTGATCTTGATGATAGTCATTCAATTGAAAGTATAAAGCATATTTACTGGCCTTGAGTAAAATGAAATTTCTATGGCTTGAACAATGTTATACAAGTAATTCTCAATGATTATCTTGAAGGGCCTTGATTTTTCAGGCTCAGGTCCTGGCCAGCCCCAACTTTTTTACCTATTAAACTTTGCAAATTTACTCTTGATTTCTTTAATTTCCTATCTCTTAAAACATTAAATTTCTCAAAATAAAATGTAGGTCTCCTTATGTTTTTTTTTTTTAACATGATGATGGTGTGAAGTACTATTTGTTTTGCACTAGTGATCAATTAAGTGTCTCCTAGCTAAGGTCACAAACAAGCACCCATGGTTTCGACATTTGATAATGATCAAGCCAATTGTTTTGCAAAATATTTGCTTTTGTTTAAAATTAACACATACACAAAGCTCAGGGCTCTTGATTCTCTATAATTGGGGCCGTTGATCGGCCCCATTCCCAATGCAAAAAAAGGTACCTTTTTTCCCAACAGAAAAGTATGAATTTCTCAATTTTCTATAGAAAAATATTTACAAATAAAAACAAAGAACCAAAATTTATGAAACTCAATCACCAAAAAACTAACCCTTATGGTGAAAGTGAAATAATCTAGTTCTGCATATGACTGTATTAATCAGGTCACGCCACTTACATTTGTAAACTGGTTCAGCTTCGATAAGGAACCAGGTTATTCCAAGTAATTATAATTAGTCATAATCCTAAGTATCAACAAGGAAACGTCTTCAAAGTGCAAAATATAGTCATATTATTTAAATAACAGTTAACTGAGTCAGCTGCGCATAGCTACGAACGTTTAGTCTACCCATGTTTGTTATGCTTATTCAAAACCAGATTTAAATTGATAACAAAACACAAATAAAGCAAAATTTATTGAGTTTTCTTCTGAATATTGATTTTCCCAAAAGTGACAGTAATTTTCCCAAATTGAATGTCCCTGGCACCAGTCCCAAAAAGTGTTGCAAGAGCCCTGAAGTTTTAACATTCAACATTTTGACAACACCTGCAGCTTTCTGAATAGCATTACCTTAAAATTTTGAGGATCTTCTCCAGATATTTGACATCATTACACTCTTCAATGTACTTGTAATCAAGATGAGCCAAAGGGATGTCATACTTCCTAGTAGTCCCCATGTTTAGTACAGAACTGGCATCTTGTGCAGACATTTTGGAGATCCTTTTTATGTGCTCTGCAAGTAGGGATGATCATAAAATGCCATTTTCCTAAGACTTGTATCTTACTTTATATCAAGGTTTCAATTGTAACATCACATAAATCTGTCAAAGTTTCAAATAACTGATTAGTTACATGTAGATCGATTATCATTTGAAACAATGATTATTAATCAAAGAGTCTGCAACCTTCCTTGACATACTATTCAATAATCACTTGAAACAACCTTCCTTGTAGTACACTAAATGAAGGGTTCAATTCTGGTTTACCAAATATTATAAAAAAGAGAAGTTAAAAAAGATTTTTTTTTTCAATTTTGGACGAAAATAGATATCCCTAAATAAAATGCCAAATTTTATTCTTCTTTCGTTTTCTTTTCCAATAAGAAAAATGTATTGAGGAAAATCACCATCTTTGCAAATATCATATGTGTATTATAATATTACAGTATAAATATATAAAAAGTGGAAATAAGTTCAAAGCACCACTTTTCCACTCCTTTATGTCATTACTTCACACGTGTTGAAACGATAAATAAAATGAAAAACAAAACCGAAAATAGAATATTTTAACACCAAGAAGTAATATATATTTACTTATAAGTTCTTAAAATTTATTTAAAAACACGGAACCATATCTCAAAAGAACGACAGACATTACATGTAGATCTACTTACTCTGAAACCCACAATATTAATATTTCGGCGTTTGCGATTGGAATCTGTAACCAAGTTCATGCAAGTTGTTGAATCAAAAAAATTAATTGTACCGAAACGAAATGATAAAATGTTGTAAAATAATAACCGTCTTTCTGGGGAAAAAGATGATTGCTTTTCAACTGACAATATGCATTTGATAGCAAATGACTTTTTAATACTGAAGCAACGAACAGTTTCTCAGTTACAGGTAAGTTATGAATCAGTTGGCATTTACTATATATTCGTTTCGTTACAAATTATTTTATGAGTGATCAATATGGCGACCTCCTCAGTAAGGGAACGAAGTTCGTGACGAAATCGCATTTTAAAAGTAAGGATAGAAGTATTGTTTAAAGAATTATGATTTTTTTTAAAAATCTTTAAACAAATATTTCATTGAACAGGATAATTCCAATATTTTTATGGATTTAATTCGTGATTATGATATATATTCCTTTAGATGTCCGGACCCCTTTGCTGTTTTAGTTTGATCATGACACTGTGTATTTTGTTTAAAATACCATAATAAAACTTGTTAAATATCCAAATTATATCGTCAGTTGCTGTTCTTAAGATAATCAACCCTTATGTAATTTAAATAAAAGACCAAAAAAAAAAAAAAATCGTCGATGTGTTGGGGAGATAACTCTAGTTGTACTGAGTAAAATTCACTAGGCCTACATAATATGCATAATACTGAGTGTTTTGGTGGATGTATTAAATTTCTGCGAAATGTACATAGAGAATAGTTGTACTACACAAACTACAACGTCAGTAATGCAAACAGTTTCCTAAGATTAAATCTCAACTGATGCAGGCAGAACATCAAGACCAATGCCTTCTGCACATTGATAAGACCAGAATTACAATGTGCATCAGCGATGTGGAATCTTCACCATGTCACCCACATTATTATTAAGGGCCTGCAGGCAGTACAGCGGAGAGCTGCCAGATTCGTCTACATTGATTACAGAAGCTGTAATCCAGGAAGTATTAACAGCAGTAGTGGACAGATTGAAGAGGATTCCTTGCATTAAAGGCAGAATGATTATGTGTTCCAAAATAGAGAAGAACCTAGTAGACCTAGACAGCACCTGATTTTACACCCCAGGGGATGGTAGAATGCGTGGTGGACACAAAATCTGACAGCAGAGGACCCATAAAGATGTCTTTTGCCCCTCTTTCTGCGCCAGATCGATGCAGAACTGCAATGTTTTACCAGAGGACATCACTTTAGCCCAGTCCTTAAAGGATTTATGAACTAAATTAGATCAAAGGTTTGGAAACATGATGGCCCTATAACACATGTACCAGTACATGTAAATAGTTTTAATCTTTTAATGGGGAGGCAAACTACTTTTACCTGGATCGAAGTTTAAAATCACTCAGAAAATGAGTTCCAACTCCAGAATGGTAGAAGAAACTAGGCCTTTATGAAGGTCTGCATAATCCAAGAAGTAATGTTTCAAAATTGAGACACTCACATATATGTATATATATATATATATATAAAGCCCTGAAATAACACAAACAACTAGATAAATCCTGGGGATGACCTGTTCCTTCCTCAGGACAAACAAAAAAGTTTTACAAATAAGAATACAAAAGAAAGGCCAGGCAAACACTTACTCCTTGATGCACTAGAGGTGGGATCAGGTGCCCATTATGGTATTGTTCTGAATTCTTTTATGCAATTTCGTCTTCCAGATCAGTAAGTCATTCAAGTCCCCTATTGATTCGCTTGTTTAAATCTAATTTGTTTAGTGGTCAATATAATTCAATGGAATTGTCTTATCAGGCTTCTGGAAGGCGTGACCAGTAAAGAGAGGATGCCATTTTTGTTCTGGCTGTCAGAAGCATTAACCTTTCTCAAAACTTTTGTACATGGTGAATGATAGGGCTCTTGCATGTCTTATATATGCATTCCTTGTTACAAGGCTTTTCTTTTGGTACCAAAGTTTTTGACCTTGTGACCTACTTTTAAGAAACGTTAACCAAGGTAATATTTCTTAAACTACTGAAGGTAGGACTTTCATGTTTCATATATAGATTCCTTATGACAAGACCATTCATTTGAAACCATGATCTTTGACCTTGTGACCTTGACCTTGCAGTTTGACCCAACTTTTCAAAACTTTAAAGGTCAAGTTGAACATTATCTAAAGAGATTGAGGTTTTTGGTTAAAGTACTTCACAAACCTAGTGAACATAATATTCTGGGTCATAAATAGTAATTTTCAAGTGATAAACTATTTTAAATTGGCATTAAAATCTCAAACTGCACCAGAAACAATCCATTTTCATGCAAGTTTGACAATTTGTTGTCACTTGAGACACTATGAAAGATGCAGACATTTCCGTTAAGGATGGAACTATAACGCTATGGTCTATACCAAATTGTTCCCAGACAGATACAGTTTTGCAGCGCTGATTCAAGTTAATCAAGTGACAGTAAAGTGGTTTATCAAACAGTTCACACATGTAAAATGCTGCAAGTTTATATATGAACCCATGTTTTAACACAATTGTATTTTACAGGTAAGAAATGTCCCTGAAACCAAGGAAAGTTGATTTTGACACCACCTGGACAACTCTGCTAGAAACAGTAAAGGGAGTTGTTACATGTGCAAAAGTTGGTCGTGCCACATGGAATGACAGATTTTCATATCCTTCATTTATTATGTCAAGTGCATGGTTTACTTTGTATGTACATTAATTAAGATATACATGTCTGTTATAATCACTCATTTGCAGGGTGCAGTAATACTACCTTTGGGGTATGGAAAAGCATCCATAGCTTCTCAGATGTTGTACACGTGCAGTATGTGGTATATGTGAGCTATATTGGGAGCATAGGGATGTTAACTGAGGTTCTTGTGGGAGTTGACCAAACCCTCCACTGTGTTCTGTCTGGGGTTGTTCTCTTCAGATTGACCAAACCCCTCCATTTTATCCTGTGCTGCTCTTTTCAGATTGACCAGATCTCTCCATTGTATTTTGTCATAGACTTTTCTCATCAGATTGATGAAACCCCTCCATTGTGTTTTGTCCTTGGTTGTTTTCTTCACAGATGGACAAAACCTCCATTGTGTTCCATCTTGGACTACTCTCTTCAGATGGAACAACCTCCCTCCCCCGGCAATTGTGTTCTGTCCTGGACTGTTGTCAGCATACTCAAACCCCTCCATTTTGTTCTATCCTGGGCTATTCTCGTCAGATGGACCAAACCCTCCATTGTGTTTTATCCTGGGCTTTTCTCTTCATATGATGACGAAACCTTCCATTGTATTCTGTCCTTGTTTATTCTCTTCAGATGGACCAAACCCTCCATTCTGAACTGTCCTGGACTGTTGTATGCAGATAGAACAAACCCCTCCATTTTATTCTATTCTGGCCTATTTTCTTCAGATGGCCCAAACCCTCCATTGTGTTCTGTCCTGGGGTTTTCTTTTCAGATTGACCAAAACCCCTCAATTTCTGTCTAGACTGTTCTCTTTAGACAGACCAGACCCCTCTATTATTATATCTTTTGGTCTTGTCAATGTGAGCCATGTGTTTTCTTTACTTTTTTTGTGTTTATGGATCTCCCTATCTTTCTTTTTAGACTGTTTTATGGATTCTAGTGGTGAGGTTTTCAGAGAATATACCCTATCCATATTTTTATGGTCTTTTCTACATTTTACATATCTGTTGGCTTTGTTCAGAACCTATCTTAATCTAAAGTCACTGATTGCCTCTGGTCAGTTTATTTTAAACCATGGTGTTTTGTCTTTTGAAATTTGAATCTGTTGAAAGTTTAAAGATCTCTCTCATTTCTCTGAGATACACTAGCATGATTTTTTTGTTAGAGTAGAAAATTTTTATTTTTTCTGTTAGCAAGATTCTTTAGATTTCCAAATGGACCAAATTGTTTTCACGATGATAATGCATGTCTCTTAGTCTGGATTTTGTGTTGCTGTTGCTTCGTCCCATTGTTTTAAGTTTTTTGATCAACAGCACCGTGATTGGTTAAAATTTCCTTCTGCAGCAAGTGCTAGCAAGTGTTAAGTCAGGATGAACCCGTCAGGTCAGACATTTGAAAATTAAAGTTCAATGTTTCGTTCCATTGACAGTAACAGTAATCAAAAACTCAAATGAGCAGTAAAATCAAAAGGCCCCTGCTTTGTCTGTTCCTGCCTTGAGATCTCTGTGCTTCCAGTGTATGACAGATGTTACTTCTTCTGTTGTTGATGTAGACAGAGCAAGTGTTGTTGCGGAGTTGCATTAGACTGGTTGTTTCTGAGTTAATGTAGAGTCTTGTTTCAGCAGAGAGAGTTGAATTTTTCATGTGTTGAAGATGAGAAAGAAGTGCCAGATCATCTGTACAAGTCCTGAAGCTGTTCATCGAGGATCCATTGGTTGCTTGTCCTCAAGCTGTTCATTGAGGATCCATTGGTTGCTTGTCCTCAAGCTGTTCATTGAGGATCCATTGGTTGCTTGTCCTCAAGCTGTTCATCGAGGATCCATTGGTTGCTTGTCCTCAAGCTATTCATTGAGGATCCATTGGTTGCCTGTCCTCAAGCTGTTCATTGAGGATCCATTGGTTGCCTGTCCTCAAGCTGTTCATTGAGGATCCATTGGTTGCCTGTCCTTAAGCTGTTCATTGAGGATCCATTGGTTGCCTGTCCTCAAGCTGTTCATTGAGGATCCATTGGTTGCTTGTCCTCAAGCTATTCATTGAGGATCCATTGGTTGTCTGTCCTCAAGCTATTCATTGAGGATCCATTGGTTGTGTGTCCTCAAGCTGTTCATTGAGGATCCATTGGTTGTCTGTCCTCAAGCTGTTCATTGAGGATCCATTGGTTGTCTGTCCTCAAGCTGTTCATTGAGGATCCATTGGTTGCCTGTCCTCAAGCTGTTCATTGAGGATCCATTGGTTGCCTGTCCTCAAGCTTTTCAGTGAGGGTCTGTTGGTTGCCTCTCCTTTGTTCAAGTTCTCAAGCTGTTCAGTTATGGTCCATTGGTTGCCCACTGTGGGGATCTAGTTTAGAATAGGTCCTCAATATTCCTTGCTGGTGTAAGAGGCGATTACATAGGGTGGTCCTTTGGATGAGACCACAAAAACAGATGCCCTGTGTCACAGCAGGTGTGGCACAATAAAGATCCCTCCCTGCTCAAAGGCCATAAGTGTCAAGTATAAGCCTAAATTTTGCAGCATTTCACCAGCAATGGTGATGCCTCCATGTGGGTGTAAAATTCTCAGGCTGGATGTTGAATATTATACAACCAACCATTGGTTGACATTTGTCCTATGATTTAAGATCTGTGTCATTTTCCATCATAGGAATGGGGAGACAGTTTCCTGACAATTGCTTTGAGTCCATGAATGACTCTATTTCAAAGAATAGCTTGGAGCAAAACTTTCAGTGAATGACTCTACTTTTAATGTTGCTATAGAAGGTTTTCCACAAAGAAATTGCTTTTCTTTGGCAAGCATAGGAGACCACAGATTTCCACAGACTGTTTCTATCTATGCTTCACATGTATCCATGTCCAACTAACATTATTAATGTGCATGAATGCTGTAATATTGCTATATTTCGTAATGGACTTGGCTATGTATATTCATCTCAAAATTGTTTACTGGGGGGGGGGGGGGGGGGGGGGGCCTAGTGGTTTGGGCATCGATCTCAAAATCGCAAGGTCTCTCACCTCAAGTTGGCGCATGTTCAATTCTCGCTCATGCCAATATATGTGAGAAAGTTTGCCAGTTTACTTTTGGAAGGTCGGTGGTCTCTTCCCGAGTACATTGTATTTGGGTTCTCTCCTCCACTAATAAAAACTGGACGCCACCAGATAACTGAAAAATTGTTGAGTGTGGCGGAAAACAACAAACAATCAACAATCTATCAAAATTGTTTCTCAGTAAAATGGACATGCAAACAGGAATACTAGTTATCAAAATCATTTATAAGAAAATGTACAGGATTTCATGTTTTTATTTTGGTTGTAATTTGAACTTTGTAGTATTAGTAAGTGAAATTCCTCTTTTATCCATACATGTACATAGTGATGTTGTTGAGTAAGAATTTGGCTGGTGAACATGTTGAAAGTAATCCTATTGTTGCTAATGATTGAACGTCCCACTCAAGAATTTTTCACTCATATGGAGATGTCACCATTGCCAGTGATGGGCTGCAAAATTTAGGCTTATGCTCAGTGCTAATGGCCTTTGCTGTGGCACAGGGCCTCGGTTATTACGGTCTCATCCAAAGAACCGTCCCATTTAGTCCCCTCTTACGACAAGCAAGGGATACTGAGGATCTATTCTAACAGCCCAGATCCCATCAGAGCTAAGAAAACAACCTTTTTAAGTGTAAGATGTGTGTATATGAAGCCTTGACGACTTAGCACAGATGTGTATGCCCTGTGTGTAGCCTGTCCTGATCCACTGAGTGACCGACTGTACGCTGAAACCAAAAAATTTTTAGAAGGCCACGTCTCAAATTTGTTCCAGGTAGGTTAAAACATTATACATTACAACACATCTACAGTAAATATGCATTATAATGAATTCATGCTTATAGCAAAGTGATTTTCATTTCCTTGTAGTTTTATGAAATATCATGATGTAACAAATTAAGTTAATAATGAATCCAAATTGTTCATCCCCAGCACTTCAGTATAAGCATATTTTACTGTAAATCATGTTCTGAATCTGTGCAGATGTGTAATAAGGATATCAGGGACAGATCCAGAAATTGCAGGGAAGGGGGGGGGGGGGGGGGGCTTAAGACTGAAGTCCTCAGATGCTCATAGATTTTATAGGGCTTGAAATATATATCTCCTAAGTAGCCATGACACAAATATTTTTTCAATGCAACAAATAAATAAAGACAAATATAAATATCTTATGGTTTCTTTATTCATGTTTCAAATGCAATGGTATTTTAAAATTACATAGGTTAGTATAGGGTCTGGGAAATTGAAGTTTAACCCCCACCCCCCACCCCAACAAACCCTCGCATGTTATATCCAGTCAGCGTAAAGGTAAAACTGGTCAACTGGAGTGCCAATTTCTATACTCTCAAAATTCACAAAGTTATATACGACTTTAAATTTTTAAGAGTCTCTGGTACATTAAACAGACCCTATAGCTTTATGTTCTAAAATGTTCTATGTTAAAAAAAAATTGTTATGAAAATGTATTTCCTGTGTGGAAATATAAATTTCTATGATTTTTACAGAAAGTGCATGAAAATGGCGAGGAAAATTGCCTTGCAACTTACCATAGACATTGGGAGGAATACAGCAAAGGATCAGGATATCTAAACCAACTTTATGGGTAAGCTGAGTGGGTCTGGATTATATGTACCTGTTGTTTAGGGAAATTTGAATTATCTCTGTTGTATTGTAAATCTGAATTACCTGTGTAAGTTCTTTGTGTAGGTTTAAATTATCTATGCCGTTTGTTTCACAATTTGTTTTGGCAATTTTAAGTAATCTTTATCAGTTGTTTGAGTAAATATGAACTATATTATACATTTGTTGTATCTGTGCTTGTTTTTGGGGTAATTTAAAATATCAAAATCAGTTGTTTGGATAATTTCAAATTATCTATATCAGATGTTTGGATAATTCCAATTTATCATGTCAGTTGTTTGGATAATTCTGAATTATCTTTTCAATTGTTTGGGTAAGATTGAATTATTAATGTGTGTTGTTTGAGCAAGTCTAAATTATCTATGTCAGTTGTCAGGGTAGGTCTGAATTATCTTTGTCAGTTGTTTGGATAAGACTGAATTATCTATGTTGTTTGAGTAATTCTAAATTATCTATGTCAGTTGCTCCGCCACCAAACGCTTGACATTTAGAAGTGAGAATTACAGGTCTTTTCGATATGGCCTTAAAAATGGAGGTCCCTTGTCATAGCAGGTGTTGACATGTAAAAGAAACCTCACCGCTAAAAGCCATGAGCGCTGAGCGTAGGTCTAAATTAGTGATACTTTACAACAACTGGTGATATCTCAAAATGAGCATGATGAGTGAAATATTCTCAATGGGCCACAAAACAAACAATCAGTTATGGCAAAATCCTGTCCAGTTTATAACTAAACAATTATCTGGCCTAGAATCATCAGTCAGTTAATTCTTCTTAGGAAGAAAGTGTGTCGCACCCTACATTATCGTTAATTACACTGTTAGGTGATATGGCCATATATGTCATAACCATTTTGGGGCTTAGGTAGAGTTGAACCCTAGAATCAACAAACTTTACCAATTAGTATGTCTCTAGAGAAATATGAATGGCAGCTTAAAATCGAGTCCTTAAGAATGACCAAGTATTTTTTTTTTAAAAAGTTTCAAGAAAGATAATCCTTGCTTATTAAAATTGAAATAGATACTTCGGGATTTCTAACTTGGATTTATCAGAAAAAAGAAACTTGGGACTAAACTCAGGTGTTTGTGAATGCAGCAACTTTTACCAGATTGGCATTAAATTTGACAGAAATTATTAGGGGGCATTGTAAGCTACAGAGCTGGAGGATGATAAGGGGCGTGGGGTATGCATATGTATCTCTAAAGTTTTTGTCGTGTAATTCCCTAGTATCTTGTTTCAGAAGTAGATTCTTATTATTGGAGCCTGTTGTGCTGAGTTTATGGATATTAGTGATTATCATTTATTTTATGAGCACATTTGGAAAATATGAAGCAGCCAGTGGAGTAATATCAGTGTAATTGCTGAAAACCAAACATTCCCACTGTAGGTACCTGAACACAACATACATAAAGAAACAGAAGTACACAGATGCAGATCTGAGTTATGGTGGAATCAGCACAGACACAGCAGACCAGTTACTGGAAATAGGGGAGGTAAGCAGGACCAAGACCTTTCTAACAGAGTGGAGCACTATTCCGCTTCAAAGGCTGTGTAATGACCAATCATGACAGAGGATTGATCTCCATAAAATTCCAAACTCCCATGTAAACATTTTATAGTGTTGAGCTACTAAAGACATCAGAGAAATAATATTGAGCAAAATGATAGTAAAGTATGAGAGCTGTACTATTTTTTTTTTCACCAAACTCTTCTCTCTCAGTCATTTTTGTAAAAAGAAGATTAAAGTTACTTTAATTTAAATGGATCAGCATTCAGTTCATTGTCTTCTGAACTGGTTATCATTACAACTGGTTATCATTACATTACAACTGGTTATCATTACAACTGGTTATTATTACAACTGGTTATCATTACATTACAACTGGTTATCATTACATTACAACTGGTTATCATTACACTAGATTATCATTACAGCTGGTTATCATTACATTACAACTGGTTATCATTACACTAGATTATCATTACAGCTGGTTATCATTACAACTGTTTATCATTACATCTGGTTATTATTACCACTGGTTATCAATGCAAATATTTATCATTGCAACTAGTTATCTTTACAGCTGGTTATTATTACAATGGGTTATCATTGCAACTGGTTATAAATACAGCTGTTTATCATTGCAACTGATCACTCTCGGGGACACGTTTCTGTAGGTGCATACTCTCATGTAAAAAAACTAGTAGATTTTTATATCTGCAATTTGAATTTGTCTTGAATATCTGTCTGATGCATGCACATATACATTGATATATCATATAATTATAGAGATACAGATATCATATATATTGTGTGTGGGTGTCAAGAGATTTGATGTTTATTACAGCTGGCCTTAGATACATGGAAAAGATTGATGATTGAGCCCCTTAAGGAAACCCTCCTCAAGTTGATTCTGAATGAGGTGATGAGGGACAGGACAGGCGAGATGGTCAATCAGACTGTAGTGCATGGGGTGATCAACTCCTTTGTGAATGTCCAGGAATACAAGAGAAAACACCCCCTGTTGATGTATGAAGAAATGCTGGAAAATCCGTATAAACTAGAGACTGGTGCTCATTATAGACAGGAGGCTGCCAAGCTGAAGGATGAATACACCTGCTCTGAGTATATGGAAAAAGTAGGAGATATCTCACTAAGATTACAATGTAGTTCTGATATATCTCACTGACATTACAGTGTAGTTCTTATATTTCTCACTGAGATCACAATGTAGTTCTGATATATCTCACTGAGATTACAATGTAGTTCTGATATATCTCATTGAGATTACAATGTAGTTTTGATATATCTCACTGACATTACAATGTAGTTCTGATATATCTCACTGAGATTAGAATGTTGTTCTGATATATCTCATTGAGATTACATTGTAGTTCTGATATATCTCACTAAATTACAATGTAATTCTGATATATCTCACTGTGAATACAATGTAGTTCTGATATATCTCAATGAGATAACCAGGTAGTTCTGATATATCTTGCTGAGATTACGACGTAGTTCTGATATATCTCACTGAGATTACAACGTAGTTCTGATATTTTGTTTCTTGGTAAATTGATATATAACCTTGGCCACATGTTTGGATTGACAAGGAACAGACTTTGTGTTTGACTTGTGCAGGCCACTGATGAGGTCAATGTGAAAAATTCAAATAGAAATCTCTACTTTTGCTAACATTTTATAATGGTTTTTAAGAAATTGAAACATTTTTTTTTCATGCTGTAACTGTGAAATACAATTTTGATTCATTATCAATGACGTGAAGCACAGTATAATACGGCTACAGAGAACATTTTTATAATGAATTCATGCTTACAGCAAAGTAATTTTCATTTCATGTGTTTTAAAACATTATGACCTTAATGGATAAAACAAATTAATTTTAAAACGAATCAAATTATTTTGCTATAAGTAATGTACTGTACATTTACATGGAGCGATGGTGATAATGACTTGACTTGACACCCACTGAATGTATCATGCCCAACATTTTGAAGTGGTTACATCTCATCACTGAAATGTATGAGCCTACAAAAATCTGCTTCTGCATTTCATCTTGGCTGATATGTATTACATAGGTGATTACCCGTCTGGACAATGAAGACTTTCGAAGCAGGAAATTCCTACACCCGAGTTCTTATAACAAAATTACACACGAGTGTCAGCAGAGAATGGTGGCAGACCATCTCCAGTTCCTCCATGGAGAATGTAAAGACATGGTCAAGCAAGAACGACGGAAAGGTATGATCAACCGGACAACATTTCTATCATATATGGAAACTGTAGATTACTCAATTCACATACAGTGTAGACTTGTCATAGGAGACCCTTCAAGGGCGAGCTGTGAAAAATTATACATATGTTAGGCATTTGCTGAATACTGTCTGGGGTTGTTACTGATTTTTCTTTTTAGAAATGTAAAATCAATTTTATACAGGGTATTTAGTGTTTGGAAAAATCTCAGTTGTGCACTTTTTTTTTTTTTTTAAATATCTTTATAATGAAACCGCAAACTTTGCAAATATTTGATTACGATTATTTCGCATATGATATAGTTGTGTCAGAATTTGTATAGAATTTTCATTAGTGTTCTGTATATTTTTACTAGTAAGAAAATATACGTCTTGTTTGAAATCATGAAAAAAATGTGTATAAACAAAATGCATTTTATTGTGCACAATTTTCAATTCATAGAAGCCTTCCAATTTAGAGCTAGAAATGTAAAAATTTGTGCTGTCTTCATTGTCAAGGGGACGTCTCCCTATATCAAGTTACATTATACAATATAAACAAAAAATTTTCAGAGTACTTAGCCAATCAAATTGCGTTTTACAAGTAAAATTAAATTATTGTTATATAAACAAAATGATATACAGCTGTATTTACTCTGTAGACATGAAATATATTTTAAATTTCCTTATATGTTGTCATTGTGAAGTCGTTTGATGTGGTCTTTAAGAACTTCATTTTAAGACTAGACACTAGATAATGAACTAGATATTTTTTTAAAATAAATATGGATGCATTATTGGTTGATCAATAAGAGGTGATTTCATACCATTGTATTGGTAATTGTATTGTAAGAGGTAAGAGATTCTGTAGAAATAATCTCTGTGAGGTTTGGGGTTCAGCTTAGGGAGGTTTTTTTGGGGAGGTTTGCATTTGATGTTTAGATATATGAACTGAGGCAGGTTAGCTGTGTTGTTTTGAATGGACCTGTATGTATTTTATATGTACCTGTAGCCAACTTGCAATAAATACTGTATTTGGAGCTCTTCAAAGTCTCAAAATCCATTTTAAATTATGGGATGATATTTAAATATTTTCCAAGTTTTAAACATAGGGGATGAAATTTTAAACTTACAGGATGAAAAAATAATGGTTGCCCTGTCACTTAATACAATCTATTCTTATTCACAGTGCATTACATGTCAGTACAGCCACATGTGTTGGGAGAGTTGTGTAATTCAGGGGAGGGCATGTCATTAAGACAGAATCAATTTCATGTCATATTGAGAAATTCTTTGTTACTGCAAAAGGGGATTTTCTGTTTGTTCTTGGAAATTTGCACTTTTGTGATTTCCACCAGTGTGTCTTGCAAATACTGATTGTATTTGGGAAACCTTTCACTAGAATTGATTTAAATGATTGTAAAATGAAAGAGACAAATTTAAATGGCATCTTAAAACATAAACTTGCACATATTGAGATTCTGCATTCTTTAGGTATGAATTAGAATTTTATTTCAATTTTAAGTTTTTTCAATTTCACCATGTTCATCTGTACTTGAATTGTCCATCTGCTTTTAATTGCCAATATCCTAACAAACCATTAATGTGCTTCAGATCTCTCCAACATGTACAAACTCCTGAAGCCTATACATGGAGGCCTTGGAGTCCTCATACAGGAAGTGGAGGGGCATATCAAACAAACTGGTCTGGAGGCTGTCAAAAATCTTAAAGGAGACAATGTAAGTATCTGTCCATTGCGCTATCAGGCAGGGTTTTGTTTCTTTGTTGTTTTTCGCCACATTCAACAATTTTTCAGTTATCTGGTGGCATCCAGTTTTTATTGGTGGAGGAGAGAACCCAGATACAATGTACCTGGAAAGAGACCACCGACCTTCCAAAAATAAACTGGCAAACTTTCTCACATATATCGGTGCGAATCAGGCAGGGTATTGAAGGCATACAATTGTAGTTTTTATTTTGCACCAGATAATGCCATTGATTATTATTGTACAGTAAAACTATGTGTATTGTGCAGTCCAAAATGCTGTATTTAAATTGTGCACACACACACAATTTTTTTTTAAATCGATGCTCGGTTGTTTGATGTAAAGATATACATATCAGTTAGGTAAACAGGTTAGACAATGTTCACTGCAGATACTATGTAATTTTGAAAAATTTTAGTCCTCTTGTATATTAATGGGAAATAAGCTGTCAACTTAGACATAAAAACTATTTAATTCTGAACCATGATTAAATTGCTGGAAAGTGTTGAAAAAAGTGCCTACCAATCGAATTATATGAAAATTAAGCAACATTTCTCTGCAATGAATTACATACTTCCATCCAATAACGTTTCAGCAATTGTTTCCATATGAAAAGAATAAATTCTGTTGTCAAGGTTACAATTGTAAAGGATTGCAAGATACACATATTTTAATATATTTGTCAGTGGTGATTTTTAAGTACTGTAAAGCTGTTTTAGTCATATTGGTAACGATCAGCAAATATGATGTAGGCAAATAATTGCCCCTATATAGTTCACTGTGATCGGCTGAGTATTCATTTGAAGTAGAGTAAAATTGTATATGTTCACTGTAATAGTCAACAATCTGTTATACAAAGAAAACTATGAACATGATTTTCATCAATTTGTAAGCACAGTATCCATGGTTAGCTGAAGTTCGATCATCAGGATTGTCAAGGTCTGTACGTGGGAGGGTATTGTGGTCATCCACTCAGACACATGGGGTATCCTCCATCTATATCTAGACTATATAGTTTGGTTTCCTCCAACGTTAATGACCCTACATGCCAGTATCCGATCTCTAGAGAGGCAGTAATATTTATAAGTTGTAAAATGTGTGTTAATCATAGTAAAATAAATAAAATTTAAACTAGATCACACTGTATATCTACTGTATAACTAGAACACACTGTATATCTACTGTATATCTAGAACACACTTTATATCTAGAACACGCTGTACATCTAGAACACACTTTATATCTAGAACACACTGTATATCTAGAACACACTGTATAACTAGAACACACTATATCTAGAACACACTGTATAACTAGAACACACTGTATATCTAAAACACACACTGTATATATAGAACACACTGTATAACTAGAACACACTGAATATCTAGAACACACTGTATATCTAGACCACACTGTATAACTAGAACACTCTGTATATCTAGAACACACTGTATAACTAGAATACACTGTATATCTAGAATACACTGTATATCTAGAACACACTGTATATCTAGAACACACTGTATAACTAGAACACACTGTATATCTAGAACACACTGTATATCTAGATCACACTGTATAACTAGAACACACTGTATATCTAGAACACACTGTATATCTAGATCACACTGTATATCTAGATCTCGCTGTATATCTAGAACACTCTGTATATCTAGATCACACTGTATATCTAGATCTCACTGTATATATAGAAAACACTATATAACTAGAATACACTGTATATCTAGAATACACTGTATATCTAGAACACTCTGTATATCTAGAACACACTGTATATCTAGATCACACTGTATATCTAGATCTCACTGTATATCTAGAACACACTGTATAACTAGAATACACTGTATATCTAGAACACACTGTATATCTAGATCACACTGTATATCTAGAACACACTGTATAACTAGAACACACTGTATAACTAGAACACACTGTATATCTAGAACACACTGTATATCTAGAACACACTGTATAACTAGAATACACTGTATATCTAGAACACACTGTATATCTAGAACACACTGTATAACACACTGTATATCTAGAATACACTGTATATCTAGAAGACACTATATCTAGAACACACTGTATAACACACTGTATATCTAGAACACACTGTATAACTAGAACACACTGTATAACTAGAACACACTGTATATCTAGATCACACTGTATATCTAGAACACACTGTATAACTAGAACACACTGTATAACTAGAACACACTATATATCTAGAACACACTGTATATATAGAACACACTGTATAACTAGAACACACTGAATATCTAGAACACACTGTATATCTAGACCACACTGTATAACTAGAACACTCTGTATATCTAGAACACACTGTATATCTAGAACACACTGTATATCTAGAACACACACTGTATATATAGAACACACTGTATATCTAGAACACACACTATATATAGAACACACTGAATATCTAGAACACACTGTATATCTAGACCACACTGTATAACTAGAACACTCTGTATATCTAGAACACACTGTATATCTAGATCACACTGTATATCTAGAACACTCTGTATATCTAGAACACACTGTATAACTAGAACACACTGTATAACTAGAACATACTGTATATCTAGATCACACTGTATATCTAGATCTCACTGTATATCTAGAACATACTGTATAACTAGAACACTCTGTATATCTAGAACACTCTGTATATCTAGAACACACTGTATATCTAGATCACACTGTATATCTAGATCTCACTGTATAACTAGAACACACTGTATAACACACTGTATAACACACTGTATATCTAGAATACACTGTATATCTAGAACACACTATATCTGGAGTACACTATATCTAGAACACACTGTATATCTAGAACACACTGTATAACTAGAAAACACTGTATAACTAGAACACACTGTATAACTAGAACACACTGTATATCTAGATCACACTGTATATCTAGAACACTCTGTGTATCTAGAATACACTGTATATCTAGAACACACTGTATAACTAGAACACACTGTATAACTAGAACACACTGTATAACTAGAACACACTGTATATCTAGATCACACTGTATATCTAGATCACACTGTGTATCTAGAACACTCTGTGTATCTAGAATACACTGTATAACTAGAACATACTGTATAACTAGAACACTCTGTATATCTAGAACACTCTGTATATCTAGAACACACTGTATATCTAGATCACACTGTATATCTAGATCTCACTGTATATCTAGATCACATTGTATAACTAGAACACACTGTATAACTAGAACATACTGTATATCTAGAACACACCGTATAACACACTGTATATCTAGAATACACTGTATATCTAGAACACACTGTATAACTAGAACACACTGTATAACTAGAACATACTGTATATCTAGAACACACTGTATATCTAGAACACACTGTATATCTAGAACACACTGTATAACTAGAACACACTGTATAACTAGAACACACTGTATATCTAGAATACACTGTATATCTAGAACACACTGTATATATAGAACACACTGTATAACTAGAACACACTGTATATCTAGAACACACTGTATATCTAGAATACACTGTATATCTAGAACACACTATATCTGGAGCACACTATATCTAGAACACACTGTATAACACACTGTATAACACACTGTATAACACACTGTATAACTAGAACACACTGTATAACTAGAACATACTGTATATCTAGATCACACTGTATAAGTAGAACATACTGTATAACTAGAACACACTGTATATCTAGAACACACTGTATATGTAGAACACACTGTATAACTAGAACACACTATATCTAGACCACACTGTATAACTAGAACACTGTATAACTAGAACACTCTGTATAACTAGAACACACTGTATATCTAGAACACACTGTATATGTAGAACACACTGTATATCTAGAACACACTATATCTAGAACACACTGTATAACTAGAACACTATGTATATCTAGAACACACTGTATATCTAGAATACATTTTATATCTAGAACACACTGTATATCTACTGTATAACTAGAACACACTGTATATCTAGATCACACTGTATCTGGTTGTGATTGTGATTGACTTTGCTTTTACTACAATCAGGTACCTGGGCAGTTTGTGGAGTCCATGTTAGAGGTTCATCAGAAATACACAGAAATGATTCAGAGTGTGTTTCACTCAGATCAGCAGTTTGTTGGAGCTCTAGATAAGGTTTGTTTCTATCCAGTGACAGTGATTGTATTCTGGTCAGACTGATTGGCTGTTACTTCATTTTTGTGGTTAATTCATTGATTTTTTTTTTGTGTTTCAGGCTTGTGCTGCTGCGATAAACTTTAAACAGAGTGTCAAACATGTTTGTAAATCCCCAGAAATGGTAAGGCTTCAACCAAATCATGTGTACAGGTTTTTAAGTTTTGACAAGTTTGAACTCTCTGTTTGTTTCAAAGATCAATAGAAGAGCACATCTGTACTGTAGAGCAGATGTACAGTGGAGCCTCGTTAAAGGGGACACTTTGGTTACTAGCAGAATTGTCCAGATAAATGAAACGTCTAGATAAGTGAATTGAATTTAATCAGACACCATGGCTTATGTTTTCTTTACAATTTACACCTTACTAAAATTGTCCCAAGTTTAAACTTTTAAAAAAACTTTACCATTCAGATTATTGATACAATTTTCAATAGATTTTAGCATTGTTTACTAAAACCTGACGTCCGAATCTGGAACTAAAACCTGACGTCCGGATCTGGAACACAAAATTGAGATTCCCTTCAAAAATCATCCAGAAGGTGAAGCTGGATAAATGGTGTCTGAATTATTGAGGCCCCACTATAAATGAACTAAAAAGTTTCCTGGCAAAAAAAATCTTCAGGCATAGATTGAAATGTAAACATTAATGATATATAATTGTACATTTTCTATAGCAGAGTAATATACAGTACACAGTTGACCAGTTTGTGAATTGGTAATGACATTTAAATTGTTTTTTCAGCTTTCAAAATACTGTGATAATTTATTAAAGAAGAGTTCAAAAGGAGTTTCCGAGTCGGAAATGGATGATAAGCTGAGCAATTGCATCACTGTATTCAAATATCTTGACGATAAGGATGTTTTCCAACGGGTAGGTTTTAATATTCAAGGAATAAATGTCCAGATTTGTTTGTATTGTAGGGACATGAAATGTGAAATGTGCATCCAAAATATTAACATATGACATGTCTCATGTTAAAAGATTGATGGTATTTTCACTAGCCATGTGTTATATTGGCTGGCAGAGTTGTCATTCAATGTGTAGAAAAAAAATCCTCATTTGCCATTATAATTATGTTAAAAAAGTTCCTATTTTGTGAGTAAGCATGTAGACAACAAGTCATGCGTAGATTATAATCAGAAAATGTACAGTAACTGTAAAAACTATGAAATTTTAATATCAGCACAGGCATTATGTTACATGATTAGGTAATACACATGTAAATCGAAATACCTGTATTAATCCATATAGCCTACCCCATGGGGATCCAGGATAGAATAGATCCTCAGTACCCCTTGCTTGTCGTAAGAGGCAACTAACTGGGGAGGTCCTTCGGATGAGACCGCGAAAGATTCTCGAGAGGGACGTTAAACAATATACAATCAATCAACCTCTTAGTTATGGTACATATTTTTGCTCTTGATTTTCAATTTGGAATGTATCAAAATAAATACTTTTGTTAGAAGCAATATTGCCTTCTTGCTGGAGTCTGTATGCAAAGAATTATAGATGAAATCGTGTGGTATTAAATTGAACATTTTTATAGCACGTTTTATGTAGTCTGAAAATGAGATTTGAGGTATGAAAATGAAAATGCAGGATTCATATTCACTGGTATATGCTGTGCTTTCACTTGAATTTATTTTATCCAGGTAAATTTGCTAAAACATAGATGTTCTATTTTATGTCTTGTAATAAGAGACCATAAGGGTCGTATACTCATTCATATAGATATTTATTCAGATAAGAAAGCACCTGCAATCTGAATGTGTGAATTTTATGGGGGAAAATTGTGAAATTCATTGAATACCATTATCATTTGTAGTTTTATTCCCGTATGTTGGCGAAAAGGTTGATATATGGTCAGTCTGCATCGATGGATGCTGAGGAGTCCATGATCAATAAACTCAAGGTTTGTGTGATTGATTTAAAAACGAAAACATTTTATTTTTGAAAATATATGATGGTATGAGCTGCGAAGCTTTATGCTAGCATACTTCATAAAGGTGTCTTATCGGGTGAGATATAACAATACTGTTGGTATCTATGTGGTGAAAATGATAACTTTCAACACAGTAGTGACTTAAATCTTGTTTGCATAAAATTTCATGTTCTGCATGTCACTTGGATATTGTATTTGTGTGTTGCTTTTTGTGCATTAAAATTCAGAATATATCTTAATAGTGCCATATTGTTCCATGTCATATGATATTTAAATTTTCTTCATAATTACAAAAAAAATTTAAATTTTTTTAAAATTACATTCAATGCATTTTAAAAAATTGAATTTTATGGAGTAAATTTAATCTGAAGTTGATATAATTTAAGTTGGGACATTTTACCATTATTAGCTCACTTGAGCTAAAGGCTCAGAGCTTTTCTGATTGAAATTTGTTCGTAGTCTATTGTCGGTGTTGGAAGTTTTTCACAATTTCATCTTCAAAAAGTAATTGATTTCAACCAAACTTGGCATGGATTATCCTTGGGTGAAGGAGACTCAAGTTTGTTCAAATGAAGGACCATATCTCCTTCCAAAGGGAGATAATCAAGAAAAGGAAAAAAACAGGTTGGGGTCATTTAAAAATCTTCTAGGTACCACTAGGCAAGAAAAGGTAAGACTTACGTGGAAGATTCAAGTTGGTCTCATCACCAGGATTGTGTTTTGTTTGACAATGATTAATGATTTTGCTTTTGTGAATTGTCTTATTTGATGCTTCGTGCATGGAACTGTAAGGTTCCTAAAATAAACTGTAACTTCGGGTTTATGTGGCATGCTTCTACTAGGAATAAGGGAAACTGCTGAACCACAGATTATGTTGTTTTTAATTTTTATGATTTTCAAATTACACTAATTTCTGACACAAAAAACTTACTTTTCTATTGAGATAGAGATTATGAAATGAAAGTGTTCAGTTGTACAAGATAAACACTATACTTACTCTGAAATGTATGAAGTGTATTTGGACTAATCATCCTGATTTTCCACAAAAACATTGGCCTCATTCCACTTTTATGCCTTACTAATACATTGTGTGTGTGCGTGCATGTGTGTGTGTGCGTGTGTGTATGTGTGTGCGTGCGTGCGTGCGTATGTGTGTGTGTATGTGTGTGTGTGTGCATGCGTGTGTGCATGTGTCTCATGCCAAGAAGATTGATGCTCTTCTTTACAAATTGTTTCATGTCATATGAAGCAAAAAAACGTTCCTAACTTTATATCTTTTAGATTGAGAAGAAATTCCTTTCATTCCTTGAAGAAAGGCAGTGTGTTTCGACATTTATCATTAGCTCTTTGTATGCACCCATCTGTCCTTCCATCCATCTGTTGAGAGTTTGCAACCTCTCTTTCAGGAGATTTGCTACCATATTTGAAATTTAATGTTGGTTGAATCTTGTGATTTGAAGATAAAATAAATTGTTTATTTTCACGTGAAGAAGAAACAATTTTATAGCTTTTTCACAGAACAAAGCATGAAGAAATTTTAGATGTATAAAGCCATTCCATGAAACAACTGATATATAAATAGGGTATCCATGTGGTTTTTGAGACTTTTTTTTTTTGGTAGAAAATCGGATTTTGCAAAATATATGAAAAAAGAAGTGTAAAGAGATAAGACTTCTGCAGGATTTAATCCTACTTTAACAAGCTGTGATCTTGGTCATTACTAATCTGTATAATAATATATTTTGAGTACCATTTGGCCTTTAAGAAACAAACATTGTGAAAGAGTTTGGGGGGGGGGGGAGATCACTCAAAGTAAAAATCTTCAGTATCTGCATTATGCATTATTGGTGTGCAGTGTATCAGGGGTTGTTGATAATACTTAGAAGTAGTATATGTATTATGTTTTGCTTTTCAGCAAGCTTGTGGATATGAATTTACAAACAAATTACACCGGATGTTTACGGATGTATCCATCAGTACAACGTTAAATAAAGAATTTTCTGATTTCATCCAATCCAAAGAACACGTAGAACTGGGAGTGAATTTTTCGATAATGGTTTTACAGGTAATGTTAAAATCAAGCAGATGGCTTTGAATATCAATGTGATCACATTTTGTGAAGTTACGGGATGACTATATCTGTTGAAAGTTTTAGAAAAGACAGATGTTTACTTTAGCATTTTATATTTCACTGTCTTTTTTAGGCTGGAGCATGGCCTATAGGTCAGAGTAATCTCCCTTCTTTCTCATTACCACAAGAGCTGGAGAAAAGTGTGCAAATGGTAAGTTCAGATTTTTTAAACTGTTTTCTTGGGTATTTGAATACTTTACATTAATTTTGTGTGTGAGCACTATATAAAATTCTGCACATTAAATCATGCAAGAGTGTCATCTTCATTATCACAAAAGGGTTTGGTTATCAGTGTCAGATAGAAGGGAAATTTCAAGCATTTTTCAGAAATTGATGATGACCAAAGTCAATGTCACAAATGTTTGGCACTTTCTGAATCAGCCCCAATACATGTTCAATATTTATATAGTTTTGGGGGTAATTGGGCTTTAAAATCCCACTGCCCACTGCCAGTAAATTCCTGGGCAAGTAAAGTGTTCTGATAACCATATGACACACAGACAAGTGACATATTTTCCTGAACTGTGATGTGGAAATTTTTTTTTTTAATTTTAGAAAACAAAGTCAGATCATGCAAATGCAATATTGATTGAAATAGAAAGTAGTTCTAAGTAAGAGGCACGTTTCTGTTGATTATAAACTGAAAGTGGTGTGAACCCCAAAACACTGATTGTAAATCAATTTTAATAATACAAGTATCATTTTCTTATAATGTTTTGTGGAAGCTCTGTCTTTGTATTGATCTAGAACAAATTCTGCTTACTGTACTTACTGGAAAAATGACTGACAACACCTGAGATATTATATAGCAGTTACAAAAGCAGAATTCTGAATAAGGAAAATAACGAGTGATAATTGCAATATTTAGACGATTATAATCGATAATTAAATCTCAAATTGATTGTCGGAAATTGACAATCTTTTCAACTGACGGTCATCTTTAAATTGATCATCGTGACAACACCAGTGATTTCTGAGTCCAGGTGTTAGGAAATGTGACAAAACAAGTGGGAAATTTTGTCAAAATGGGAAGAAACATGGCCACGAGTGACATTTTACAATATGAAACATGTACAGCACATTTTGCAGGGAATTCCCAATTATTGTTAATACAAAATGTGCTTAATACTACTTGTATTTCATTTCTTTGGTAGGGTACATGGTACATGTATGTGAATTTCAATGAATGACAAATTAATTTTGAATATTGAATAAGAGTTCGACAGCCATTGCTGTTTTTTATCAGCAAATATCTTGTTTCCCTGAAAAATGCGTAAATTTTTTTGTTTCATAATTGATTTTCCTGGTCTGTGACATTACAGTGTATATTTTTCACTCTCAATGTATTTCATGAATAACTGTGTCTTGCTTAAGCACTGGCACATACCAGATCAGAAAGTAAAACTTCAGAATTAGACTGAAATGGCACAAAACTAATTGATATGATGAAATAGAGACATGTTTCCAGCTCTGTAAGTGAGAAAGTCGGTATGTAAAATTTATATTCTCCCGTGTGATAGTTTGGTGGCAGATAACCAGGGTAATTCACTTTGAAGACCTCTGTTCGTCATATGAAGGAACTTTTCACATGATGTTTTTCATTTGAAAAATTTCTGTGAGTTAGTTCTCTGATGATTGAAACCCAAGATTCTTGAAAACCAGCAAGAAAGTGTGTACGTTAAGTGTGTTTCCAATGGTTTTGTATGATGTGAATAAGGTGTATAAAAGGTAATAGGCAGAGCAAAGATTTGAGGGTGGAGCCTGATTATTCATAGCCTCTTTAGGCGTGGCATGATGTCATTGGAGTGCAACTGAGGTTTGTGTGAGTAACATGAACCTGTGATTAAAACTAATATGGCTCCCCTTCATATCTTTGAAACATCGTCTCTCAAGAGGTTTTGTATCTTGATATGATACGATCTCTTGATTCTGATCAAAAATGGTATGTGACACATTTATTCATAGTTACGTTTTATGGTGCCATTATCCCTGATGGCAACTGAGAAATGGGTATTGCATATACATGTATGTGCCTTTCTTGGATCACATACATTTAACTTGTGAGCAAATGAGTGTGATCAAAAATAAATAACATGTTAGTCCCTGAAGGTATTCACCAGCTCAGTTGCTAAGTACTTCGGTACTGGCATGAATTTCATATAAAGATTTGCTGTGATAAAATTATGAAATTCATTTCAAAATTATGGATTATCTCCATCATGCATAGCTCTGATCCTTTGCCGGATTTGGCTCCACTATTTGGTATTTTTGGTTCTTTCAGCTCTTCCAAGTTTATTCTTATTTTGGATTTCCAACATTTTTGATCTGAGCATTACTGAAGAGACATTATTTGTCGAAATGCACATCTGGTGCATCAAAATTTGTACCATATATAAGTTTTATACGCATGTATTGAAACAGCCTAGTCCAGAATTGTTTTATTGTTTTATAAATTTATAAATTGTGTTATAAATTCATGATTTGCTTAGGCATTGAATTTACCAGTTTGAGATGTAAATACCTTAGTGTGTCTGTTTTGCCTACCATATTGAGGATTCCAAACAAAGAATATGGAATAATTCCAGTGCAATTTGGTAGTTATTCTCCGTTTGATCAAAATGAGGTAGAACCAGAATTGTGACATCACAAAAATGACAATTTGCAGAATTTTCGGTATTTGACATAGAATGATAGTTTTGCTTTTAGATAACATTAAATGTAGACTAGAACAAACTTTACACACACATATATATCTTTCCATTGCACTTGTGTGATAGAATTTTTTTGTTTGTTCTAAGCAGTGCTCTGTTTTCTAAAAGAAAAATTTTTACAGAAATTAAAAAAAACCCCACTATTTTAACTAGATTTCATTAAATTGAGAATGTTATGTACTTTAATTGACTGTAGTTATGAAATATCAGAGTCAAATTATGTGAAACAGTGTGGGGCATTTGTAGCATGGCTTGCTGTCAGACATGTGATGAAATAGAAACATGCTTCTTGCCTCGTAGGTTACAAATAATCTTTTACACAGTAATCCATCATATGATCTTTGTTCTGTCGTTATGAAGTTGACCATGTCTTCTGGTGATTTCTATGATCAATATTCTGATTGTGGATTGCTGTGGAGGATAGCAAAGGGGCATTGATCTTCAGAGGAAGCCTGATGTTACTAATTATAGACATGATGTCACAAGAGCGCAGTCTGAGGTTTCCCATGTAAACCAATGATTGAAAAATAGTTCTGGCTTTTCTGTTGATCAATGAAGCAGGTTTCACAAGGGATTCTCATAATTCGTATGATTGAGTCCTTTGTCTCTGAATAGTCTGATTCAGCCGTAGATCAGCCCCGTGGGGATCCATGTTGTTAGAATAGATCCTCAGTACCCCTTGCTTGTCGTAAGAGGCGACTGAAAGGAGCAGTCCTTCTGATGAGACTGCAAAAACTGAGGTCCCGTGTCACAGCAGGTGTGGCATGGTAAAGATCACTTCCTGCTCAAAAGGCCATAAGTGCCGAGCATAGGCCTAAATTTTGCAGCCCTTCACCGATAATGGTGACGTCTCCATGTGAGTGAAACATTCTCGAGCTGGAATTTTTTCAATATACAATTAGTCTAGATCAGAAGTGCACATGCACTACTTAAGGTACAGGGGAAGCTTTTAACTGGGTTATGTTTTTTGTATTGTCATCTGCATAATCATTATATCCAATGTTTTAATCATTATTTTCATTTTGTGGGGTGGGGAATGAGAATCGCTTCATTATAACCATTAATTCATCATAAGAAAGTTCATTATAACTGTGTTTTACTGTACTCAGTAATAGCAGTTAAAAGTTTCGCTTTTAGCCTTGATTGTAATTGGGTGTGATCAGAATGTGTTCAATGTTCCTGTGGCTGGGAGTGAAACTGTATTATAATTTTATTTCGTAACTAAGGCTGTGGGAAGATGAGGTGAACAAACCAGTGACCCTGTCCCCACCCCCCCCCCCCACCCCCACCCCCCAACAACAAGAATAGTTATTATTGTTGTCAAAATTAACAAGTCATTTCTTTTGAAATTAAATGCAACCTATACCTGTGTACCCATTTTTAAAATTTTTTTTTATTTTATTTTTTTTATATTTTTTTTTTATACACTTTTTCTTTCAATACATTTCTTACTCCGGAATATTTTATTCAGAGCACAAGAAATAAATATATGGATAATTAAATGATGGGATGAAATAGAGACATGTTTCTGGCTCTGTAGGAATGTGAGTGTGAATGTCATTATTATATTAGATTTGATAATATTCTCCTGTTTGATAGATGGATGACAGAGAACTAAGGTTATCTAAATTGAAGACATTCTGTTCGTCGCACTGAAGAAGTCTCCATTACACATGGTGTTTTTGTGTGAAAACTTTGTGCGAGTCTTCTGATGATTAAAACCTTGTCCTAGAATACCAGAGAGAAAAGCACTGTGTGCTAGTTGATCTTTCTTGTAAATAATTTTGTGTGGTGGGAGTTTGAAGTTTGAAAGGATAAAGGCAGAGCAAAGATTTGAGGGTGGAGCCTGACTATTTATAGCCTTTTGTGGGCGTGGCTTGATGTCATTGGAGTGCAACTGAGGTTTGTGTAAACAGCATGAACCAGTGATTAAGACAATTCTGGCTCCTCTTCGTATCTCTGAAACAAGTCTCTCAATCAAGACTGTCATGTATGTGATAGTCTAATTGTTTCTGATCATTTGATGTACATAACTAATTTATGGAGTTTAAAAGTTAAGATATTTAGGTTTGAAGTAATTGATGGTTCAATAGTCTGGTGGGCCAGTATATTATAGACTTGGGCTAGTGCTTTGAGCATGTGCCCTTGGGGCAAGTTAATTTCAAACTTGTCAAAATTCCTCAATGATTGGTCTGCAGGGGCAATTCAGCATCCTCAATGAAGCCTCATTTCACATTTTGTAGAATTGAAGTTTGCTTTACATATTTGCACTCGGAGATATTTTGACTTACTATTTTAGACTGAATTGAAGTTTCCACCATGTCAAAAGAATATCTCTGCTGGTAGGGGGTTAAATTATATTTTTTCATCAAGATATGGTTCATGAGTTGTACATGTTATTGGTTAAGAAAGCTCTTATTTTTCTTTAATTGTACAATATTAGGCATTTTTTGGTGAATGTTAAGAATTTTTTTGTGTAAAAAATCAACTGTATCACAGTGTGTGTGTGTGTGTATATATATATATATTATTTTATTTTTTTAAGGACAAGACTTATATATAAGTTTAGCCTGCTACTTAATCATTATCATGATTCACATAAAAAAAATATATTAAATTTCTTTTAGTTTCATATTTACTCTGTGTGTTGTAGTATGACCAATCACTTCCTGTTTTATGGTCTGAGATCTGACAGGATAGGAACTAAGAGGGACAGGCAGAACTAGTTTTACTGCAATGAAAATAGACATTGAAATCATGCCGTGCTTACTCCTGATTACCAGGATAATGGCTCAATGCTAAATACAAGGGGGTGGGGTTAAGGAAAATTCTGCTCCCTCCCTCCATCTTGAAATCTCCTTCTCTATTTATTTGTACCCCATTGGCTTTCCTGGAGGGGACTGTTAGATTACCCTCGGTCTGTCTGTCCATTTGTCTGTTATTCCGATTGAGGTTTTCCTGACTTTTCTCCACATTGGATGAAGATATTCAACTGAAATTTTATACATCGCTTTGTCTTGGATAGTTGCAGATCAAGCTTGAATTCCGTTACGCTTGACCTACTTTTGACTGAATTATGTCCCTTGATGAATTGCAAGAATCAGTTTTCTGGACTTTTGTCCACATTGGATGAAGATATTCAACTGGAATGTGATATATGGCTTTGTCTTGGATAGTTACAGACCAAGTTTGAGTTTCATTATGCTTGACCTACTTCTGACTGACTTATCCTACTGGTAGCTAGGGGACTTGGTATTGCTTGCAATACACTCAGAATGCTTGATATAATGGTCTTATTTTGAGGAATAAGGTTTTGAAATCTTGATTGCCAAAAAAGTTCAGGCACACCACTGTTTATAGGTGTGAAAAACATCAATGTCCTAGGTAATGTCAAAACAACTTATCACGTAATACAACATACATGTGGAAAGACCTTATTTATAATTGTACAAATCATAATTTTTTTTTCACATGATATGATGAAGTAGAGACAAGTTTCTGGCTCCGTGAGAATGTGTGAATATTAACATTATATAATTATATATTTAGAAAACTCTTCTGTGTGGTAGGTGTGTGACAGGAAATAAAGGTGAATCAGATTGAAGACTTCTTGTCGTGATATGAAGGGGTCTCACTCCATATGATGTTTCATCATGTGAATACAAGGCCTCTGATGATTGAAACCAATGTTCTAGAATACCAGAGAGTAAGAGTGTGTGGAAGCTATACAATTCAAGTTTTTGTAAATGACTGTGTATGGTGGGAGTGAGGAGTATGAAAGGTGATAGGCGGAGCAAAGATTTGAGGGTGGAGCCTGATTATTCATAGCCTCTTTAGGCGTGGCATGATGTCATTGGAGTGCAACTGAGGTTTGTGTGAGTAACATGAACCTGTGATTAAAACTAATATGGCTCCCCTTCATATCTTTGAAACATCGTCTCTCATGGGGCACACATCTAGATGATAAAGTCCCATGATTCTGATCATACAGTACAATTCAGATTTTCAGTAAGAATCCACAAAGGAAAAGAAACTTGATCCCCAGATTATATGGTGAGGGAAACACTAAGACAACACCCAAGTTCACTCAGTACAAGTCATGCATGAAATACGTCTGTCTGCTTATTGGCCTGACTAGTCACCAAACTAGCTATTCAAATGCAGCTGCAATAATCTCATTGGCCAATCAAAGGGCTCAATGCATACAGTGAAGTGTGCGGTAAAACTGACACAATTAAAAATGATACCTCTGTGAATTCCATCATCATTGTTGAATAGCAGTCTTCCCCGTAAATTCTCATCTTCTAAGAGAGTCTTCTGTTTCTGATTTAGAATTGTTACTTAAGCTGTCCTTGATTTTTCTTGTCCCTATTATCTTAGTTTAATTTGACCATTTTAAGCATTATTGTGACAACATGAGTGTATACTTAAATCACTATACCTTGTCCCAATGTGTATGCAAGCTTATCATGCAATTTCCTGTTCCTTTCATGTTCTAGTGCACCCATGCCAACATGTTTATCATAAAACTGCTAACAATACCTCTTGGAGTATGCTGGTGTGAAACCTCCCTCATGTACCCCCAAAAATGAAATTTATTTTTTAAATAAATGCAGCAAAAATAAATGATATGATGAAATAGAGATGCATGTTTCTGGCTTAGCCGGTGAGGATGCAGCTGTGTTTGTTTTCTCCAGTATGATAGATGGGTGACTAGGGAACCAAGGTATTTTAGATTGAAGATGTCCGATCCGTTATGAAGGGGTTTCATTCCATGATTTTCTTTGAGAAATTCGTGAGAGTTCCCCTGATGATTGAAAAAAAATTCCTGAGTACCAGAGTGACAAGAGTGTGTATACTTGTTAGGTGAGAGTAAGGTGGATGAAAGGATTAAGGCAGAGCAAAGATTTGAGGGCTGATCCTGGCTATTTATAGTCTTTGTGGGCCTAAGTCAGTGATTAAATTCATTGAGGCTCTGCACTCTCTAATCTTTGAAGCATGTTTCTCAAGAGACTCGCATAGAATTGATGCTTGCAGTCTCTTCATTCTGATCATAGTATACAATCTAAATTATTGAGGACATACAGATTTGAAAGAGTGTATTATGAACCAATTCTTTACACTAAATAATTTCTGTATGTAAATATTCTAAATTCAAGGTTTTTATTTCATTGACCCTGGAATTAGGGTGGGGTAAAAATCTGTTATCAAGTTTTACATAATGCATGAATATATGGGTAACAATCTTTGAAATCTTTCTTCAGAGCAGCAAGGTCGTGGTAGTCATATTGATTGTGAAGCATCCCAATGTTGTATAGATTCAAGTTCAGTAAAGTCAGAGCCCCATGGGGCTAGGTTGGGGTTATAATATGGGATCAAAGTTCATCATGGGATTGAAGAGGGTAAAGATCTTTTAAAAAACCTTTTGATGAACAACAGTATAGGGCCAAGTTAGGTCAGGTTAGTGTTGTGGTCCTGGGCCTCTTGTTATCAGGTGTCAGATGACATGATCGGAGTTTGCATGTACTATTTTTGAATTCGCAACACCTCCCCAGCGTAAAGGTTGGAGTTTGAATATCAATATTCAACTCTTCCCAGAGAAGAAATGGGCTGCCTCTTTTTGGTATGAAGTTCTGCAGATTCATCTTCTCCAAATTCAAAATTTCCTTTTCCAGTCTTCTATGTACAGCTGTTTAAAGCAACAATGTGAAGTCTCTTTTAATTCTTCAAATTTTGTGAAGTTTTTTTTTAAAAAAAAGTGCCTTTGGAGTCAAAGTGTTTGTGTGCATATTTACGTCTGGACTCTGAATTTTGTATTGCGTGCTCACTCCATTTTCCTTCTTTTACCGTTGGTGTGATTTGCAGGATTATCTCCCTTGTTTTTATTAGTTATAGGAATTCTTTCCTGTGCTAAGTACTTTAGTACTGACACAACTCAGTGATGCTCTCACTGACTATCTGTATTGAGTTCTGCACCTGCCCGATTCTTGGTCTATTTATAACACACAGATACTAATATATGTCTCAATTTTTTGCTATGTATATTTCAAAACACATTCACATAATATGAATTAATCTTGCTTATGAGTTGAAATATTGTCATTCATTGAAAATTCGAGATTTCAATTAACCATTGAATGATACCAACATCCTACAAAAATTCTATTTCATTGACGTACATTACGATATTGTAACTTCAGTCATTCAATCACCTTTTACAGTTTGAGGCATTCTATAACGTGAAGTACAGCGGAAGAAAGCTGACATGGCTTCACAATTTCTGTAGTGGTAAGTATTTAATTAGATAATCTCACAGCTGATAAAAAAAAAAATTGGTTCTGACTGCATTATAAAGTGACAAGTTGAAATAGTCTCCTGATATTAGGTATATAGAGTTTTGTTGATAAATGTACATAATTCTGTAGAAAAACTGCCATATGTTTCACTTTTATTTGCAAAAAATTGTACTTCGTTAATCTGTCCAAACAATTATATAACATGGCAATTATTATTCAACTTGGAAATTGTAAAAGTAAATTCAAAAAGGAGAAGAAAAGTGGAGTCTTATATGTGGAGAGAGGGTAATAATACACTGGTACATAAATCTTTTTCAGCTGAGTTAAAGTTTAATCACCTGAAGCGACCTTACTTTGTGACGATGGGGAGCTTCCAGATGGCCGTTCTGTTGTTATTCAATAATAGTGATATACTGACATTTCACGATATACGAGAAAATACAGAGTTACCCGAAAAGGAACTTCTCAAACAGCTTCAGACTTTATTAGACACTAAAATAATCACCACAGAGGTAAGACTGTGCGTGTCCTATATGATCATCAGATATTTTATAGGTCAGCTTTACGTAAACTCGAGTGACCTATTGCAATTGGTTGTCCTCCGTTGTCGTGAGTTAACAATTGAACATTTTTAACTTCTTCTTGATAAGTTTTTTTTAGATTTTGTATGAAGCATCTTTGGGACAAGGGGCATGAATTTTAAATTTCAGGACTCCTGCATCCCTGGGGTCTTAAAATTGCCAAAAATTGATTGATTGTCTTCTCTTCAACTGCACATCTGTAATTAAAAACTATTTTATGCATATAGTGATGTAGAGCAGGAAGGGCTCTACCAAAATTGTAAATGTCATGATCCCAGGGGTGGAGGATCTAACTCCAGGGTGTGGCCAAACTTTATATATGTGTAAAGCATTTAAAGAATATCTTCTTTGATGGTATTGAAATTACATAGATATTTAGAAGGAGTAGGTAGTCTTTTACCAAGATTGTTTTGGTTCCAGGGTGGGGCTAAAATTATTATAGTGATTACTGTCTTTGAAAGATTTCCTTACTTTTACTGATACAGTATAAATTTAGGAAATTTAAAGTAGAAAAGGATGCTCCAAAATTTTTAATTTAGTTGACTCTAGAACGGGTCCACTTTAGTCATATCATGTTGATGTTACATGGTATTATGTAAAGTTTTTCATCAGTATTGGCACTTTTGGTGGCATATAAGCTTGTTGTATACTGTTGCTGAATGTTCGAATTTAGCTTAGATATACAGAACAGGAATTTTTTTCTCGATTTAATACCCCTTCAGGCTAGTGATACTTTGGATTAATACTCAGGTGACCAATAAGGCCAATAGGCCTCTTGTTTCTAGAAGTTATGTCTTTGGAAAATTGAAGTTTGACCTTTGTTGCTCCTGTTCTTGTCTGTGCATCTCCTCTGAAAGCGCTCAACAGAATTTCATCAAATTTTGTAGTTAATTGGGCATACTGTGTAGAATTGCATATTTAGAGGATATTCTGGGTACGTTTTATTTCTGGGAGTTATGGCCCTTTCGAATTTTTAGAAGTTTGGACAAAATTAAATATACTACTGAAACTGTTTGTTATCAGATTTTTGTTTTGGTTTTTGGTTTATCATCAGATTTTCAAGTTTGCCCTCCTCTGATTTATCACATTTGGACTGCTTAGTAGCCCACATACCATTACTGTGCTATAATTCATAAAGCATTGACTTTACTTGTTTAAACATAGACACATTTTAATTTATAACTACGGTATAAGTGGAAATTCTAGCGAAACACAATTTTAGTGTTTTTTTCCATAAAAATTGGTATATATATTTAGCGAGAACTAATTTTAGAGACTTCATAATTTCAAGAAAGGTAACTATTATCTGCAATACAGAATAAATTGTTAGTATTTTTTTAACATTCTCAATACCCTCGCTAATAATGCCAAAATTAAATCTTCAGTAAACATTGTGCTTATACAGTGATATGTAAATCCACTCTGTCAGTGTTTATAAAATTTTTGTTTATTTTTGACAGGGATTTGTCACCCCATGCAGTTGTATATCACTCAATATGGTTTACACAAACAAGAGGACAAAGTTCAAAATAACAGCTGCGATTCAGAAGGAATCTTCACAGGTTAGTACTACGGGTCCCACCAAGAGCAAACCAAGAACAATGGATTTGTAGGCACTGCATGTTGAGTACTGGTGACATGCGGTATGTTGGAGTACGATGCAGCGACTGTAAGAAAAAAGTTAATATAATGTTACGTCATGCTGTAAAGTTAAATACTGATGACAGACTAATAGAATCATCCTTTATAACGAGTGTAGGATTGTGAAATTTCATAGAGTGGAAAACATTCACAGTCTATGACGAGACTTTTCTGAGTTGGAGACCATGAATATCAGCCCTGAGGTGGATTTCACAATTTATAATGTTTATAATGAAATCATTTTTTTTTTCACATGAAGTACAGTTTAGTGCATTAATTCATTAGCTTTGAGAAAATTCAAAAAGTGATTAGACTAAAGAAAATGATTTACACTTTACAGGCACCCTTTGTTAGGTGGACAATGACGTACTATTCTGCAGTCTGTGTTTAATGGCATGCCCCCCCCCCCCCCCCCCCCCCCCCCCCCCCCCAATTTATAATGATAATAATGTAACAGGAAAATGATAGAAAAACATATCCACACTGTAAATTTTAAAATATGCAGTGAATATTTAGTGTACTGGCTCCATATATTGATTATTGAAATACCGATGTATTTTACTAATGATAATAAGACTTGTAAACATTAAGTGTACATTGATAGCAAACAAAGCATAATACAGTAAAACAGACTTATAACAAATTCATGTTTATTTCAAAGTGATATTTATTTCCAAATGAGAGGAAAATAATGACAATTTTATTAAATGTAATGAAATTTAGCTGTAAGAAACTGTTATTCTCTGGCCCAGGAGTTTCACTATGACTTTGTTTTACAGATTTTAGGAATTACTTTTTCCTCTTTTTTCCTTCCCTCCCACTTTTCATCTAGGTGACAAGGTGTAATAAAGAAATTTTTGAAGCTAAAAATTGAAGAAAAGGTGGCTTATGACCAAATGATTTATCACATACCGCATAAGCTGAATTTTTAACGAGGATTAAATTTAGGCATAATTAGCAAAAGTGATGAGATTCCTCAAATTGACTATCGTTAACAAATTATTCCAGATCGGGAGTAATAGTTATCTTTCTTGGAATTATAAAGTCACTAAATTTAGCTCTTGCTAGATATATATTACCCATTTTTATGAAAAAATTGCCTCACTAAAATTTCCATTTACATGGTAATCTGAAGACTATTCCATTCTCCAGGTTTGACAGATGCAATCATTGCATCATCAACATTACCTTTATGCATGCAAGGTTTTTGTGTCAGATACTCAGGTGACCATAAGGCTCATAAATGAATTTCTTGTTATCAAAATTACAAAAATTTTGATTCTGCTTACAGGAAGTAGAACAAACCCACAATGCAGTAGAAGAGGATCGAAAAATGTATCTGCAAGCAGCCATTGTTCGCATAATGAAGGCTCGGAAAATTCTGAAGCATGCAATGCTTATACAAGAGGTAGATACTTATATTATGCAAAGCCTTCGTGAGGCATTAATACTGTATGTAGGAAGAAAAATCAATTGAATGTAATTGAAGAGACACATGCCGTATAGTTCCTTTTCAAAACCTTGTTAAATGACTTTGATGATTCCATTTTCTTTTCTTTTTTTTTTTTTTCTCTCAGGTAATTAGCCAGTCCCGAGCAAGGTTTGCTCCCAGTGTACCAATGATCAAAAAGTGTATTGAATCGTTGATTGACAAATCTTACTTAGAAAGGACAGCAAATTCATCAGATGAATACAGTTATATAGCATAATGCTATTTAGTATTAGCGTACAAGATTCATTTCACCAACAGTTGCAGACACCTGGCCTGGGGCAAAGCTTCAAAGTTTTGTTCTACTATATGGTTTCCTTGTATGGATATATATGTTTATGATGAATATTGTTTATAACTTGCCCTATTTAAGGGTTTCTCTACTAAGTTACAGGCCTGATCAAGTGTTATTGATTGCCTAATGCTGCCATTTGTTAATCCAGTGTTAAGGAAAGTATGATTTACAATCACATATGTATAATAAAGGGTTAGACGTACAAGATTACGTGAGTGACCTTCAGACATTTATTATGTCTGGAAATGCTGAACAGTGCATACGATCTTTTTTATATGGTTTAGCAAATACATGGAGATACCATGAATGACTATGTGAAGTCATGGATGCTGGTGTTGTTTTTCTTGTACAACTTAATAATCCACGTTTCATTCAAAATTATTTCATGAATTTTGAGTGTGTAATTATTGCATGACTTTGAGACTTAAATACAATGTAATTGTAAATTGGCTGGTGGAGTTTATTCAATTTATGCAATTTTTTGCTCACATGAGCTGAAAACTCTAGTGAGCTTTTCTGATCACAATTTGTCTGGCATCATTCTATCCATAAACATTTAACATTTTTGACTTCTTCTCAATTACTCGTAGGGCTAATTTCAGCCAAACTTCCCACAAAGCATGCTTGGGTAAAGAGGATTCAAGTTTGTTTAAATGAAGTGCCACACCCTTTTTGAAGTGAAGATAATTAAAAATTGATAAAAATTTTGTGGCATTGTTTAAAAATCTTCTAGATATTAAGAATAACCACTGGACCAATTTCAAACAAGCTTGTCACAAATCATCTTTGGGTGAATTCAAGTGTGGACCATTCTGTCTCCAAAGGGGAGATAATCAAGAAAATGCAAAAAATAGGGTGGGGGTCATTTAAAAATCTTCTCAAGAACACCGGGCTAGAAAAGTTGAAACTTGCATGAAAACTTCCTGACATAGTGTAGATTCCAGTATGTTGAAGTCATGGCCCAGGGGGATAGGGTGGGGCCACAGTTAGGGGTCATACTTGTACATTGAAATATATAGGATAAATATTTAAAAATCTTCTTCTCAAGAATAATAGGGCTATGATTACTAATCTTTATATGCACACATTTTCATTGAATTCCTTGGCCATTTGCGATGATGCTTCTGGTCTTAATGGCGGTTTGTTTGCGTATACTTTACAAAGGTAACAATTTTGTTCTATATTCAAACATGTTCCTGAAACCTTTCCTTCCATACTTCTGCATCTTTCTAACAATAATATGATCTCTCTCTCTCTCTCTCTCTCTCTCTCTCTCTCTCTCTCTCTCTCTCGTGGAGATGCAAACTGCCAAGGAAGTTTGAGGAGAGCTGACGTAATCTAATTCTGCCAGTTTAATCGATTTCACCTTTTCCACAGGTACAGACTCTGCTTTGCCATTTGATATATAATAATGGCTAGATGTGATTAAATTGAAAGCCACATCTTGCCCCATCATTTCGTCATCCAGAGGTCGTGAGTTCGAGCCCCGCTTGTGCCAAGGACGCGTCAAACATAAGACGTAAAAATAGGTAGTCATTGCTCCTTCGCCAAACGCTTGGTATTTAGAAGTGAGATTCACGGATCTTTCTGAATATGACCTTAAAACGGAGGTCATGGTAGGCGTTGGCACATTAAAGAACTCTCACTGCTACGACCCTGAGCGCTAAGCATGTAAAGGTTAAGATAACTAACTGTATTCAATCTCGTAATTGCTTTTGTCCATTCTCTCCAGAGAGATGGACAAACACGGACTCCTAGACGGTACCAGATGTAGGATCAGGTGCCTAGGAGGAGTAAGCATTCCCTGTCGACCAGTCATCCGCCGTGAGCCCTACATGCCGATCAGGTAAATGGAGTAATCCGTAGTCAGAATCAGTGTGGCAAGAACAGCCTAACTATTAATATGAAACACGGCAGACAGCATTTGACCTAATAGAAAGTTGTACTGGCAAACTAGATTGTTTTAACGACCATAAGATTTGGGAAATGCAGTTTAGATGATCATATACAGAACAAGCTTTTAAACAGCATAGATCTAAATTTGTGGTACTTCAACTACAGCTGGTGACGTCTCAATATGAATGAAAAATTCTCGACGGGACCTAAATCACAATCAACCATACTTCGGATGAGACCGCAAAAACACAATATTGTGTGGCACAATAAAGATTCCTGCCTGTTGATTAGCTGTTGGCGCTAAGCATAAGCCTAAATTATGCAATGGCGATGTCTCCATCACTGTAAAGGGTTGCAGAATTCTATGCTCGGCGATCAAGGTCTTTGAGCAGGGAAGGATCTTTGTCGTACTACATCTACGATGACACGGGGCCACGGTTTTTGCGTTCTCATCCGAAGGACCATCCTATTTAAAGAAGCAAGGGATACTGAAGACCTATTTTAACCCGGATCCCCTTGGGACACGATGTTTGCTTTTCGCAAAAGTTTAGGCTGATATTTACTAATATTGAATTTGGTTGAAAAGGTGTTGATATCGTTCATTGGTGAATTATTCTTGGTCGCCGTGTTGGAGTGATTTACACTCTGCTTCACTCCTTTTCTGATTCCAGGCCCAGTCTCACACTACCTTGAACGTAATACTAAAAGTGGTTTCACACTTGGAACCACTTGTTAAACAAACATCGTTATCCTATTCTGAGAATCGCTGAACTTTCCATACTGCTTGTCTTGATTCAAGAGATTCACATTTGATTTTTGAAATTATAGACACCTGCTTCTATAATGATTATGGAAGACGGAAATAATTGTATCTTTTGATCAATCATCCCAAAAAATTAGTTTGCTAAATACCACTCTAATTCTACATACAAGTTTTTGGACGTTAATTAAAAGATGCTAAAGTTCCTCATGCATTGACAATATCTAGATGAAGTCTTGAGTGATCAGGTATTGCAACAGTCTGTAGGAAATCCCATGAGTACGAATTGTGCCCCATTATTACCCAAGCCGTTTTTATATTCTTAGAATTTATTCAAACGTTTCTACTTGAGAAGAAAAATCTTTTGGTGTGGGCTTCAACGCGACATTCAGATATATCAATAACGTTTTATCTATCAACAGTACTAATTTTCATATGTCGATTCGGTATATCCTTGTAAACTCGAAATAAAAGACACCACAGTCTTCCATGTGTGCTTCGTATTTGCATATGTTATCGATTCGACTCCAAGAGCGTGTTCTGCCCAAGATCAGTGTTTAAATTGAGACAGGCTACTGACAAATAAATTAATGTAACGAGGTGATTCAGTAATCTTTATCAAGTCAGCAGTTCGCAAAGCCTATGGTAGTTACAACGATCTAACTTACAAATACAACTTGCCGTTTGGTCCTATGTTGTCTGACCTGTTTCTTACCGACTGCTAGACCATCTTTACATACTGATTTTGACTACGGATTATTCTATTTACCCGATCAAGGTGTGGAGCTCACGGCGTGTGTGACAGGTCAATTTACTCCTATTTGTTCACTGCAATTTAAACAAAATTGATGCAAGTGTGGCATACCAAAGATCACAATTTGAGTGTAGCGAAGCTCGCTGACCAATAGGACTCTGCGGAAGAGGCGCAAGTCCAAATATCCAGCATCTTTGAGATTAATAGGAGTCCGCGTTTCTCACCTTTTTCACTTTATTAATAAAATAGTTCACTCATGTGCCTTATGGACGTTTGCAGTATAAAACGAAATAATTTCGGGTGAGATTCGGCTCGCCTGGATAAGGTGAAAGCTTCAGTCCAATTACACAGCCAAGATTACACCAAAAATAAATATGAAAATGGAGTTGTCGATCTTTCTTTCATCACTCTTCAGTTCCCAACTGTCCCAAGAGGTACTGTGGCTAATCTCAACTCGGGGAAATTCAATGAGGCTGGATTTTTGGGCTGACGCTTGTAATAGGCGTCAGTCCAAATATCCAATCTCGCAGAGATCATCCAAGAAATTAAAAGAGACCTAAACCTGTAAGACGGCTCATGCTTTATTGGACAAATATATTGATGATTACAATTAACATGTAATCCTGGAAATTGATAAATCACCTTTGTCTACAGTAAATTACTTAGCGTAACAGGAAGGTAAAATATCCAGCAGACCAGACCGGGATTCGAACCTGGGCCTCCTAACTTCTCTAGCCAGGTGCTCTACCAAATGAGCTAACTGACCACCGGCAACCGAACCCGGCTGACCGCTACATTAGCATGAGCAGGCTAAGTCGATAAATGAACAGAATTATAGATAATGATAGGTCATTGATTTGCAAGAAACGCTAAATGCATGGTAATGTAGAGCAGGGGGCCTCTACCGAATTATACATTTCATGATCCCTCTGATGGCAATAGGTCTTCCTTCACAAAACCATTTAACTTTCTATATAACTTTCTGATAAAGGAAGAGCTGGAGAATTTGCTTGGATCACTCATAAAATTTGGACATCAGTAAGAAGGCGAAAAATATAATTGAATAAATTAATCCTTTTCTTTGCCTTTTGGAGTGAATTTTAGCTGTGTTTTGTTAATGGATAAGATAAAACTGATGGTAGTTTAGAATTTTGCAAGGTGTAGGAATAGAAATTGTATAGATTGGTTGGTTGGTTGTATAATATTTAACGTCCCGTTTGAGAATCTTTCACTCTTGTGAAGACGTCACCATTCCTGCAAAATTTAGTCCTAAGCTCGGCGCTTACGGCCTTTGAGCAGGAAGGGGTCTTTATCATGCCACACTTGCTGTGACACGGGGCCTCGCTTTTAGCGGTCTCATCCGAAGGACCTTCTCTCATATTGTACAACAAGCAAGGGGTACTGAGGACCTATTTTAAACCATGGGATAATTGTTTGGAAATATAAATGGTGCTTCAGATACATGAAAAGCACATGTAGTGCTTCAAACACACGAAAAGCACATGTAGTGCTTCAAACATGTAAAAAACACATGTAGCGCTTCAAACATGTGAAAAGCACAGGTAATGCTTCAAACATTTGTAAAGCACAGGTGATACTTCAAACACAAAACAAATGGAAGCACAGGTGGTCATCAAACATATGAAAATCACAAGTGCTTCGAATACAAACTATACGTAGAAGCATAAATGGCAAGTTGTCATTTACCTTCATTATTACCTGTTTAATTTGGAACTTTCAGGTGAGCTCAGTTACCTTCGTAGGCTTATGTGACCCTGTTATAAACTTAATATTTAAAATCATTGCCATCTATCGCCCCATTATTTTTGCTTCATTTGATTACTCCATATTCAATCATTAAATAGGTCAGAAAAGTGATCCACTCTCGGACGATCCCAGGTTGTACCCCAACAGCCCCAAACTGAGGGCGGAAAATAATCGTCTGCTTGCTTGCATATTCCTTTATGAGACTCTTTAAAGATGAAGTTGTTATTTGCGTTCATTATGACCCCAACTGATGTAAAGTTAGGAACTTTCAGGTGAGCTCAACTGTCCTTACGTTTCAAACTTGGTCATTAAAAATATGTTTATTAATTGGTTGAAAAATTATCATAGTATTCCGTCGAAGTATTCTCACTCTGTACTTTGACGAATTTTCTTATTGGCTGCTAGCTTCTGCGATCTTATTGGTTGCTGGTTAGTGGCTGCTAGCTTCCACGATCTTATTGGTTGCTGGTTAGTGGCTGCTAGCTTGTACGGTCTTATTGGTTGCTGGTTAGTGGCTGCTAGCTTCAGTATAATTCAAGATCATGAGGTTCTTCATAAAAGCCTTTGAGTTAAGGGCAAACATAGATACTGGGATCATACAACCAAGCACAATTCATTTTCTCAGCAGAGGAATTTATTGTACATCAAATTTTTTTTTCAAGTAAATCGATCAGTTAGAAAATATCGTTTATAACGAACTGCGTCTAAAATGCCTGATATTGTTGGTTCCCTTTCTGACCTATAATGTTGACCTATATTAAAGATGATTGGTAGAAAAAATGGTGTTTTCCGGACAAAGATAATTTTGGCTTTCCAAAGTGCTCTAATTTGACATTTTTACATCAATAAACATAATCGTTGTTAATAAATCACTGCTAGCATGCCGTTTGTTGATGTGAAAGAAAAAATGAAACATTGTTCCCATACAGAAGATGCACAATATCTGAAGGTATTTTGGCATTTATTCTCTTAAAATGAAACAACATCAGATTGAGATCATTTGTACATATACATATATTCGTTGAAAGAAGACAGTCATTTTAATATACAATATACTCATTTTAATATACAATATACATCGTTCTCTTTTTTCAACACGTGGGGAGTTTCTCATCGTTCAATCTTCAAAGAATTCCTTTGTACATGTATGTCTCAAATCGCCGAGAGCATTAATTTTGTGTTTCTGGCGTGTTAATGTACATTTCAATATCTCAGTAGGAATTGTATTGTAGATATATATATATATATATATATATATATATATATATATATATATATATAATATTTCAAGAGACACCTGGCAATCGTCGTGTTCTCTGAAAATTTCAGTGTGTCCATGGGAAAGCCTTGCCAAAAATAACAATGACGCCATTCATGGCAAGTTATGAAATAAGAATCTCCTCTACATAATTAAAAAGAGTATTGTCACTAGCACCTATGAGAAAAGTATCACCAGCTGATTCACCCCTGTATCTAGGACACCCATCCCCACCCCCAATCCGGTTATGGAGACCTCTATTTAAGACACCGCTATAATTAGCTGAACGTTGTCAGTTTTACTTGGGTGGGACGACAAACTTGATATAATATCGCCTGATTATGGCATTTTATTATCATATTCCAGACCTAACATCATTGATGAATTCATTTTGCAAAAATGGTTCTCTGCAAATATCCTGATAATCATACCAGTACCGGATAATTACATGTTATACACAGTAGAAAAATTGACTGTTATTTTGGGAAATTCTATACTGTGGTGACTTTCTTTGGGGGGTAATTTACTGATGTCAGCTATTGGTGTTTAAGTTAACATGAAGATCGAAAACGCTAGAATATTGGGGGCATGAATAACTACAGCAACGAACTAGGATAGAAATGATCGGCAACTTACAACTATACAACATTTCTGTGTTTTCAGTTCTAACGCACCCTGTGATCAATATCGTAAGGTAAACATATAAAGAGTGGGAAAATGTTTGGAATATTTCAATATTAACATTTTCAGTCAGAGGTGTAAAAATAATGCAAACTTTGTAAGGCGTCAATTCTACGTGACTTCTGTCCCTAACGGCTATAATGATTTTTAATTTTTAGTGCAACTGGGATGTACTGAGAGAGAGAGAGAGAGAGAGAGAGAGAGAGAGAGAGAGAGAGAGAGAGAGATGTGAATTATGCACAAAAAAGTGGCGCTAAAAATCAAAATTTTTTATAATGTGTGCTCTCTGGTCTGCCTCTATGATGTTAACCAAAAGAGCTTCAGTTTTGCAGCTAGATATCATCCTCTCTGTAGCTATAGAGTAAGCGTCTAGCGATATCATTTTCACTTCATTAGAATTATTTCATTGATATAATCAATTTCCATATGGTATTACTTATTAATTAATAAGCGGTGTTTGGCAGCACCTGCTCTCCATGACTCCAAATCATTTAATGAAAATGAAGTTCCCTCGATTTTGTGACGCATTACTAAGTAATAAACAGCATTATTTTTACTGTATTGAAACAAGGTGGCATCTCTAAATCGTCAGAATCAATCATATAGTTCTGTTTTAAAATGTATCTTGTATGCCGAAAATAGACACTCGTTATTGTTTTTAGCTACAGGCAGAAAATAGTCAATTATTATTGTCCTTGTAGGCAGAAAATAGTCATTCATTTTTGTCCGTCCTTATAGACAGAAAATGGTCACTTATTACTCTGCTAATTGAAAGAAAATGTTCACTCGTTACTGTCCTTTTAGCACTGCACCGCACGTTTTATATGTCTTTAATATTTGAATTTAATTTTGTTGAAAACATTTGAATCTGGATGCTTTTTTATGACAGTCAGCGCGTGAATAAGTAATCAACACCGTTCATACCCGCCTTCAGTCTTTCTCAGTTCCTCACTACTTCGATTCTTTCTCAGTTCTAATAATTTGACCTGTAGATATCCGACTAACAACCTTACGTCATCAACAAATAACTTTATCGGACAGATCTAGAACCTTTTTAAAAAGAGAAGAATAATAAGTGACGTCACAAGATATTTAGGGGTGATATTTAAAGAAAGTAATTTTAGTCCTCGGCTGTTAGTTATCTATAGCTGCTTCTGTCTTGGTTGTCCCTAAGCGAACATTTTCCTGTGACATGACCGACTCATAAGAAGGTGGGGGATCAAAGAGGGCGCCATTTCTGGACTGTAGTTCCAAAGGAAGTGTTGGTACGTAACTTTGGTTCGTTGTACCTGAAAAGAAAAAAAAATATTAATTTGTTTTTTTATTTATTTCATTTTTTATTATCAAATTCAGTAGACAAGACGTTTGTGTGCCACAAATTTCATTTGAGACACATCAGCATTTGCAATATATTTTTCTGTCAACTTCATACACACAAATCCTTTAAAAGGAAAAAAATGAAACAATTGATATGTAACAATCGATATTTTTATATGTCCGTCCTTAGACGGGACGTATCGCGGTTAGGCAATCCCGTCCGTCCGTCTGTCCCGCTTCGTTGTTGGTTCGTAACTTGAATATATGCAATCTAAATTCATCACAATTTTTCAGCTGATACATCTTGGGTTGATGGTGGGTCACACTTAAGAGTTATATCACTGTGACCTTTGATTAAGATATAACTGAATATGGCAAAATCCTTTCCGACTCGTAACTGGACAATTATTTGGTCTAGAATCATCAAATTTGGTCAGTTAATGCTTCTTAAGATGAAAGTTTGTCACGTCCTACATCAAGGTCACTGTGACCTATAAGATTATATGTCCATATATAACATAATCCTTTTTTAGGCTCATGTAGATCAACGAACTTTGTCAATTTGTGCAAATGTATAGAAATGTAAATTGTAGCTTAAAATGAGGTCATTAAAACTTTAAAATGGTAAAAATTAAACAAAAACAAAACAACAAAAAAAAAAAATAAATAAATAAAAATAAAATAAAATAAAACACTGTTTTAAAAGAGGCAATCCCTACATATGTTAGAGAGTAATGTAGTAACCTATTCATTACTTGAATACACATTACATCAATGCACATTTCCCCCCATAAAATATAGCTACATAAAAATTAATATGAATATCTATTTTGTTTCAGACATAATAATAATCTGTCTGTCCATTTAAGATTTCATTAGCCCCTTGAGAGTAAGCCAGAGTTCAGCTGGAGATCATTTTGATAAGAGCTACATTGCATCTGTCCAGTTAAAAATTAATTAATTAATGAGTATAATGTAATACTCACTCTTTGTCTTTGTACAACCCAAAATAAGTAATCCATACCATGTGAAAGAAATTATCGAAATATATTCGTACGTAATAAAATAAAAACATGTTTCGGATATTTCTGTAATTAATTGAAAATTTCAAGAAGTATATTGACAAGTTTATTGTAATGTGCAATAGACACATTACAAGCAATATCTTGATTTTATCTCAGATATAAAAGAATGTGCATACTGAATAAACATCTGACGGACGTGTCATATGCCATGGCCGTGTACTTCATTAGATTTTAAGCATTAAAAAAAGTAAACCATGGTCGAATTCCATTCTTGAGACTCGGGTTTAGCTGTAGGAAAAAAATGGACAACACTCTTTTTAGCTCACATGAGCTGAACAAATGCAGGGCTAAGATGATGTAGGTGAGCGATGTGGCCCATGGGTCTCTTGTTTTTCTTTTATATATATATATATATATATATATATATATATATATATATATATGCAAACCAGCTACAACCAATTGCTGACATTTCCTTACCAAATCCCTTACCAGTTTTAAATATGAACCAATCGTTACAAGTTTTATTTCAACATGTAGAGATACGTTTATCAATAAGTCTTGAACTGTCCTTCCCTGGTGTATCCTAATTCCACTACTGTAATTTAAGCATACCCAGAATAGTTTTCCGGAGTGACTGCATATTACATGTACTTTCAAACCTAAGACGTAAACATAGGTAGTGATTGCTCCTTCGCCAAACGCTCGGCATTTAGAAGTGAGAATCACGGGTCTTTCGGATATGACCTTAAAAACGGAGGTCCCGTGTCACGGTAGGCGTTGGCACGTTGAAGAACCTTCACTGTCACGGCCCTGAGCGCTAAGCATAGGTCTAAATTTGTAGTACTTCACTTACACTTGTGACGTCTCAATATGAATGAAAAATTCTCGACGGGACGTCAAACAAACAATTCATAAAACCAGAAAGGTATCTGGGGGATTTGAAAGTGACATTTGCATGAGATCGATCTTGAAATCAAAATATCCCAGTAAACTCGAAACAGAAAGACCACAGAATCTTCCATATCTTTTTAAGATGTTAATACCAAACTATTAACTCAACTTATGACAAATGGGATCACTTCTGCTTATCCATCGTCAACTTTCCCATATTTATGTAGCAATATTTCATTATCACCTGCATAGAGTGTTTATGTCTCTCAACTGATTTGATACGCGAGGACATGTTCTGCGTATGATCAGATTTTATATCGAGCCAAGTTAACGTTACACAGGTTTCAATAGTCTCATTTCGCAAAAACTATATCTTGATTTAATTTGTAAATACAACCTGTCATTAGGTCGAATGCAGTCAGATATATTTTATACCAATTGTTTGACAACTAAATGGGGCGGTACTTCAGATGACACCGCAAAAACCGAGGTTCTGTGTCACAGCGGGTGTGTCCCAGCGGGTGTGTCACAGCGGGTGTGTAGCGATAACGATACACCCCTGTGCAAAGGCGGTAAGCGACGAACACAGGCTTAAATTTTGCAGCCCTTCTCCGGCAATGATGACGTCTTCATATAAATAAAATCAATTCTTGATCGGGACGTTAAATAATGTACAACCACCCTAGACACCTGATCCTACCTCTGGTGAATCTAGGGGTCTGTGTTTCCCAACTCTCGCTTTTGTGTTTTTTATAAGATTTATGAGAAATATATCACTTCGTTATCTTCAATTTTTCATAGGTGTAGACATGGAATATCACTCTAGTCCTTCTGTAAAACGTCTTTATTTGTATGTTTTCTATATTACATGCCACCTTCCAGTATCTCCTCTCGTTTCAAGCATATCTACTAATCATAAACAGAAGCTATGTAACATTTTTCTTTGTTTAACATACAGATGAGATTCCAAGGTATAGTTATATCTAATGGGAACTCAACCACATGTTGCGCATGTAGGTGTATTCAATCTTGATTGTTTCCATGTTTACACTACCTGATTTTGTTTAAGTTGAATGTATACCCGTTTTAAATCTTGTTTGTTCCCATAATTACCATGTACCCGAATTTCTTCTTGACCGTGCCATCTTTACATTGTACACGTATATGTATGTAATATTGACTGTGTCCATGTTGACCTTGTACATGCATCTGTATGTAATATTGACTGTGTCCATGTTGACCTTGTACATGCATCTGTATGTAATATTGACCGTCTCCATGTTGACCTTGTATATGTATCTGTATGTTATATTGACTGTGTCTATGTTGATCTTGTACGTGTATCTGTATGTAATACTGACTGTGTCCATGTTGACCTTGTACATGTATCTGTATGTAATATTGACTGTCTCCATGTTAACCTTGTACATGTATCTGTATGTCATATTGACTGTTTCCATGTTGACCTTGTACACGTATCTGTATGTAATACTAACTGTGTCCATGTCAACCTTGTACGTGCATCTGTATGTAATACTGACTGTGTCCATGTTGACCTTGTATATGTATTTGTATGTTATATTGACTGTGTCTATGTCAACCCTGTACCTGTATCTGTATGTAAAATTGACTGTGCCTATTTTTGCCCTGTACGTGTATCTGTATGTAAAATTGACTGTGCCTATTTTTGCCCTGTACCTGTATCTGTATGTAAAATTGACTGTGCCTATTTTTGCCCTGTACCTGTATCTGTATGTCATATTGACTGTGCCTATTTTTGCCCTGTACGTGTATCTGTATGTAAAATTGACTGTGCCTATTTTTGCCCTGTACCTGTATCTGTATGTCATATTGACTGTGCCTATTTTTGCCCTGTACGTGTATCTGTATGTAAAATTGACTGTGCCTATTTTTGCCCTGTACCTGTATCTGTATGTCATATTGACTGTGCCTATTTTTGCCCTGTACGTGTATCTGTATGTAAAATTGACTGTGCCTAATTTTGCCCTTTACATGTATCTGTATGTAAAATTGACTGTGCCTAATTTTGCCCTTTACATGTATCTGTATGTAAAATTGACTGTGCCTATTTTTGCCCTGTACCTGTATGTAAAATTGACTGTGCCTAATTTTGCCCTTTACATGTATCTGTATGTAAAATTGACTGTGCCTATTTTTGCCCTGTACCTGTATGTAAAATTGACTGTGCCTATTTTTGCCCTGTACCTGTATGTAAAATTGGCTGTGCCTATTTTTGCCCTGTACGTGTATCTGTATGTCATATTGACTATGCCTATTTTTGTCCTGTACGTGTATCTGTATGTAAAATTGGCTGTGCCTATTTTTGCCCTGTACCTGTATGTAAAATTGACTGTGCCTATTTTTGCCCTGTACCTGTATTTCGTCTTGATTGGGGCCGTATACTTGATAACGGAATGTTGCTGTTTTGACTTTCAGCATTTGTGTCCGTCCTCCATATCTGTGTGCTTGGTTCGAGGGGGGTATTTGGAATTTGTGCTTGCCTTTTCTTCCTGAAGATTAAATAGATACACGGAACATTAAAATATTCAGATCTGACATCCCCCTTAACTTTATAGGTACATTTTCATCCTACGTAATACACTTAAGATCTGGTCTATAATTAAATGGGAGAAACGTTAAAAGAAATGTCGTTTTTGCTTTCAAAAAGGTATGGTATCTTGCTCTTGAAATTTAAAAGTTGTACTCTTATTTCGCCATCACCATAATAGTAAATTGCATTGGGTGATACTCGGGTGACTATGAAGGCTTAGGCGCCTCTTGTTTGATTTGTACTTTTAGAATATATCAATATGTTTCATAGTAATATAAGACAGAGTATCCAATATCTATATATTCCTACATGATTTTGCTATGATACACTTGAAAATATGTTGTGGTTCATTTATATGAAAAGCCAACGGGTTCAAATATCACATACAGTTACATGTACAAAGTAGTACATGTACGTACTGACAGATACATAGTGACAGGGATAGAAGTTTGAACCTGTAGGATTTCCATACATTTAATGACTAGCAATGTTGTTTGTTTAACGTCCCATCGAGTATTTTTCACTCATATTGAGATGTCACAAGTTGTAGGTGAAGTACCATAAATTTAAACCTATGCTTTATATAGCGCTCAGGGCCATAGCAGGGAGGGTTCTTAAACGTGACAACGCCTGTCGTGATATGGAACCTCTGTCGAAAGACCCATGATTAGTCGAGCACTTGGCTTAGTGGTTCTTGAGAAGATTTTTAAATACTTTTTCCCATAAAAAACTTTAATTCCCTATTGTGGCTCCACCATACCCTCGGGAACCATGATTTTTAAAAAAAAATCTACGTTATGTCAGGAAGTTTCCACAAAAATTGGTACTTTTCTGGCCCAGTGGTTCTAGAGAAGGTTTGTAAATGACCCCCACCCTATTTTTGCATTTTGGTGATTATCTCCCCTTTGAAGGGGTATGGTTGAAATTAGTTTAGTAGTTCTGGAGAAAAAGTCGAAAATGTTTAAAAGACAGGCGGACGACGGACAACGGGCGACCAGAAAAGCTCACTTGAGATTTAAGCCCAGGTGAGCTAATAACTATCAAGTTATGGAGATATCTCACGCAATGTTTCATTACTAAATATCAAAAGGTACTCATCTGGAAACGATGGAAATACAGCCAGTGAAAAAAATACTTTCAAATCAAGATAAAAAGCGATCATGGGGATAAAAAATAATACAATAATGTTAATGTGCACCGGTCACAGTAGCTCAGTGGCAGAGCGTTCGCTTGGTAACCGGGAGGTCGTGAGTTCCAACCCCGTACGTGCCATGGTTGCGTCAAATCTAAGACGTAAATATAGGTATTGATTGCCCCCTCGCTTAACGTTCAACACTCACGGGTCTTTCGAATATGACGTTACAAAGGGAGGTCCCATGTCGTGACAGGCGTTAGCACGTTAACGACCCCTCACTGCTACCGCCCTGAGCGCTAAGCATAGGTCTAATTTTGTGGTACTTCACTCACAGCTGGTGAGATTTCCATATCATTGAAAAATTCTCGACAGGACGTGACAGAAACAAAACACAACAGTAGGCAATGACACGATAAAAGTGTTAACCGTCACCGGTTTCTGCATTTACGTTTTGCAGAATCATAAAATGAAGAGAAGTGGATGTAGGCTATGCCTGGTACTTCTCTGAAGAAAAATGAGGTAAAATGTTGTGACGCTTCACCTAAAACATTTGACTGGTCCATGTGGATGACAATTCTCCAATGAAACGTAAAACAAGCCAGACAATCTAAGAAATATCTGTGTCATGTATTGCGTTACAAAGTAAAGGTGAAAGAGAACTGAGACAAACTGACGGACAGACAATGTGATTCTTCTTCTTCCTAGCATCGTTTATTGACGATATTGTAACATCTGCGATACGTAGTGATAATCAAGTTTCTCCTTGTCTTAGTAAAACTTACTTAACTGAGCAAAAACAGCAGCATACAACTAGGAAAAAAATCGTTCCCACTACAATCAAAATGAATAGCCTCCAATCGTCGAAATGGTCTACAATATTAGAATAAAAAAGGAAGATAAGAAACAGTTATCAATCACAAAAATGCTATAATAAGTGCAAATTTAGGCGTAGGGCAAACACTGACCTCTGGACACGCCAGAGGTGGGAGCAGGTGCCTAGGAAGAGTAAGCAACCCATGTTGACCTGCCACACTCGTCGTGAGCCCCATATTTTGATCGGGTAAACAGAGTAATCAAAATAAGTATGTAAAGAACGGTCTACAATTGGTATAAATTTGCAAATTAGATCTTTATAACAACCGAGGACTTTGGGGGAAATGTTGACTTTATGTTCTCGCGTATCGTATCACAAAAATTATCCACACTATCAGAATTACTGAAATTATCTATATTCATTAAAATCGCTAGAATTATTAACACCATTACTGAATCGCAAAAATCATTTATAACAAAAATAAGCATTAGCTACATCAATTGCGGTAGCTCAGTGGTATAGCGTTCGCTTCGTAACTGGGAGGTCTTGAGTTCGAGCCTCGCTCGTGCAATGGTCGCGTCAAATCCAAGACGTTGTCTTCTACTATTAGACTTTATATCAATTTGGCCCTCCATATGTTTGCGACTTTTCAGATGATTTTAAGTTATTTCTCCTTGGTGCATGTATTACTTGTTCCCATTTTTTGAAGATATAGTATGCGCGAAGATAATTTTGATAATAAATTGTGACCGTGAAATCGTGCCAAATCTGCATATACATGTATAGAGTACGATTTAAAATGGACCCATTTGCATAACTAATCGCATCGTATGTTAACATTGCAAATGTTCCGGCGCATCTGCTAGAGTTTTTGGATATATATTCTTATATGTATGAAGAGTGCTGGAAACAGCTTCAACAGTGCGACAGTAAACTCCGGACACGTCAAAGTCCGGACTGTTTGCTACCCTTTATGATAAAGATTTTGAGAAAAATCAAAGTGCATATGGTGGGATTTTCTTGCAGTATGTCATCATCCAAGGTTGGGCTCATACACCCTTGTAGAGTAATAGATATCAGTTGCGTAGTATCCAAAGGTTGGTTGTCTGTTTGTTTTACATTCCGTCAGAATTTCACTCATAATGAGACGTCACCAGTTGTAAATGAAATACACCTCAGACCTATGCTTAGCGCTTATGGCAATAGCGGTGAGAGTTCTTCTATGTGCCAACGCTTGCCGTGACAGGGACCTCCGTTTTCATGGGCATATCTGAAAATCCGGTGATTCTCACTTCTACAAGCCGAGTGTTTGGCAAAGGAGCAATCACTACCTATATTTACGTCTAATGGAATGTGGGCAACCCCGTTAGTTTCTATCGATCAGTCGGAACATCACTCGGCTTTTTCCGGAGACATGAAAAGCTCGAGCGACGTTCCGATTAGTCTGTCGGTATGGCATGTTTAGATTGAGTATGCACTTGCTCCCAGCACTTTCCATTTAAAGAATTCTTCTATTTTTCTTCGTATATCTTTAAAAGATCAGCTTGCACCTGAAAGTTTTGCTCATTAGTAGGGCCTCTTGATGCTTTTTCTAAAATAAGCGTCATGTGATCCTAATCTGATGTCACGGGAAAATACCATGTGAGAAACGTATGGTAGCTCGTTTGCAGTCAACATTTAACCGTATCACTTTTCATTATATTTCTGAACTTTCCACACGAAAATTATAATACATATCGCTACGGAAGCCCTTAGGTTAACCTAATTGCGAATGTCTTTTCTCTGCTTAAATTGTAGTTAGCGACAATACGTATCGAAACAGGATTGCATTACATTGGAATTTTAATACAAATTCTTAACACTGGGGCAGAATGAATGATGGCCTATCAGTAGGGACAGGAAGCTGAAAGTAACCAATAGTTTCACCGGACTAAAAAACTTTTTTTTTTTTTTTTTTTTTTAAAAGTGAACCGCCTCATGGAGAAATACAGCTCTTCACACATGCAGTCAGGATCTTGCATGGAAAATTGACCAATGAAAATGTAGCCGAAAGTTGACCAATGAAAATGTAGCCGAAAGTTGACCAATGAAAATGTAGCCATCATGTTTACACGTCATCTATGTCTGAGTATACGCTGCAAAGTACCTGAATGTTTGTTTCGGTATGTGGTGTGTGTTTTCTTATCTGAAACAAAGAAAATAGAGTATGTAGTTACAATCTGAAGATAAGCTTAGGCTCAGAATCAATAAAAATAATACAGATAAAACACTAGGTCTAGATAATTATATGAAAATTAATCAAAGAGGGATTTTGTGTTAAAATCTATTCATAAAGAGTTCTACAATTTATATGTTTTGTTGATGATTCAGGTATCGTGAAAAGATTGATTGATTGTAAATTGTTTTCCTCCCGGCTTTATCATCCTTCACCTATATGGAGACGTCATCATTGAAGGGCTGCAAAATTTAGGCCTATGTTCGGTGTTTATGGCCTTTGAGCAGGGAGGGATTTTTTACGTGCCCCACCTGCTGTAACACGGGACATCGGATTTTGCGGTCTCATCCGAAGGACCGCCCCATTTAGTCGCCTCTTACGACAAGCAAGGGGTACTGAGGATCTATTCTAACAACCCGGATCCCCACGGGGTCTATACAAATGATGTACTAAAACTAAACTTACCACAGCGGAAACCAGACCATCCTGTTTGACAAAAACTACACGGAGGATAATGGCACTCAAAACTGTTTGCGCAGTGGCAAGGTACTGCTGTTGTCGTTCTAGTTATTATGCGATCTGAAACAATCGATAACCAAGGCTTTCGTCATTCGACATGTACAGAAAGTATATGCACCTATTTTACTTTAATGCGGCGGCTCGTGTTTTCCTTATATTGGTCTAACTGTAAGTAAATGAACTACTAGTTATACCTCTCTCTCTCTCTCTCTCTCTCTCTCTCTCTCTCTCTCTCTCTCTCTCTCTCTCCGATGTTTGATAAACGCCATGGCGGAAAGACAGGACGAACAAAATTTCCCCATCGCGATTTATACATGAGAAAGAGAGAAAAAGAGATAGTGAGACAGAGAGAGAGATTAGGTAGAAAAGTTGTTCCATGTAGGTATTCGGTAAATCGGTATGCTGTTATTGCACTATGTTTATCTCATGCATTTTTTAAATTACGTATATATTACTATTTTAAGCATCTTTAATTCTGTATAAAGAATATATATATATATATATATATATATATATATATATATATATATATATATATATATCACCGACCGATTGAGTATATACTTGACTAGTTTCTTCCATTCTTCAGGAGTATACTGCATATATATGTATAGATTTTATATACTTATTTGTGGATTATATATATATATATATATATATATATATATATATATATATATATATATTTTATATACTTATTTGTGGATTATATATATATATATATATATATATATATATATATATATATATATATATATATATATAGATTTTATATACTTATTTGTGGATTATATATATATATATTACACATTGTAAGGACTCGTTTAATTAGAAGTGGTGTGAGGACATGTCTTTACTAATATTCTCTCTCAAAACCATTATTTTGATAATTTGAGAGTATTACATAAACTTTCATACGTGTAGGTATCTCTGCAGCTATACCTAACATAGTATTTTTTGCCTTTGAAATAACGTATGTGTGTATTCTCTTCTAGTAATCTTCTAGTAATTGTTAGGGAGTTCTTACTTCACTGGTTTAATCAGAGAGAGAGAGAGAGAGAGAGAGAGAGAGAGAGAGAGAGAGAGAGAGAGAGAGAGAGAGAGTTACCGCAATATAATCCTTGCCAGCCTGGTTTGCATCCTCTGTAGCACGGAATTTTTGAAAATTCCCATCCATGAACACGATTGCAGTCTGATAGATGCGAGCATTTACATATTTCTGAGAAAAGAAAAACGAAACATTGACTTTACAATCAGAAGAGAAATTAACGTGTATACATTAGAAATAGGCGCGGATCCAGCTTTCTTCACGGGGGGGGGGGGGGGGTCCAAAAGACCGGGGATCTGGGACCTTGGCAATGGTGACGTCCCTATATTTTAAAACAATATACGAGTATGATAAATCAATCATTTTTTTATTTTAATTCTTTGATTATATTAGAGTTTCCCATTAAAATATAATATTATATATATATATATATATATATATATATATATATATATATATATATATATATATATTAAGTGGTACGGTAATTTTCATATTATGTTATGACCTTGAATTTTTAAATCGTCCGCAGTGATCGAATAAAGTCGATCGAGACAGTTGATTTCATAGCAATACAAGAAGTAACTGACAGTATTTTAAAAGAATTATGCACCAGTTGACACATATCGGTATAACTTATCAAATCCCCAAGATCTAAAACAAAATTCCAGCCAAATAAACAAGAGAATATTGTTTGAGAGCATACCTATAAAAACCACCATTGTATCTTATACACAAACATAGGAATGGATTGCCGAACATAATCGGGTTGCACTGAGATCGAGGTAATAGAAAGAAGGAGACTGACGTGAGTAACTACACATTTCGTTTCTTTTAAAAATATGACTATAAGCATTATTAGTTAAGAAAGTAATATAGAATATACAAATATACCACTCAAATGCAATTTCATGAATAAATTTGCTATAATTTTGCATATTAAATTGTTTACAAATCTGACACGTGCGCAGAGCCTCTGTCGCATTTCTCCGAGTTGGTGACGTCCAAAGTCAGTGCGCATCGGTGATTAAAGAGACACCACAGCTCATTTTGCTCAAAAATCGTCAAATGATAATTTTCCCAGAGCTTTCTCAAATTTTGTTGCATAGTTGAATGTATAAACTTTGCAAAAATAATACATTTATAAAGTTGAAAATTCTCGTTTAAATGCAAAAATTAATAGATTTTTAAGGCCCTTTTCTAACAACATTGAGACTTCCTTTTTGAAGGCCTTTTTTCAACAATATGAGACTTCCTCTTTCGGTCCTCGGACACATGCGCACGGACGGTAAACAATCCAGTGAGAGGAGGCGTACAATGTCTAAACCCAGAATTTTGAGAGATTATGCGAACAGAGGGTTAAAATATAACTTGATACAACTCATACACACACTAGAATTTACGTGGAGATATAACTCTGACCCTCTAGCCACGATACACACGCTATTTTTATCAAAACATTGGACGCTCTTAAAAAAAAACACTATTTGGTTATAGGGACATAAAAGGTTTTCTGTTATAATAATGATTAATAATTACTTAATTATAAGAAGCAGGAAATAATTCCATACTCGAGAAGCGGGTGTGGACCCTCTTAAGGGGTATTTAAATACGTTTCTACGGAACACGTGTGTTTCATACTGAATCACATAATGTACAATGTCCGAGTTAGAACGAAGAAACCATTGAATTTCGGTAGATTTTTAAATTGCAGTTGAGAGCAAATTAACGCATTACTAATGTTCAAAATTGTCAGTATAAATATGATTTTTGTCGATACGTGTTCTAAAAAACACTCGATTAAAATGTGGAAAGTGAGCTGTAGTGCCTCCTTAAGATAAAGAATTACTATCGGGATGACCGTGATTGATTAATCGATATTTTTTGCTGATTTGACGGGTTTATTGCTTCAGATTCACCCTGATTCTATGAAATTGTATATGTTCTATCACAAATATGTCATTATATTTGTTCTCTTCTTTTTCAATTTATTTACCGTCAGTTACAGCTTGTATTGCTTTAAACGCGATGCAAGGGTAAAAATTACTGCAAGGATGAAAGATGACTATATTTCCTTTCAGTTGAAAATTCCAGGGGGGAATGCAGACTTCAAGTTGGTTAAGATATATATATATATATATATATACTGGACAAAAAAAGTTAAGGATCATAATTTTGACCTCAAATATTTTTATTAAACAAATAATTATTTTGACAAATTTTAACATGCATAGTTTCTCCAATGTGTCCTTAACACAATAGATTTACCTGGTTTCATATTGACGTCATAAGTGCACGATTTTTTCGCCCAAACACAAACAAGGGGTCAAAATCAAAGTGTGACAACGTGTATATTGAAATTGAAAAATTGTGATTTTCATTTTATTGTGGGTATTTATTGCTCTAATCGACTCTTAGGTGAACAATTATTGACATTAAAAGCCATGAGGCGCCATTTAACTGTTCCGGAAGCTGGTCAGGCAGTAAGTATGCTTCAAGCTGGCCAAGTCCAGAGAACTGTCTCTAGACATTTTAATGTGTCCCAAAGTGTGTTTCAAGGTTGTGGAATCGTTTAAGGCAGACAGGTAATGTTTCTGAGAGACCGAGATCAGGTCGTCCAAGGTCCACAACCGCTAGCCAGGATCGCTATATGTCACTTATGGCTCGTAGACACAGGTTTCAGAGTGCTGTCCAACTCAATACTGACTTTCATGCAGCAAGTGGGGTGCGCATAACACCACAAACTCTCAGACAGAGACTTCATGCTGCTAACCTTCGGGCTCATCGACCTGCTGTTCGTCCCATTTTGAGGAGAAGACATCGTGTATTGACAATTGGGCTCAAAATCACATAAACTGGCAACTGCGTCATTGGACGCCTGTTCTTTTCACAGACGAGTCACGGTTCTGCGTGGACTTTCATGACGGTCGTAGGCGTATATGGCGCATACGTGGAGAGCGGTACGCTGATTGCTGTGTAGCAGAGCATGATCGTTTTGGAGGTGGCTCTGTGATGATTTGGGCCGGAATCAGTATTAGTGGATGTACTGACTTGCACGTGATTAATGGCAATCTTACCGGTGCAATTTACAGGGACGAGATACTGCCTCCAATTGTGAGACCTTATGCGGGAGCTATAGGCAACGACTTTGTGTTAATGGATGATAATGCTCGTCCCCACAGAGCACGTATAGTGACAGACTACCTTGCTACAGAGACAATTGAACGTATGGATTGGGCGAGTTGCTCTCCGGATTTAAATCCAATAGAACATGCCTGGGACATGTTGCAGCAAGCTGTTTCCAGACGCCCTGTACTTCCGACAAACCGCCAGGAGCTTACGTTAGCTTTACAGCAGGAATGGGCAAGGTTGTCACACATTGCGTTCCGCAGGCTCATCAGAAGTATGCAGAGGCGTTGTCGTGCCGTTATACAGGCTCAGGGTGGACATACACCCTATTGATATTGCCTTTATAAATTTGTAATGAAATTTGTTATTGTTGCTCATACCGATTTTCAAACTGTTTTGGGGGGTTACCTGACAATGGTTGCTCTGGCTGCTTAACGTATTGATGAATTTGTAAAAACAGGTTTAAAATGTATTGTTCGATTGTCGTTGAACATTTTAAGCATATATTCAACATAATTATTTGGTTTTGTTATGAATAAAATAATTCTGAAATCATGATCCTTAACTTTTTTTGTCCAGTATATATATATATATATATATATATATATATATATAAAGATAGCGAGAGAGAAATAGAGAGAGAGAGAAATTATGTACATAATTGATAAAAGTTCGACGACTGACACTGGGTTGTATATTGTTTAATGTCCTGTTCAAGAATCTTTCACTCATACGAGACGTCGCCATTGCCAGTGAAGAGCTGCAAAATGTAGGCATATGCTCGGTGTTTACAGCCTTAAAGCAGGGAGGGATCTTTATCCTGCCACGCATGCTGTGACACGGAGCCTCATGAAACTTTGATTGGGCTCGATAATCGCGTAAGTTATTTCCGTAAATAAACAAACGATAGAGTTAAAGTCAAGAAAATCAAAATGATTTGAGTGTTTATCTTCACGACAAAAATTCTACCGTGAAACATTAACCACGATTGACGCGGGGGCGCGCGGACGCACCAAATACTACAAAACAAAGAGAACGAGGAAGCAAATCAGACTTTAAGACTGATTGGGATTTTTTGTTTTTGAGTTTATTCCTTTTCTTTTTTATTTATTTATTAATTTATCAATTTATTAGTTTATTTATCTATTTATTCATCTTTGCTCAATACGCAGTTTCCGGTTGCCATACAATTGTTTCCTCTTGCTGAACTCTTACGGTGAGACGCAAAAGATATTTTCGTCCACATGCGGTGAGAACGAATGTTTGTCGTTTCGCTCATATATCACTGAAGGGATTAATACCAGTTGCTATGCATACACCCGAACTAAAAGAAAACTCAATCTAGGAAGTTCATGACTATCTGAGGATAAAATGGGTCAAAAGAAACTCGAAAATTTCAGTCTTTCTTTGTTAAAGGTATCGACCTTGTTGAAGAAGAAATGATGATGGAAATATTGAATTAAACGACTGAATTCTAACAATTTGGTCAGTCTAACATATACCGCCTGCGCATATAAACGAAATGCTTGCTTTCATATCATTTACTTTCTTCTACATAACCAGTCTATCAAGTACAGGCACACGTATACACCCTATACCAACCCAAGCGTTAAATACAATACTGAATGTACTTCCATCACAGAAGAGCTGGCACCTCGGATATCATGATTGATTGATTATATATTGTTTAACGTCCCGCTCGAGAATTTTTCACTCATATGGAGACGTCACCACTGCCAGTGAAGGGCTACAAAATTTTGACCTATGCTCAGCGCTCAGGGCCTTTGAACAGGGGGGGGGGGGGGTCTCTATCGTGTCACACCTGCTGACACGGGACCTCGGTCTCATCCAAAGGATCGCCCCATTTAGTCGCCTCTTACGGCAAGCAAGGGGTAAGGATCTATTCTAACAACCTGGATCCCCACGGGGCCGGATATTATGTATTGCACTATTACACAAGGTAGCATACTACTGGCAATCGCTCATAAATACCCATAATGATTACTCAAGTAACTGAACAGCAACGATACAGGGAAGGTTGTATTGTCTAAATATATGTACTTCCGGTTAGTGCATAATTTTTTAAAACTTCATATAATGATTTTCCATTGCCAAGCGTAACACTTTTTTCTGAAGACCAAAATGAATGCTCTCACATTATATCAATTATATATATATAATTATCTTATCTTTTATATATATATATATATATATATATAAAAGATAAGATAATTATATATATATAATTAATATAATGTGAGAGCTTTCATTTTCGTCTTCAGAAAAAAGTGACCTCATCTTATCTTATATATATATATATATATGTGTGTGTGTGTGTGTGTGTGTGTGTGTGTGTGTGCTACAGGTGTATGACACTATTTTATTTTTCTATCATCACTTCCTTTCCTTTGGCTATAATTTTAACAAACGAGGTTATTTTGGGGTCTGCAATTTACTCAGCCCTTCTGGCCGGAAAGGTACCATGTTAGGTCGCAACTTCCCTCTGAAAATACTCTGAATCTACCCTTGAGCCCCCCCCCACACACACACACACACACAAATTCAAAGTAATCATCAATCATGATACTTCTTAAATTAAATCCAGGTCATAAATTCTACTTATTTAATGTCTTAAAGAAATAAACTACAAACGTATGTTACCTTTATATATTTCTACCCCACAATACTTCCAATATTATGCTTTGGAATCATGACAATTTCTTGATTACAGTTTTTTAAGCATATAGATGTATTACGTACAATGTAATGCCTCATATACCGTTGGTGAAGGTATTCCTGTCATTAAATGTCCTAAATGGATTCCGATAATTAATGAACAAATTTAATTTTGTTATACATTCTGAGAATCGCGAATTACTACAGTAGCGTATGATGGTGGCTTATACATCAAATAAATTGTAAATAGGACATACGAACTGTCTAGGTTGTTTGTATTATACAGATATACAAACAACGGACACACGGGACTATTAAGATCTCTCAATTGAAACAACCTAGCTCTTATTTCGAGTTAAAAGGTCAATGTTTTCATCAAGAAATGATATACACAGAAACAGTATTATCGATCTATTGCAGAAAAATCACTGATAATTATAGATAGTATGAACTATTCATGGGTACGATTTACAATATCGCAGACGCCAAAAACACAAAAATTGAAAAATGTGATAATTCAGAAAACTGTAACAACAAACCTGATTTAACTAAGATTATAAAATCACACAGAATCACGAAAAGAAAGAAATGTACATCCATGAGTGAGATCCTTCCTCTTTCTTTGAAGGTCTTTCACAACCAGATATTTCTGTTGTTGGTCAACACACAGGTGACTCGATTTGTAAAACATTTTATCAGTATGTGTAAACACACGTTCACGATTGCATGCACTGGGTATTCAGTGGGCATGATTGGGTAATACATGTTTCACAATAGTTATAAGTTATTTCATTTCTGGTCTTGATTCAAATTAACAATATTCTGCTATTTCATACTTATATGTACCTGGTAAAATCAACCCAATGCTTAAATTCCGCCGTCCTCCCTGTGTGTTTACAAGCTTTACATGCACACTGACAATAAAAGAATTAAGAAAGTCACATGTAACTCCTTAGCTTCTGAGCACACCTGTACATGATGCTATAACTTGTCATTTAGTGGATCAAGACATCTATTACTTATTCCAATCCAGTTGAAAAAAAATTGCGTCCATTTAAATTTTGAAAATGTTTGGCAAGGACTACATTCTGTAGCGGAAGGATTGTCTAATCAAAGAGTTCTAATTCTGCTGATTTTACAGTGTCTGTTTCATCCAATATATCATCTGGGCCTCCGTGGCCGAGTGGTTAGAGCATCGGGCTCAAAATCAAAAAGCCTCTCACCTTTGTCGGCGCGTGTTCGAATCTCGGCCGCGGCGTTATGTGAGCAAGTTTACCAGTTTACTTGCGGAAGGTCGGTGGTCTCTTCCCAGGTACATTGTATCTGGGTTCTCTCCCCCACCAACAAAAAACTGGACGCCACCAGATAACTGAAAAATTGTTGAGTGTGGCGGAAAGCAATAAATAATCAATCAATCCAATATATCATCAATTTTTATATCCCTATACGTGTATTTTAGTATACAAGTAGCTGTGAGTTGCAACTAATTCAAATGTTGTAATCCATTAATGTGGTTGATATATTTTTCCAAACAGAACACCGATTCTTAAAACTGTATAAATTACTCTACTCGAAATTTTGTATTGTTAGAAGACATGATTACTGTGTATTTAAGGTAATGAATGATTTGTGTTGTGTATGTTGTGTTGACTTCAACAGACAAATCAAGTTCAAACGAATAAATCTGGAGTAAACTTTAAGTGCGAAAATGTCAAGTTAAAAGAGACACTATAGCTCATTTTGCTCAAAAAGCGTCAAATGACAATTTTCCCAGAGCTTTCTCTAATTTTGTAGCATAGTTGAATGTATAAACTTTGCAAAAATAACACATTTATAAAGTTGAAAATTCTCGTTTAAATGCAAAAATTAATAGTTTTTTAAGGCCCTTTTCTAACAACATTGAGACTTCCTTTTTCGGTCTTCTGACGCATACGCAAGGAGGGTAAACAATTCAGTGAGAGGAGGCGTACAATGGCTAAACCCAGAATTTTGACAGATTATGTGAAAAAAGGTTAAAATATAACGAGATACAACACAAACGCACACTATAATTTACGTGGGGATATTACTGAGACCTTCTAGCTACGAGACACACACGCAGGGCTTTAAAAGTATGTGCTATTTTATTAAGACACGGGTCGTTCTTAAAAAACACTATTTGGTTATAGGGAAATGAAAGGTTTTCTGTTATAGTAATGATTTATGATTACTTAATTATGATAGCTCGGGAAGCGAGTGCTGATTCCTTTAAGGGGTATTTAAATAAGTTTTTACACAACACGTGTGTTGTCATACTGAATCACGTGATGTAAAATGTCCGAGTCAGAATGAAGAAACCATTGAATTCTGGATGATCTTTAAAGCGCAGTTGAGAGCAAATTAATGCATTCCTAATGTTCAAAGTTGTCAGTATTGTTATGATTTCTATTATTTTATACGCGTTTAAAAATAACACTCGATTAAAATGTGGAAAATGAGTTGTAGTGACTTTTTAAAAGACCGTAGCTCACTGACAATCTATATGACCCCAGTTTGTCTTTTTAATTTCTTAATTCTTCTCTAATGTAGAAATAAAAATTACATTTTCATAAAAAAGAAAATAAAAAGACCATATTACAAACCTAATGTTCTAACACATCGTCACATCAAAAAAAAAATTTAAAAAAATCGGTGGTAAGTCATTAACGTAAAAATTAAAATAAGAAAATATAATTATTTCTTGTCATATCAAATTTCATCATTTTGTATGATTATATTAACTGAGTGGAACGAAGCCGGCAATTCTGTTGTTTAGTTTTCATCAGCAATTCTATTTTTTTTTGGTTTTCATTCATGATTTTGTCTGATTATATAAACTGAGTGGAATGAAGCCGACAATTTTTTTTTTCATTCATTATTTTGCTTAATTTTCAGTAGCACGGCTTTATTTCACGTACCCAGCATATTTTAGTCTTGATAGGTTTATTTTCTATTCTTACAAAAACATCATAATGAACTTTAAAATAATCCATTGAAGTAATAGTATGATCATAATGATTATGGAGAAGATATCTCCAAAATCCGATATGACTGTTCACAACATCTTTCAGTTCTCGTAGGAATAATCTTATCATTACCCTTGCTAAACGTAAGAGCTTTGCTTTGATAGCAATAAACCTTTGCTGTATTTCCTTGCACTTGTATCCAGTGGAGATCCGGGTTAGAATAGGTCCCCAGTACCTCTTGCTTGTCATAAGAGGCGATCAAGTGGGGCTTTCCTTCGGATGATATTGCAGAAACCGAGGTCCCGTGTCACAGCTGATGCAGCACGATAAAGATCAAAAGACCGCAAGGTCTCAATTTTGCAGCCCTTCACCGGCAGTTGTGACGTCTTCACATGAGTGAAGGATTCTCGAACGGGACGTTAAACAATACACAATCAACCAACCATGTACTTTAAAATCATTAATTTTCATGGGTTTTAACTTTCGTGGCATGGACTTATCGCAATTTCATACTTACCACAAACAAGAGAAATTGAATTACATTAAAGAACGACATCTCTTTCACTACAAAATTAAGTTCCAACAAAAATACAGTGTATCTCAAAGGTGACAGTGCGAAACTAATATTGCTTTTAGCCTTCTCGCCACTGATCTCACGCTCCGCCCTCGCGCTTTCAATATACACATGTTAGACTTCATCATTACTCTAAATTATTACTAGTCATTAACAACTTTGAAATAAAGAAGAGTTTTGTGTGTTTGGAGAAAATGTATTCGTATTCGCTTGTATTCGAGATATCAACAATGTATATGAATATTTACCCGTTCTTAATCTTGTTTGTAATATTTATAATGCATGTACTCTTAGTCTGTATATGTTGTGACAAGTTAATATAAAACATAAACGGTATCAATTTTGATGCTACAGATGCGCATTTCGACAAATAATAATGCTCAAGTTGAAAATGTTGGAAATCCGTAATAAGAACAAAGTTAGAAGAACTGAAAGAAACAACAACAAAATTAATACTGGAGACAAAACCGGCTAAGGATCAGGGGAGATAATCCTTAATTCATTAATTTCTAAATGAATATCTTAATTTTATCACAGGAAATCTTTTATCAGTATTTAATGCAAGTACCGAAGTACTTAGTAACTGTGCTAGTGAAAACCCTCGGGGACTAATAGTCCACCAGCGGAGGCATCGACCAGTGGTTAATCATTTATAAATTATATAAATGATTTGTGGGGTCCTTTCAACATAAGTTGTTCAAGTAATAAAAGAAATTGAAACAATTTTAACAACTTACTTACCACTCTCCTAATGAAATATTAAAAGTGTCACGCATATCAATAATATGAACTTTGAATTAACAAATAGTACAATTTAAAGAAATAGATTTGTGAATAGCAGCAAAAATATTTTCATTAGTCTGTGAAGGCAATGTAACATCACCACATAATAATAGAACATCACAACATAATAACAGAACATCACCACAAAACAACAGAACCCCACCATACAACAACAGAACATCAACACATAATAACAGAACACCACACGGTAACAATACATCACCACATAATAATAGAACACCACATAATAGCAAAACATCACCACATAATAGCAGAACATTACAACATAATGACAGAACGGTACCATACAATAACAGAATATCACCACATAATAACAGGACACCACATAATAACAGAACATCACCACATAATTGCAGGACATCACCACATAATAACAGAACATCACCACATAATAACAGAACATAATAACAGAACATCACCACATAATAACAGAATATCACCACATAATAGCAGGACACCACATAATAACAGAACATCACCACATAATAGCAGAACATCACCACATAATAACAGAATATCACCACATAATAGCAGAATATCACCACATAATAGCAGAATATCACCACATAATAACAGATATTAATTGCCCAAATCTAGAATTGTAAAAAAGCAACTGAAAAATTTACTTATAGCTCTAGTACAAGACTTATAAGTGAAAAAAAAATGATATACCTTTGTTTTATATTTTTGTTTTGTTGCGCCTTTTAATTTATTTATTTATTTATGTTTTTGATTTTCTTTTTTGTTGATTTTGCTTGCTTGTTTTTTTTTTTATTTATGTAGATCAATGTTAAGGAAACAGTTGCGTCTCGACCAGTGGCGTAGCTAGCCTTGATGTGAATTGTACGCACAGCTACAAATCCAGAATAGGCTGGGGATCTGGGGGTCGTCTTAAGGCTCATTGGCTTTGAGGCCTTTTAGGTAACATTTATCGCTTGCTCTAACTATAAAATCATGCACAATAAAATGAAAAATTAAGAATAATTTTTCTTGTTGTCAAATTAATGTGTAGGCCCGGGCGTTTTGGCGTCAATGGCTACGCCACTGTCGGCTTAGTATGGATAATGTTGTCATGGCTAATGAAAAAGTGAAGATAACAAGCTGCATCTCAGAACAAAAAGCCCGATTTATTTCATGTATTATACCAGGAAAGATTTTATCTGAAGGAATCTCTAGCTGCAAGCAATGGTAGACCAGTAATTTTTCCAATTGTAGATAATTGTACTTTTTTCTAAATTTGTCAGTATCGTGAACAGAACATTCGTTCCAAACAAATGAAGCATGTTCAAGTGTTGATCTATTAAATGTTGTGTACAATGTTGAAAGATGTTTTCTACCAATTTTGGAATAAAGGTAACGTCCATTTTTAGCAAATACTGTACACAATGCAGTCGATGTATTCAGAACAGCCGAGGTTGTGTAGTGTGACAATGACAACACCTTATAAAAATAATGCTCGTAATACAGAATTTTCTTTCGTTGTAAAATAAATGGGTTTTTTGTCTCAAATAGATTGAATTTTAGTAACCACTTTCGTGACCTTGATTCTAATGTATGCTAGAATTAATACAAAGCCGATGGCGTGCCATTTTCATAACTTCGGTAATCTTAATTGCTGCGTCGTGGATTTGTAAAAGAGGAACGTTCCACTAGTGCGTAATAAGTGATATATAGGTGAAAAGCCTTCGAGAAAGAAAGTGTAAAGGAAAGAAATGTAGAAAGTGTACCATCTTGCTTTCCTTATCTCCATTTAGACCAACCCGACTACCGAAGCGGTCCTGGACTCAAAAATGAGTCCAATCGACATAGCTCTAATCTTCGTTGAGAATTACTTACAAGCTGGCATCTAAAAGTCTATTAGAAAGTGAGTGTGGTAAGCCCCTGCTTGAAGGATACCAAGTCAGGGGCCTCTGGGACTGATGCTGGTAAATGGCTCCAGGCTGGGATTATTTGGGGGGAAAAGCTGTACTTCATTGTGTCTGTTCTGGTATGGTATTGGCTGAACTTAGGGACTGAGCTGATCTTGTCCTGCTGTTGACGCGTTTTAGGTACTGGTCCGCTGGTATGTCTACTACATTATTGATGATCCTGTACAGCATCGTAAGTTGGATCTCTGTTCTTCGGGATGATAGTGTTTCCCATTCTAAGTTGCCAAGCATGTCTGATACGCTGCTGGTATTGCGATATCTTCTGGTGGTATATCTTGCTGCTCATCGCTGGACCATTTCTAGTTTGTTGATCTGGTTTTTATTATAGGGGTTCCATATTGAAGCACAATACACCTGGTTAGGTCTTACGAGTGTGAAATGTGCTGCTGCTGTGGTGTCCTGGCTAGTGATGTTGAGGTTTCTGCGCAGGAATCCTAACATGCTGTTTGCTTTCTTTACTACTCTATCAATGTGGTTGTTCCATGATAGGTCCTTCGTGATGTCAACTCCTCAGTATTTTGTAGTATCTGCTGTCTCTCGTGTATGACCTTTTAGTTGGTACTGATGTATCGTGGGTTTTCTTAATCTGGTTACTCTCAGGATGTTATATTGTCAGGGTGGAATGACATGCCCCACTTTTCTTCCCATTTTGCTACCTGAAATGGGTCATTCTGTAATATTTCTGTGTCTTTCTCATTATTGATCTGCCTGTACACTACTGCATCGTCAGCGAATACCCTTATATTTGATGTAACACACTCGGGTAGGCCATTTATGGATATTAAAACAGTAGCGGCCCGAGTACGGTCCCTTGGGGCACCCCGCTTATTACAATCCCTCTCTCCGATGTTTCTCCTTCAATTGTAACTTGCTATGAACTATTGCTGAAAAATGATCTTATCCAGTGGTATGTACTTCCTCTTTCCCCATAAAAATCTAGCTTCTTCAGTAATCTTTGATGCGGGACTTCATCGAAAGCTTTGGAGAAATCTAGTATAATAAGATCGTGTTGTCCCCGTTTGTCTAGTGATGTTACTAACTTATGTGATAGAGTTATAAGTTGAGTTTCACTGCGTCTCTTTGCTCGAAATCCATGTTGGCAATCAGTAAGTATGTCAAACTCATCTAGATGAGATAAAATATTAGTTGTAATAATGTGTTCTTGTACTTTGCAGCATAGACATGTTAAAGAAACTGGACGGTAATTACTGGCTTTAAATCGATCCCCTTTCTTAAAGATGGCTGTAACATTTGCATATCTCCAGTTGTTAGGTATCTCTCCTAGATCGAGGGTTTTCTGGAAGATGATAGTTAAGTATGGTGTGATACTGTCGGCCAGGTCTTTAAGGATTCTAGCTGTAATCAAATCCGGCCCGCATGCTTTATTCGGGTTTATCTTTCTGAGTAATTTATTTACACCCGTCTGTTCTATCTTGATGTCTTTCATTGATGGAAATGGGGTACCTTCTGGGGATGGTATATCTATGGTGTCTTCTCTAGTACAAACTTATTCGTATTGCCTATTCAAGATGCTTGCTTCATCCTTAGGGTAGTCATGCATTTCTCCGTTCTCCTTTAGCGATGCTACTTCGTTGTTGTTCTTTTCACAAGCCCTTTACGTAGTGCAAGAATCCTTTTTTCTTTTCCAGGGTTGTGCTCGCTCTCCTGACTTCCTACTTCTATGATGTTATCAACAAAATCCCAATCTGCTTTTCTCTGTGTTCTCTGTGCATAGGCTCTAGCTTCGATGTATTTGCTACTATCTTTATACCTCTTTGTTGACTTCGCACACTCATAAAGCTTATTTTGTCTTCTTGCTGATTTCACATCTCTCTTGATCCATTGTTTGTTCTTTCTATCGATTCTTACTGACTTTTGTGGGATGTACTTCGACGTAAGTGTTTGTAGTTTTTCTTTAAATGTTGTCCACAGTTCATCGATGTTGCCCTCCTCCTCTGATAGATCACGAAATTTTTGTTCGTATTGCTGTAGCGCAGATTTAAGACTACTATAGTCTGCTTTTGTGTACTTCCAAACTTTGCGCGATATAATCTTCTTCCTCATTGGTCTTAAACTGGATTCAGTAAAAATGGTCTCATGATCTGCTATCCTTGGGATTACTTTGACTTGGTTAACTAGTGTCTCATTATTGGTGAAAAATAAGTCAAGAATATTTGATTGGTTCTCTGTAATTCTGGTCGGTTCATGTACTAGCTGTTCTAAGGAGTCTTTACTTATAGTAAGAAGTTGGCTGCTGATGGTAGATTGAACTGTTTGAGGTCGAACACTCTCGTTCTGCCAGTCAATTCCTGGGGTGTTGGGTTGAAGTCTCTTCCAAGCCACAAGTGTGATCCATGCGTAGGAATTCTTGAAAGACACGTTTGTAGTTTCTCTGATATTCTGGCTTATTGTTATTTGGTGGTCTACAAAATGATCCGACATAGAGGTCTCTTGATCCATTGACTTATCTTAGACCATATTAGATCACATCCATTTTCTACTTTAAGTTTTTCGGGCTCCTCACTGTCGTATTTATCAGATATAAGGATGAACACTCCGCCTACTTTTCCTCTGTCCTTCCTATAACATTTAAAGTTTGATGGGAAAACGTCTTGCGAGTTGATGGATGGGTTAAGCCTGGACTCATTTCCAATTACAATATCCGCTTGAGTGGACTCAATAATATTACAGAGCTGTGCTGGTTTACCAGATGTTTTTATAGATTGACAGTTTATAACCAACACTCTTAGTGGTATGTCTGTGCATCTGGCTTCACTTTTCTTTTATGGTGATGATGTTGCTTTAGGGTGAATAAAACTTAAGTCTGAATCTTGTGCCCAGATGTCGATGAAAGAAAAAGTATTTGTTGTTTCAAAAGTAGAGTTGTTAAATAAGCTACTTGAAAAGTTTGGAAGTCCACAGTTACAGCATTCCCATCATATGTTGGTCAATGCATTATGTATGTGATCAGGCATTGCTAGATATGTTTGGTGATACCGTTGGTCACAGCTATCACAACAAACTCCAGGTGTATTCCATTTCACTGCATTCTTACATATCGCACATGGAAACTTTGGTGTGCGAGGGCCTGGAATCGGTTCTAGGGCATATGATTCGGCTAATAACAAACTACATAGATACATAAGTGTTTGTTGGTCTATATATACTGGGCCTTTTTGTTTGTTGCGGGTGCTAGCAACTGTAGATACAAATTATGTACCTTTTGATGAACACGATCGGTATTGGCGTTTTGCCGCTATTTGGGAAATGCACTGTTTTACCGTCATTGTATAGATTTTCATATGTGGTTAATTGGCTCTTAAACAGAAAGAAAAGTACCAAAACAATCACCGTACAGTTCAACTGCATCCTATTTGCATAGAAATAGTCTGCAATCCTTCATATTTTGACACTAGATCCACAATGATAGTAGCCTTTTGTCCCAAATTACTCAAAATATAGATGGCTACCTTCATGATAGTGATATATCTCAGGAAGCAGTATGAAAGATTGATGACCGACCTATATTAAAGTTTGAAATGAAGGCAGTTCGTTCGGGTAAATAGATGTGCTAAAATTTAATGAACGACTCCCAATTAGATGGCAATAGTAGATAAAGTTAATTCGTACTAGTAATAGTAAGTACAAGATACGACATTATTTTACTGAAATTTGGACTTAGTCACTACCCTGTGAAATTCTTCGGAAGAAGAGGATAGATAAATCACGGTTGAATCACAATCTATGCTCGGCGATTACGGCCTTTGATCAGAGAGGTATCTTTATTATGCCTAACTTGCTGTGACGCGGGACCTCGTCATCCGAAAGATCGCCCAATTTAGTCGCCTCTTACGACTAGCAAAGAATACTGAGGTCCTATTCTATTACCCACCGTTTTGTAGAGATATGAATTTTAAACACTTTTTCCAATATGCGGTGTTTTCAAGAGTTATAGAATAGAAGAAGTCATTGGGCTCTCCCGCTACCCTATCTGTTTTTAATGACAAATGTTTGCTTGAATTTAAAGGTAAACCATATATTGAATTTTTTTCGAAAATCGCAAGGTTTTAGAAATCACAATTTTCCGGATATGACAGGCTATGACGTCAATATCTGGACTACCGTATGTGCATTATCATCATTTTAAAACCAACATCATTGTTCAGGTAATGAAAATTAATTGAAAACAATAAAACACAATACATTTTCTTTAATTCGTATAAAAAAGCATATTTTCATTGTTAATATGAAGTAAATGCCGCAAAAACGAGGATATAGAGTAATGTATTCTATTTTTAGAAACGGCTGTACCCTGGGAACGGTCGCTCAGTATTTTTGTTTTTATGAATTTGATCAATATGAAAAAGCTGAGATAACTAAAGTACTCAATCTTGTAATTCCTATAGAAAATACAAATCAGGGAGATGGACAAATTCAGACCCCTGGATATACCAGAGGTGGGGTCAAGTACTTAAGAGGAGTAAGCATTCCTAGTCGACCGGTCACACCCGCCGTGAGCCCTATATCTTGATCAGGTAAACGGAATAATTTGCAGTGAGAATCAGTGTGTCAAAAACGGGCTAACAATTAGAATGGAAACACATCAGACAGCATTTGATCTGGCAAACTAGATCGTTATAACGACGGTACATGTAATATACATACTTGACAAAATACATGCACATTTTTATAGACATCGGAAGGGTTTTCAGTATCAATATGTGGTATGGAGAATTACCTTAAATACGAATATCCAAGACAAATTTTGTTTTAAAATGATCTGTCATGATCTAGACTATATACATAATATAGTCATTCGTGTTAATTGCAAATTGCGCAATACGACATGTAATTTGAATACTTTTATTTAACTATGTTCTTTGGATCATACTCTTTCACTTGTGAACATTTTATCTTCTCTGTAACAAACTCGCGTTGCCTTCAAATTGTTCTTAATGGAATATCGCTGTGAAACTTGTACACATATATACCTGCACACATTGTATGAAAAGGGGGCCTAACAGTAAAATGAGGTCAATTACAGTCTAGAATGAGGCTTGCTGTGATTCTTGACCCCGAGGTGGAATGTCCCCCATCTTACACGAGTAAATAATGAATGATGATTTTTCTCACATAATTCAGGGACAAACAATCTTGCTTATATTTTGATTGTCATTTGTAAATCATATCAAAACTTTAAATCACATTTAAACTTCAAACTGATCATGTATTCGTAAAGATCGTCTTGATAAATGGTAACATTTATTAAGATATGGTAAAACACTAGCGTGTTTACTAAATATTGACACAAATATAGAATGATGCTGTTCCAGATGGAAATATATAAACGAGAATTGCGTTGCGTGGTTTAACTTTCCGCGACCTACGTCTTACAAATCATTTTTAAAATATAATTTATTTGTTTTTGACACATACAATACAAACACAATACAAACACACAGACAATCAATCACAAATACATGTCATTCTATCTTGTGGTCACTTGCTGTACAAGCAGTACTGAATCATAAATAAAACCAAAACAAAACATCAGTCAAAAATATTTTTCCATTTGTTCCATATTTGATCAAAGCTATGTATTCTATATTTTTTAATTGCAGCATATTTCTCCACATGATATTTTAACGTTAAGTGACATAGTAATCCAACGAAGTTTGGTTCCTTGTTCTGCATTAGGCAAGTAAAGATGTATTGTTTAACATATAAAATTATAAAATTTATAACTTTGTTATTAAAAGACAATGGACATTCACCTAGTATGATGTTTGACACATTAAAACCAACTCTTTCTGAAGTTTTTCTGTATATGTGAAGACTCAACTCGCTCCACAATGTTAGGGTTTTATCACATGAAGTAAAAATATATATCATTGTTTCTACATTATTTGCACAAAACCTACAGCAGTCATTTGTTTTAACATTAATTTTTTTTTAAATGATACCCAACAGGAAGGATTCTATGTAAAATTCTAAACTGTAACCGTTGAGCAGAAGAATCAATTGTTGTTTTGAAACAAATTTTAATCACAGCCTGCACCGAAATATCAGTCACTGCATATGGAGACAGTTCAGATTCTCACTTGCCAATGGGAGTTGGAATAATATTTTTTTTGTTCAAAATATTGTAAATAACTTTGGTACATTTTTCATGTATCAAAACATGCTCAAACAATACAGGCATACATGGATTAATCATTACAAATCATTATTATACATTAAAACAAGGTATAATGTAGATGGGATGGTCGAAACAAAATTTAATAATCAAAATACATGAAATGTCATATTCATCGATTCCACGAATATTTGAAACAGAGATTTCAAATAAAATCAATGGTTTATATTGCGTGACGTCACTCAGTCGCACTAAATCACCCGAGCCTCAGTGTTGATTCAATCGGAATCGGAATCAATTTGCGTGGCTAAATGATATAACTGTGCTTGTTGTTAACAGTGACATTTCTGTGGATTTCACAACCAGGCAACATGGATCCAAAAGTGTGTAATGTACTAGATGAACTGCGTCGCTGTTGGATTGTTTGTGTGTTACAAGTTGTAATAGCGATGACGTCATTTTCTGATTATTGTTGAGGACGGAATAGGTTTTGGACCTTGTGGAGAAAATAATTGTTTTGTTTATGTGTAATAAGTATGCAAAGTAATAAATATTTGTTTACGTATTATGCTTAGTAGTTCGGAAAGGGCATTAATTTACGCAGTGTAAGACAGAAAAATCTTACATGAGTGTCTTACATCAGAACACACTGTCTTACACCAGAACACACTGTCTTACACCAGAACATACTGTCTTACATCAGAACACACTGTCTTACACCAGAGCACACTGTCTTACACCACAAAACACTGTCTTACACCAGAGCACACTGTCGTACACCACAACACACTGTCTTACACCACAAAACACTGTCTTACACCAGAGCATACTGTCTTACACCACAAAACACTGTCATACACCAGAGCACACTGTCGTACACCACAACACACTGTCTTACACCAGAGCACACTGTCTTACACCAGAACACACTGTCTTACACCACAACACACTGTCTTACACCAGAGCACACTGTCTTACACCACAAAACACTGTCTTACACCAGAGCACACTGTCGTACACCACAACACACTGTCTTACACCACAACACACTGTCTTACACCACAACACACTGTCTTACACCACAACACACTGTCTTACACCACAACACACTGTCTTACACCAGAGCACACTGTCGTACACCAGAACACACTGTCTTACACCACAACACACTGTCTTACACCAGAGCATACTGTCTTACACCACAACACACTGTCTTACACCAGAGCACACTGTCGTACACCAGAACACACTGTCTTACACCACAACACACTGTCTTACACCAGAGCACACTGTCGTACACCAGAACACACTGTCTTACACCAGAGCACACTGTCGTACACCACAACACACTGTCTTACACCACAAAACACTGTCTTACACCAGAACACACTGTCTTACACCACAACACACTGTCTTACACCACAACACACTGTCTTACACCACAACACACTGTCTTACACTACAAAACACTGTCTTACACTACAAAACACTGTCTTACACCTCAACACACTGTCTTACACCACAACACTGTCTTACACCACAACACACTGTCTTACACCAGAGCACACTGTCTTACACCACAACACACTGTCTTACACCACAACACACTGTCTTACACCACAACACACTGTCTTACACCACAACACACTGTCTTACACCACAAGACACTGTCTTACACCAGAACACACTGTCTTACACCAGAGCACACTGTCTTACACCAGAACACACTGTCTTACACCACAACACACTGTCTTACACCACAACACACTGTCTTACACCACAACACACTGTCTTACACCACAACACACTGTCTTACACCAGAACACACTGTCTTACACCACAACACACTGTCTTACACCACAAGACACTGTCTTACACCACAACACACTGTCTTACACCACAACACACTGTCTTACACCACAACACACTGTCTTACACCACAACACACTGTCTTACACCACAACACACTGTCTTACACCACAACACACTGTCTTACACCACAACACACTGTCTTACTCCAGAACACAGTCTTACACCACAACACACTGTCTTACACCACAACACACTGTCTTACACCACAACACACTGTCTTACATCGGTAATTATTTGAGAAAGTAGTATATTAATACTATATGTAGTCTTTAATTTGCTCTTGCATTGTCACATGATTAACTTTACAAACTTTGCATAAACGAAAAATTATCTAACACTATAAGCAGCGTATACATGTGGGCAGTCATGTACACACGTGATTCGAAATTCCCTAAACTGGGCAGTCATGTACACACGTGATTCGAAATTCCCCAAACTGGACAGTCATGTACACACGTGATTCGAAATTCCCCAAACTGGGCAGTCATGTACACACGTGATTCGAAATTCCCCAAACTGGGCAGTTATGTACACACGTGATTCGAAATTCCCCAAACTATAGAAGTTTGCGGATGTGGTTATAACTTTTTTATACTTTAAAGTGTCGACAAAAACAATCTTTGCTCTTGGAAGCTAATAAAATTGCCGTTCTATCGATACCCTATATGTCGCGCTTCCTTCGATCAACGCTGTTTACGCCAATGTGAAAGGCCACGCAGCATTTCCCTCACATTTTTCCGATAAGGATAACGAGTTTATGAATTAACTTGATTTATCAATGAAAGATGCTTACCCTTTTATTTCTTGGATATAATTAATATGTACATTGCTGGTGCTGATTGTTAGATGGTCTCGCGTGTGGATATGTTGTGCAAAGCACAACGCGGACAAGTAAAATCCCGAGAAATGCGAAACACGGGCGATTCGGAATACATCTATAGTACTGTTAGTATTTCATAATAACAGCTTACCAACCACATTGTCATTACAGCTAAATTAAATTTACTTTGTATTCCAAGCACTATGAACTAGGGCGAAAATGTCTTCACCGTAGAGTTCTCTGTCCTTTAGTTAGACTAGATCGCGGCGCTGTTTACAAAGTATTCTCTCGTGCCTTCTTTGGAGCTTAATTAACTTCAAAGTTTTTAATTCGTTTGACTTGTGTAGATTAGTGGTAATATATATTATAATTTATATAACAAAGTTATTCAATAAATGAAGAGCTAATAAACACAAGGAAATTTTACAACCTGGTTAGTGAAGAATGGAAAGAACCATATTAGCTTGCGCATGTTCGCTAAAAGAAGTTATAGTGAACTCTTTGCCGTGAAGATTTTCCGAGTACTAGATCTAGATGGCCCGTACTCCATAGAAGAATAATACATATGTATTATGGATATCAAACATTATCCTATGGTCAGCGGAAAATAATGTCAAAAAACAAAAAAACAAAAAAGAACAAAAAACAAATTAAAAAAAATAAATAAAAAAAACAAAACAAAAAACAACAAAAAAAACAAAAACAAACCCCAACCCCCCCCCCCCAAAAAAACCCCAAAAAACAAATCAAACAACAACAAAAAAAAAACCAACAACTCCCCCCTCAAAACAACAAACAACAACTATATTCAATTACACCATTAATTGCATTAATAATTCAACCCATTAACATAAAACGATGTACATCTCTTGCATGTTATACATACATACATACATACATACATACATATATATATATATATATATATATATATATATATATATATATATATATATATTAAAATTTACACATAAATACACGGTTATGTATTCACATACACACACAGGAATATATGTACTTACATGTACACATATGTATTTATTTACATATACACAATGTATTTAGATGTACACATCTAGGTATGCATTGATTTTATAAGTACACATGTATAAATCTACAAGTACACACAATTACATGTATATATCGATATAGTTACATACAGAGGCTTAACAGTGAGATTTTAAATCTGGATTTATACATATAACGACAGTATATTACATGAACATGCGAACTGGACTACGGACGGCCGATCCTGTTATTCAGTATTATTTGTGATTTCATTAGTACGTTATTTTATTTTTCATAGATTCTAAACAAGGGCATAAAATTATACTTATGCTTCTAGCATATCAACCTGATGAATACTGGAGTGGTAGTTAGATGTTGTACTCGCATCACGAAACACGTGACTCATTTAAAATCACTCATGCGCATTCTCCGGTGCTCCTTATACGCAGTACTTACGACAACGGCAAGTTCCCATTTATTAATTCCACGTAATACGTTCAGAAGTTGATCAACCATTTTCTTCGTTGCCTTCCGACCGCGCCAAGACCATAGCATGTGATAATTTTGAACAACAATGGGTTCCTTCAGCCCATCTACCTCGCTTGTTACGTGATTTTTTATGCTGTGGATAACAGACTTCTGAACTCCCAGTTTAAGCGCTATCTGTTCTATGGTGTGTTGATTCACAAAGGAGCTGAAGGTCAGGAGACTAGAGTGGCTGAGGACTGACAGGTCTTCTGGAAAATAGAAACAAGAGATCAACGGCCTGTAACGCTCATATAAGTTAACGTGATCTTGATCTTGCATGGAAACAATCTCTAATAAAGAGTTCATCCTTCGGAGTTTTTTTTTGGTTTTGGTTTTTGTTTTTTGTTTTTGTGTGTGTGTTTTGTTGTGTGTGTGTGTTTGTGTGTGTGTGTGTTTTGGGGGTGTGTGTTTTTTGTTTGTTTGGTTTTTTGTTTGTTTGGTTTTTTTGTGTTTGTTTGTTTGTTTGTTTTTGGGGGGTTTTTTTGTGGACCAGCACATAGCAATAACTATGATTAGAGATCTGAAAATGCAAACTATTGAAACAGGGAACTATATTTAGCATTGTTCTACCTCTACATTTTAAACATTTGGCTTTATTGTTCGTCTACCCAGACTTATAGGATCACGTCTCAAATAGACCACATATGTAGCGACAGAATCCTACACACTCTTTAAACCACAGCCGGTCACGAATGATGATCGTTCCAAAACACACCATCAAAAGGAATAAATGTCATCAGCATATCATCAATATACCATCAACATACCCTCAACATACCATCAACATACCCTCAACATACCATCAACATATCATCAACATATCATCTACTTATCATCAGCATATCATCAACATATCCAACATTCTTGGTCATTAAAAGTTTAGTCTTGAATTCTATCATATTTCAAATCTACTTCTTTTACTTCTACTATCGGTATTGCATCTAAACTTTTTAATAGCATTGGCAAGACAAAGACCATGAAAAGGTGAAGATAACGAACAGTGATCAATCTCACAACTATATTCTATTCATCTTATACAAAATTATCCTACAAGTTATTATTCCTTTTTCAACTATAGTCCGGTTGGACATGTCATTACTGATGATGTCGATATAGTTAGAAATGACGACCTGAAATCACACCGAAATTCAGAGAGCCCAAGCCTTTACAATGGCAACAGAACTTCATCTCTGTTATGAATTATATTGAATATTATGCCAAACGATGGGCTAAAATATGAAAATGAACGACTTGATACCTTGTCAGAATGGATAAAAAGAGAGGAATATCAAAATATTGTATCGTACGCATTAAAGTGCATACCATCTATCCTTCTGTGTTTAGTAAACTAGAACTGACGAAAGACATTAGATAGGCTACACGAGGAATGTGTATTGGTTCTAGCTGACAAAACGTGTACCAACATCGTCTTTGTAAGACTCATTTTTACAACGAACTTGTCATTAATTCCACACGTGGTAATCCAATTTATATACAAAATTTCCTTCCAAAAGACGAAATTCTTTAAACTCACGTTTCAAGGACATATTGCATGTTTCCAAAGTAAATAAAATTATATGCAATTGTTTTCCTATGAATTTGATAATTAATTCTAATAGTTAGTAAGCTGAAATATTATGATAATTAGTCATTTCTCATCCCCGATTGAAAAGGATAACACATCGGAGCCCGGAAACCATTTTGCTACTTCAATGTCCAATACATCTGACTCTGACCTTTTGATCCCAAAATCGATTTGGGTCATCTTCGTCCCATGGGTAGTTCATATCTATGATGTGGTGATTCTAGGTGAAAGGATAACACGTAAGAGCCCGGAAACTCTTTTGCTATTTCAATGACCAGTACACTTGATATTATGCCCCAAAATCAATAGGGACCATCTTCGTCCCATCGAGAATCTGTCTGTAAGGTAAGGTATGTTGACTCAGGGTAAAAAGGAGAACACTCCCACTGCGTTTACACACGAACGGACGGACAACCTGATTTTGGTATACCTCCCACCCCAATCCACACAACTTTGTTGCGGGGGCATGATAATCAAATTTAAAGTGGAAATCACAGTACTTCATTTCAATGTAAGCAATAATAATTGCTTTTTTGAAATTGTGATCGACATATCATTAACAAGTGGGAGCACGGCGATATACTGTACTTGATGTTATGAGTTAATTCTTTTTTCTAATATAATCATTTCAAAGTAAAGAACTACAATATTTTATCACTTATAAATTTGCAAGTTTGATTATTTTTGACCTTTAAATGTCTTAATCTACGAGTTAGTAGGAATTGGGAGCATACACATATGCTATGACAAGGTCATTTTTATTCACAAGGTGCGAGTATGTACATGCAGTTTATAAGATGTCGAAGACCAGAATAATACATATGCTACATGTATAGCCGTGCTTAGCTTCTACATAACCCTTTCTCGCAGTTTAACTGGGTCTCTGTCCAACAGCTTTTTGAGGCAATTATATATATATATATATATATATATATATATATATATATATATATATATGAAAAGGTTCTTGCGCCGACAAAAAATTACCCATTGTCAGGTCTTTTTCCTCACACCCTCCTTCGAAGATTGGGGGGATGGGGTGGAGAAAAAAAATGTATATACATCCATTCTTCCATGTGGCACAACACACTCTAGTGCAATGTTATCTACAAGCTATTAATGGGATAATTGACTTTTTTGTCGATTAAATATAATCTGTTTATTTAATGGCCAACAGCTGTTTGCAGACCTCGCTCGAGGTCGCATATGACGTAACACGTAATTATAATGTGGGAAAGAAGTAAATGCGATGTAGATGAAGCATTTCGCAAGATTTGAATTTCATCGATTCCAAACTTGAAAACTACGTAATATATTTCATTTAAAACATATTTAAAGTCATTTTTTGGCATGTAAAGAATTATGTTTATTAGAAAAATTAAAAAGTTTAGTAGCATGCCATATATCCGTCATGAGTATATTGAATGAAATGGAAATAATGAAAGTTTAAGGTATATGATAAAGAAGATTATTTAAAGAAGTAGATAAATGTACTCCAGATAAATAAAAACTGTGTATCACGTTTGATATTTCAGTATATATTGGGTTCCAAAACTTAAAAAACAAAACAAACAAAAAATAAACAAACAAACAAAACAAACAAACAAACAAAAAAGCAAAAAAAAAAAAACCTAAAAAGAAAACAACAACAAAATCAACAAACAACAAAAAAAAAAATCCAAACAAACAAATACAAAACAAACAAAAAAAACCCCTTACAAACGGAGATGCATTGCCAGTAAATATTCCACATCTTTACTAATCACAAAAATTATCAATTGCTATGAAGTAGAAACTTCAGACGAATAGCGAAAAAAAAAAGTATGCGAGAAATGGTGTAAATCAAATTTGGATTCTTAAAAATACCAATTTGAAAATAAATAAATTAATAAATATATAACGTTTAGTGTTTAAATATGAAATCACAAAGCTTTTTCAATTCAACAACATTACAACGTTCGACTTTTCAACACTGTATATCACCATTCCTCACGGTAAATTAAAGACTAGGGGTTTTAACATATAGCTATGGACAGCTGTTTTTTCTTGAATACATTCATATCATCCAAAACATTACTTTGTCAAACATCACTCTGATTTTACGCACAAGTACTTTATAAGCATGTAGATTTAAACATATTAACAAGTACCTTATATAATTTTCATAAAAACGTTCTCTACTTCAATAATAATAATAATAATAAATAGACCGGCTACTCGAGTCTTCTTGGTATTTCTATATTTATATCATGCTTCAAATCACTGCAAAATTTGGATTTAAAAATCTCTTATTTGCAGACAAAACTTTTTTATCCCCCCCCCCCCCCCCCCGCAAAAAAAAAAATAAAATCATATAAAATAATACACATACCAACTCTTCGGCGAATGTTACGCCCCCTGTCTGTCATTTTGAGATGATAAAGTCTTATTTCCCTACGTTGACCTTTGTAATTTTCTAACCTGCAGCTTTGACATTTGTTAACTTTTCATCAATTGCAGTCAGCTGCAATAATACACAGGGATTGGGCAAAACTGTATGAAAAAATAATAACTATAATTATTCATAATTCAGACCTCTTGCAGTCGGTACGATAAAGAAGAAAAAAATTAGCTATTTACTGGTTGACTTTCGGCTGACCCCGCAAAGGGAGGTAAATCAAATTGTTGATAAGTGTATTGAGAGCTTAAATCGCTCTTTCGATGGGGGAAATCATAGTAATATTCATATGAAGTATAAATCAGTTTTTGGTGTAGCGATCCATCATAAATTGTAGTCTACATTGATCTTTAAAATTCCCAAATCACACCTCATATTGACCAGAGAATACAATATTAGTTTGATATAAAGTATGATATGGACAAAGATAAGTTTTAATGTTATATTAATTAAATGGACTCGCATGTTGTATTTAAAAAAAAAATAATAGTAATAAAAGTTTTTGAGATAACGCTTGAACTGTTCAAACACATTCTTAAATTTAAATCAATATAATTTTAAGTTCGAAGCTGAAATTTTTTTATGAGAGATACATATATTACGGATTCGCATCATGATTTTTTTTTATTTTGTTTGTTTGTTTGTTTGGGTTTTTTGTTTTGTTTTTGTTATTTTTTTGTTTGTTTGTTTGGTTTTTTTTTTGGCGTCTCTCGTATTGCTCATGTATAAAGCCTGTACTAATTACATCATCAATTGATAAAACTTTTATATCACATCCCTTTTTTGTTTTTGTTTTTTTGTTGTTGCTGTTGTTGTTTGTTTGTTTGTTTGTTTTTTTAATTTTTTTTGGGGGGGGGGGGGGGGGGGGTCAGTCACCGATCACACAATATGTCATTTAATTCTGCTTGAAACATAATTGATGTCGTTACATATTTTGATATTTTCCCCCAAACAAACTCTAATGAGAAAACCCGAGGTTAGCTGATGACGTCTCAGTCAACTTTACCACGCAAAAGCCACGAGAGGATATATCGCCCGATATTCAGTCATCAACCTATAAATATCTAATTACTTCCAACGACTGAACTGTATGGGTACCAGTTCTGTAATCGCGACAAATAAGTTAATTGCCTGGTTACATAAGACAAGCGATGTGGCATGCATGAATTAGGTATCTACAATATAAAGCCCTTACATTTTATCGCTCTACACCCTTCGTATTTCATAGTCACAATAACTTCATATTATCAGTAACACCGCAGGAGTTAATTCAGTCTTACAAAGCCGGAATTGGTTTCTTTTCTATTGACAACCGAGGTACCCATTTAAATGACTGTCACGTCACAATTCTCAATTAAATAGTGTTTGATTTCATTATGAAGTTCTTTAACAGCATGCACTTAATTAAAATTCTGAGTCCATATAGTTGAGTATCCTTGTTAACAGACCCACTACATGATATCAAAAATTCGTAATTTGAAAAGATTAATCTATTTGAGAGAGAGAGAGAGAGAGAGAGAGAGAGAGATTTGTACAGTGAAGACAATTCTAACCATTTGCCCTGCGTTGTGAGGAAGTGCATTATGAGGATCCCAACGGTTACATCCCCAAAAAGTGAAAGAATATCAAATGAATGGAGACACGTGGTGTGCGGACATATACCCCAAAACATTTTTTATTACATTTCGAAAGAAAGTATTGGATAGAAATGCAGTGTCTATATTACTACCTAATAGAGTATTTTTCCCTTTTACAATAACATATATCGTTTTCCCTACACACTGTGCATGTAACAAGTTTCTTTGGAGAGAGAGAGAGAGAGAGAGAGAGAGAGAGAGAGAGAGAGAGAGAGAGAGAGAGACCTTTTCTAGCACTCCTGGTTCTGGTCGATGTGACACTCTGGGGCCGAACTCCGCATAACTTTGTGTTCATCACTGATCTGGCACGAGTCCGGGATGACTCCGCCTCGACGTGTCCTTGATCCTCCTCTATAATGGTACCATCCGCAACCGACATTATCAGAAAGTTTAAAATTACGCATTCAGTGCACCATAGTCGAACGATTAAGTCTCAAGGTACACCAATTTTTAGATTAGACACGGTTTTATATATTAACCCATCATTTCGTCGTTATAAGATCGCAGTTCATTTTATAAAATAATCGTCTTAAAATAAAGACAAATATTATCCAGAGTTTTTGGCTGGTATTAAAGTGTACAGATTTAACCTCGAACACGCAATTGATATTGAAAACCCATGTACGTCAAGTTTACATACCTACCGTAAATCCGCTTTGGGAAATACTCCAAATCTGTTTACGTGTCGGGTTCATATACCTGATTTTAAGTCTTATTAAGGCTTATTAAGGTTGAGCCCGATTATTATTTCAAATGAGAAATGATCAATTAAAGTGTGTATATATATGCAAAGCATCAGCTTTATATGTTTATGTTTGTTTTTTTTATTTCGGAGACCTAAGTGTTTAAATTGATCACGAGAAATACCTGTTCGGTGTTTGTACTGTTTACATATGCATCTTTATAGGCTAAGAGTATATGTATTAAAACAAGAACAATCGTATAGGTATGTTTACAAACACGATGTTTCTGTATATATATATATATATATATATATATATATATATATATATATATATATATTTGAACAAAGATTTCGATAAGGAGCGCCGTTTTGGGATTTACAACCATTATGTTTATCATAATGTATACACCTAAATAGTGATATATATATATATATATATATATATATATATATATATATATTATTTACAAAACAGCCAAATTTATTCAAGAAGTATCAGAGACGAAAAAGATAACTGCAGAGCTAATCCCAACTTCAGCATATTCAATATTTTCTCCCGTCCCGTAATACATGTGCGTATCCTCGTGATATCGTTAACAGAGTCCTTGCATCTGGGTCATGTTACTCCGTCTGTACGTTACGTATTAACTTCAATGTATTAGATTTATGATTCCAATGTTTTTGCTATGATATCATTACCATTTATAATGAAAATCATCATTTTTCATGAATGCGATGCAGTTGTGCACAATGCGCATATGGATCTTGAAAAATATAATGTGTCTATTTTTACGGCTGGGAATTCTAACAGAAATGAAAGTAGAACTACTTGAGTGGTGTAGTAGTATCCATATCACACCTATACTTAAGGTGCCTGTGACGTCATGAGACGCGTATTAAGCTTTAGATTTTGTCCAAACGGTTCCTGGTCATGAAGCCATGAAACAACGTAACCTATGCCTGGAGTTCTATTGTTGCACAAGGTGAGTTGTTAATGAACATACGATGTATTATAACACTGCAGCAAGGTCCCGAGGTCAAGTTCAAGGTCACGTTTAATCCAGAGAATAGACGTTAGGAGCTCATACTCGACATAAAGATTGCTTATATCAAGACGACATGTCAGTGGCAGGCTCAGGGTCGTGACACAGTATCTAATCATAAGCAAACTTTGTGTTAAGTATGACTAAGTATTTCTAGTACAAAGTTTAATTTCTAATGAAGTAGGACGAACGAAGATTATAATTTCCATATAACCCTTCGAACAGTGTGTGTGTGTGTGTGTGTGTGTGTGTGTGTGTGTGTGTGTGTGAAGAAGAGTGTATGGGTATAATTATACAATGTAAAAGGGGAAGGTAACGAAATTAAATCCTATATAGATTACAGAATCCAAAGAAGGGTAAACACGGACCCGTGAAAACACCAGTTACGGGAGTAAGCATCCCTTGTTGACCGGTCGTACGAATATATAAATAGTATGTGACATATGATGACAAATGATTAAAGGATTCTGGATCAATTTAATTTTACTCAAACTCATCGAAATTTGGCCTGTAGGAGGCACATGTTCGAGAGGAGGAGTTTTTGACATAATCACTTCCGGGTTTACGTCAATTGTTGGGATACTAAGCATCTAAAACTAGTGACGTCTTCACAGGAGTGAATAATTCTCTGATAGGACGTAAAAAAAAAAATAACAAGACAATGTAAGTTTTTTTTATTACTACGTGCAATATCTATTTGCATCGTTTATTTCACTGTCGTATTTGGTATAATTTGTACCTGTAAAACCTTTTGTACATAAACTCTCGATCGATCGAAGCCCCAGGGAGTTGACGTGCTCTCGCCTCATTGAAGCTGAAGCTAAGGACAGTTTTCAAGCCAACATCTCTACCATATTTAGCAAACAGACTTTTTCCATTTTGAATTAATACATATTTCTAGGAAACGTCGTCACAAGTGTCCAGGGGGCGAAGACACCGGAAGCTCATTTCGTTTTATTATTGGATGTAGGTTAGCTAAAAGCGTTACATATTTTGTATCATTACGCGCAAATATGAAGAAGATGTGGGAAACCTCTGTGGTGTCCTTTAGTTCGAGTTATAGAAGATTTATCGAATAGACATTTAAATAAATATGAATATTGTCAAGACATAACATGTCGTCGATATATCTACTGTTGAGTAAATTTAAAGCCACAGCAAGATTTTTCTTCTTCTCTTGCTGATGAAAAACAGGTCAACTGATAAAAAAACGCACAGTTTGTGCCGATGGGGATTCTTGATCCAGCATATGAAAACCAGACGTAATGTTTACTTAGATTGTAACTGGATAGTTTGCTCAGGATAATTTTCTCTACTTAAGGAAAGTGAAGGAGGCTACCCGCTGGGTCATCTCTTGTCCTTACTTTCATTCTCAACTTCACATTTTCATTGTTTATTTACACAGTTTATTCCAACACACTGTGTATTGTCTCACAGTCGGATTAGACCCACCTTGTACCAAAACCCTATGTCAGGAATCATGGAATTTACAAATTTGGTAGAGGGCTATCTACTCCTTCTAAATAATTAAGAATCAATAACATTAAATAAAATATTATAATTTAAATGTATTATACATAAATACTATATTCCCCTTTCTGGTGCCAGAACCTCAATCTTGAGGATCAAGAAATTTACAACTTTGGAAAAGGCCTTCCTGCTGTACATGACTATATATTTAGTTCTAACAAATGTGCGGTTGTAGAAAAGATTTTTGAAAAAATGTCATATTTTGACAATTTTTGCCCCATCCCTAACCGGGGGTGCAGAGTCTTGAATTTATGCCCCCCCCCCCCCCCCTTGTTCCAGATATTTTAAAAGAATTAGAAAGGACGGTAGTCATCAAGAGGATAAAAACGTTCAGTTGCTAACGGACGACAACCAATAGCAATTCGGCACTAGAGTGACTTTGACCCCAATTTATATGCTAGTGTAAAATGCCGTTCATTTACAATTTGTTACAGAAATGTTTACATGCAAGCTGCTCAGGAGTCAGAATTTAATGTCTTGTAACAACTAAGAGTTAATTTTCTGTTCCGGATAAATTAGTTTTTTTTTTCAATACAAGATGCATGTACATGTAGCTAGATTGCTTTTTAGTTTTTCTTAATGACATGTGTAAACGCCATTTTTTGTAAATATAACGTTGTAGAACTCAGCCGTTAAATATCAAGGTCGTTCTGTCAAATGTCGGGTTTGTTATACAGATAACAAGACCCTGCCAATGTCACAAGTTTCTGCATTTTATTTAGATTTGCATATAAAAAAGTGAGGGTAACAAACAGTGAGCGATCTCATGTTCTTATATAGAAACTTAATTCCGAACACACCAGAGGTGGGATCAGGTGCCTAGGAGGAGTAAACATCCCCTGATGACCGGTCATACCCGCCATGAGCCCTATATCTAGCAATCCGTGGTCAAAATTAGTGTGTAAATAACGATCTAACAATTGGTGTGAAACACGTCAGACAGCATTCGGCCTATAGGCTAACGACAGGATGTATAAATTTTTAAACACCAATAATTTGTCATAACGACCATATAATTTGCACAATGTTGATTTTAAACCAGACTTTTGATACCCCTGTGCCATCAACTTATTTGTTAGTAGCCTGCCTCGATTTCAAAACTAATCATATACAGAACATTGTCTGAGAACCTTGTATCAAATTATTTTTTATATCAATCAATTGTTATGAGTAGATTATAGCAAATATGACTTTAAATATACGTGGACTAGAAGATACTTTATATTTCAGATTTCTGAATTTTCTTATCAATTCCATTTGCGAATTTAACGGCATGATTATATAATATTTGTTAATTTCTAATTATTGTAGATTTTTATTGTCTGCAGTTTCTTATCAGACCATAGATAGTCTTACATGCAAGTTCGAGATTTGCATATATTTTTTGTATTCTGTCAACTTGTCATGCAATAAGCCATCTAAGAAGTTATACGCATCTTCATTAGGCTTGGCATAATATTCAGTTTCAGATCCTCTCAGCTACATTCTGACGGCCGTTTCACAAACTGATCTTAAACTGAACAGTAGTCTAGTTTCCTAAGAAGGCAACTAATTTTTTTTTTAATTCAAATTAATTTACTACAAAAGGAAATTGATTTACTATCTTTATCTGTAATATTAAAGGGATCCATATTGCCTGTTGTGATATCTATATGACAATAAAAATATTGAAAATATTTAGCCCTATCTTAATTGCAACTTATAGAGTATCTCCAGAATAATATAGGACATAATTTTCATTAATATTTATGGAACTTATAACTGTAAAATAAAGCACAGTTTATAAGATTATAAATGTCTTACTTTTTAATCGTACTCCCTGCTTATATGATCCTTATATCCAAGACTTCCCCGAGAAGTAACCTATATAAAAATCATTATCAAAATTAAAATACAAAGTAAGAACACATACACTTGTATAATTTTTGTTGTTGAAAATTACACAGATAACAAACAAACGCATTTATTTACATCTTAGTATAAGATACCATTGCTAGACTGTAATTAATTAGTCCATTTCTCTTAAGCGTTATTATTTTCTTGTTTAAATCTCTGATAATATTGTTGCATATGGCCCCATGAGTTCGACCGCGATCCCTTCCTTCAGAGTGAGACAGCAAATCAGCGTTTCTCCTTCCATATCGCTAAAGAAGTCCGGTAAGTAATACCGGAAACTGCTCTCAGGAACACCCAGCACGGCAGCCGCTTTACTCATTTACTTTGCACGTAGAAGTGTTTACGATAGCCCTAGACCAATTGTAGAGTTACGATCAATATTGGTCGTAAATCGCAAGGCGCAACTTTTAGCGAAACGGTCGTGTGTCCTACGTTCAATTAGTGACAACCGCTTGATCACTGACCCTACAAAAACATAACATTGCGTCCAGTATACGTGCTAAAACATCCATCTCAAACACTGAATAACCTAGTTATTCAGGATCATTGTATTCCCCAAAGAAGTCGCAACATTTACAAGGTTGTTACTGGCCTCAATATTCTGTAGTAGTACGAGTATGTAATCGGTTTAGTAATATGTAATCGTTTGCTTATCGTAAGAGGCGACTAAATGGGGCGGTCCTTCAGATGAGACCCCAAAAAATGAGGGGTCGTATCACAGCAGGTGTGGCACGTTAAAGACTCCTCCCTGCTTAAAGGCTGTACGCGCCGAGTATAGGCCTCGATTTTGCATCCCTTTACCGACAATATGAGTGACGAGCTCGACGTTAAAAATATACAACGAACCAAGTCATTTCAAGTGGCTTATGCAAAGAGTCAGGAAGGTTTCGGGGAGATAATGCATTTTCAGAGGCCCATCTCAGCAATCAAGCCCCTGACATTGGATTTCACAATTTCGGTGACGTTGCAATAATTGTTCATCACCTTTTGAAGTTTTGGGGAAACAGGGACAACGGAATCTGGCAATATGATCCAGTTGTTGCACATATAGCAATACGTCACCGTAGTGAAGCGGGTGAAGTAAAATTCCCGTGCTTCAGGTGAGGATGAAATATAAAATATGTTAACTGAGGATACATGAAATGTTTGATATATGGGAACTTCCTTACCCTCTTAAAAACAAACAAATAAACGTTTAATCAGAACCATTTACATTAATATTATCAATCCAGCAACACATACATTCGTCATAGTAAAGCTCCCTGGTGTACGCGTACATCAGGTTAATATACGTTACAGTCTCGTTGTCATCATTGGCGAAGGCGGATTTTGCATGCAGATCAAATCCCGTCTAGAATCTTTGTGTCTTTTGGCAAATGTTTTTAACAATGATTGGAATAACACACGGGCTTTCTTTGAATATATAAAATAAATGATTGGGTTGACAGATGCATTAACCAACCACATGATTCTTGCAATGATTAAGAGATGTTTACACTGCCTTTCATCCTGGCAAACCTTGTTGTAATTGAGTATAAAACAAATAGGAAATAGCAGAGCTGATAATATGTAAATGAAAATAATCACTGAAAGCATGCGTGACATTCGCCGGATATGACGTTTTAAATCCGGAATATTAATAGAATGATGCAGTTCATGTACCTTTTGAACATGAAAAAATACCATGAAACACACAGGTACTATTAACAAGTAGCCACGAAAGATGAGAACGACAACCTGTATGTCAATATCTGGAATTTTAAACCGAAATATGAAATATAAACCTCCAAATATCACACTTAATATCCACAGGGCAATAGACCATCTGATTATAGAGCTAGTCTGTATCAGACGTGCTTGGATTGGATTCCTTATGTAAAAATATCGAAGCCCTAAAAACAAAATCACATGGGCCGCTGACGCATGCGTTGTCGCGTACGTCAACGCCATGAACAAATCTCCATACTGGTTCCCAATCCGCTGGTTAACGTTCTCCACAACAGCTTGGACGATATAGCACACCAAACAAGCGAGGTCGGATAACACTAGAGCAGCCAACACCATATATGTAGGCTTATGAAAAGTTGCATCACACACAATTCTTAATATGGCTATCGTATTTCCAATTATTCCCATAGATGTTAAGAACACAACAACGACAGCATATTCCACCGACTCCAGTTCTAAATACACGGGTATTATATGTTCCGGTCTGCTGATGTCTGAAGTGTTCATCCTCGCACGAAGGAAACTGTTTAAAAAAAGATATGTTTAATTACAAATATCATGTATACATGCATGAGTTATGGAGGAATACGATAGAAATATCTCCTTGTTCCGTCGTTTGCCAGATGTCAGTTACATCTCGTACCCCAATGATAATGGTTCCTATTGATTTCAAGGTTACAGGTCAAAAGTCAAGGTCAATGGATGAGAATTGTATGAATTTCTTATGTGCACGTTACGTTTTTTATCCATATTTTGTCAGATTTGTGTAAATGATAACCTTCACGAATTCTATCTGGAAATACTCAGCTGACATTTATATTTCATGAATGTTACTTTTTGTGCGGAACTTCGTGCCTGTCGGTGATGTGGAATGTAGTAGGACCAGAGTACTGCAATCCTAGATAAGCCACTACGAAAAATTACATAGACTTCCCTTACAAAGGGGGATTGAAACTGACGGAAAATTCCTAAAGATCCGCCAATAAGTTGCAATACGTATACATGTTCAGATTTAAAAAAAAAAAAGAAAAAAAAAAAAAAAAAGATACTAATGACATATCTGGACGGTGATTGGAGGAGAGGGAATATAATTTTGGAGTAGTTTATTAATTATGGATGATGGTATTTTTTAATTGCCACATCTACACGAACTATACTCCTAGTTATTTTATCAAATGCAAGGTCTTCAATGTAACACACTGAATTACAATATGTGTTTAATTGTTTATCCTTTTTAGAATCATTCCTGTATCTGTGTCAAAACATATACTGGACACGCTGTGGCTTTCAGTTAAATAGCATTCGAATTTAAGAAACAATAAAACCAACATCTAGGATGTTTGTTTTCATTCAGGAAATTTTCGTTGACAAGACAAAAATGTTCATATCGGTTTGCCTATTGTTTTCGTTGCGAGTGATACGATTAAAAATTTTGTTTGTGGATTTCCTAAAATCTTTAATGAGCATTATAATTAATCTAATTAATTGATTTCGGTTTCCAAACCTTTTTCCAACCTTAAGAATTTACAATGTGATTTTTACGTAATGCAATATCAACTATTTGAAATGCAATAACAATTATTATGTAATACTTAAAAACCGAAAAGTACACTGAAAAAAATTAACTGCAGTAATAAATGCCTAATGTGATTGAATTATGGGGTTATAAAAGCAGAGAAAGCATGGGGCTATTTGCTTTCCTGTTATGGAGAATTTCCTTTGTGTTTCTATTACGGTGCCTTAATATAATATATATTTTTCTCCCGATTGTTTACATTTGCAAAATTTAAGTTTAATTTTTTTTTTGGGATAAATATGCATTTTTATTTTTATTTTTTTTTTTACTTCAAATTGAAAAAAAAAATCACTTACATGTCAGTATATATATATATATAGTATTAATAAAATATCAAAAGTTTGTTACTGACAAAACTGACACACTACATACTAATGCTTCAAGCATTCTCACCGAATATTAATAAACAAATTGTGAGGGGACATCGGTAAGAAAAGAAATGCAAACAATTCCAAACCACGCAAAACCTTACCGTGAAACATCCAGAATACTCTAACTGTCCTCCTCTGATAAATATCAAAATGACACCAGAAATCACATTTGCGTTCTCTTTTATAATTCAATCGATTACTCATAATATCTCGAACACACCAGTTGTTTTAAGCCAGCTGTAGACGATGTCGATTTCCAGTCCACTTGTGAATTGTATTATTAAAGACCGAGATTTATGCCGGATGTTGTTGTTTTTTTTTTCGTTTTTTTTTGACTGAGGAATCGTGATGGGCAATCCGTGTTTATTTCACCAATCAGAACTATGCAGATGTTTCTCGATGCTGCTTTTGAATAACTAGATGCCATTATCGTAAGGATGCGGTGCACTATACAATCACATGGGACATGGAGTAGTATTTCATTTAAGTTGCAGATCGAGGCCTCGTCTTTTTGTGTACCCCAGAAATCCAGTCTTTCGAGACATATATCACCTACATAAAATATATTGTACAATTATATTTACAACCTGAATCTAAGTATTCTTGAGGGGATCCTGGGTATAATAGGTCCTCAGTACCCCCCTTGCTTGTCGTAAGAGGAGATTAAATGGGGTGGACCGCAAAATCACGGACCCGTGTTACAGCAGAGGTAGCACAATGAAGATCCCTTCCTACTCGAAGGCCTTAAGCGCAGAGCATAGGCCTGAATTTTGCAGCCTTTCACCGGCAATGGTGAGAGATTCTGGAGAGGGACGTTAAACATTATGCAACAAAACTGAGTAGCATCAAACATACGCCATAACTTTTCTGTACTCACACATCTTCATACAGGTGCATTCTATACTTTTGATTTGAATTCATATGAATTACCATTATTTTCAAAGTTGTCTAAACACGAATAACATTCGCGCGAGATGCATTCACTCTCATAATAAAAAAAAAATTAATCGTCATATTAACAAATGAACTATACAATGTAGTTTTCTATATCCTTGATTTAAGGTCCGGATAGACACGTAAGAGATTGTTCGGATTCACAATGATATTTGTTGTCATTTTGCCGTGTAAAGTCACGACAGTCGTAGGACTTTCGTCTCACTTTCCACATTCTTCTCTACTTGGTAGAAATTGTGACACCGGAACTACAGTTGATCGAATAGTGATATAAAACGTGAAATGCATGTGCATCCTGCATATTTTCAACTTTCACACAAGTGCTACTGAATCATTTTCTTTCCATAAGAAAAAGTACAAAGGTGCCCTGTTTCTCTGGATTATGAACATGACTAAAATCTTAACAACAAAGGTGTCCTGTTTCTCTGGATTATGAACATGACTAAAATCTAAACAACAACAGAAATGTGTCATCTTTAAAAATACATATGATAATACTAGCAAGAAACCTCATCAAACGATTGAAATTCGTGACCCATTTGTTAGGTTCTGGCGCTAGAGCGGACGTTATGGCTCATATGGTGAAAATGTATTATTTCTAAAAATTCTTTTGGACCCCTAGCCATCTATGAAAGAACCAAACTGCGTACATAATGATTCGGAAAGAAGCTTCACCTATATTGTACTGCAGTAAAATGTCTGGCTCCTGGGTCAGAGGTTCTGGTACTTGGGTAGGGATTTATGGTTCATATCTAGGAAGTGTTAAAGTCCTGCAAACCGAATGCATGCATTATAATGACTAGCAAGGTGGTGTCTGTAAAAATGATCAGTGCCACTGAGAGGAAGTGGCGGATCCAGAATATTTTGAAACTGAGAGGGAGGTCAGAATATTGGCTTGGCGCCTGTAGGGAGCTGTCTTGAGGGTCCCAATAAGGGCAGGTATTTTCCCACGGACTAAAACATCACCCTTTTATTGGTTTAAATATGCCACATGACTGCCGTCCACATCGCTATGTCTAGCCGTTAGATCTAATAGTAGGCTGTTTGTTGTTTGTTTGTTTTACGTACCGTCAAATTTTTTTTCACTCATATTGAGACGTCACCAGCTGTAGGTGCAGTACCACAAATTTAGACCTACGCTTAGCAGTGAGAGTTTTATAAAGTTAAACGTGTCTTCGCCTGCCGCGACATGGGACCTCCGTTTTTTAAGGTTCAGAATCATACCGAATTGTGTTTATTTATTTTGTAATCACACAGATCCAATCGAGGCAACCGTCAACTCTAATGGAAAAATAAAGTTTCAATTTTGAGTAGCGGTCCTTTGCTTGACGTCAGATGTGTTAGTGTTTACGTCAAATATAAGCTCATTTAAGGTGGCTCCACCTTCCGGTGATGCTGTACATTTTTGCAAAAGTCTTCATTTCATTAAACTTTGTATGATAGAAGTATGTCTTGTAGGGAGATTTTATTCACTTGTAAATGATAACAAATCTGGTAAACAACCTGATGCTGAAAATATATATATTTTTTTTTTATAAATGATCAATTATCAATATTTAGAAAATGATGCCAAGGGCAATAACTCCTACTGCGGCATTTTTCTCTCTTGTATGCCTATCATACAATGATTTCCTGTTATCACGATATATATATATATATATATATATATATATATATGTGTGTGTGTGTGTGTGTGTGTGTGTGTGTGTGTGTGTGTGCTTGTATTTTTGTTCTGCTTTTTTGTTGTTTTTTTTAATTTTTTGTTTTTGTTTGTTCCGTTTTTTGTTTTGATTTTTTTTTCTTCTTCTTTTTGAGTTATTGTTTTTGATTGTTTGGAAATTTTATTTGTTATGTTTTTTGGAAGCTGTTGGAATTAAAGTCATGTCATTTTAACCAACGTTTATGTATTTTCATGCCAACTGATGAACATGCGTGATTTTCTGATTTTAACATACAGTATTGTTTCATGTCTGGTAACATGTGCATTTTCACTGGTCATTAATTGAGTTAAACTATATTAAGTGGAAGTTATTCAGTTTTTCTACTTCGAACCATTAATATCAATAAGTCACACGAGGTGAAGCTACCTCAAACGTGAACAAAGATGTCTGATGCCGCCAGCATTTTAAAGACTACTTGTTGGTAAAAGGCAAGAGTAAAGATGTTTAAAAGAGATATTGACTGTGAAATTTGAAAACAAAGTTACTCCACTGACTTTTATAAACAGGGATTTACAAAGGATAGAGCTCATACAGATCGCCCTGTAAATTGCCAATGTTACCATGAAATAATGAAATTTCAGTTTTTAGGCACAAATACTGGGGAGGGGGTCGTTGTTAACAAAAGTATAATATTGAATTCAACACTCTTGGTATATTTACATTCAATCAGTTCTTGTGCATATGTTGACATCTTGTCACATAACGGTCCTCGAGAAAATAAATCACTTATTGGGCATGTAACTGCTGTCCACGCCTCGCCGTCTATGATTATGATTATGTATTTTTTATTTTCCCGCTCGAGAATTTTTCAATCATATGGAGACGTCACCATTGCCGGTGAAGGGCTGCAACATTTAGGCTTATGTTCGGCACTTATGGTCTTTGAGTAGTGATGAATCTTTAACGTGCCACACCTGCTGTGACACGGGGCCTCGGTTTTTGCGGTCTCATCCGAAGGACCCAATATATATCCGCAGACAGTCACTTACAAACCTATGTAATATTGGAAGTCTTGGTGGTAACGTAAGTGGTAAAAGGCCACTGAAAATACTGAGATCTACCAAAGTTATATTTTGTAGTGTTTTTGAACATATTTCTATAAGAATAGATAGATCATATTGTGTGTGTGTGGGGGGGGGGGGGGGGGGTGGTGGTGGTGGTCTGACACCCGGGTCTGGATTACCACCGTGATCCCCGGCAATAGAGCAACGTAAGTAATAGAGATTTTAATTAGATACCCCTTCAAAGTTGATGACGATCTATACCTTCCTTAAAATATGACATCCAATGATGATGTAATAAACGTTTATGTTTATCCCTAATAGTTTAACTTAGATTCACAACTTTAAGCAGCTTCCTCTAACTCAAAGGCCGAGTGGTTAGAGCATCGCGCTCAAAATCACAAGGCCTCTCACCTCTAGTCGGCGCGGGTTCGAATTTCGTTCGCGCCGATATATGTGAGAAAGTTTGCCAGCTTACTGTCGGAAGGTCGGTGGTCTCTTCCCGGGTACATTGTTTCTGGGTTCTCTCCTATACATACAAATACTGGACGCCACCAGATAACTAAAAAATTGTTGAGTGTGACGGAAAACAACAATCAATCAATCTTAATCAAAGGCTTTACTCTTGTTTCCTACCTACTGAAATTGCCCATAACTTATCAGGACTTGCCTTCATTTTTATGAAGATAGAACAGTTTATATGAAATGGGCTATCACTTTGAAACATCTGCATTATCAAGGGGAGTAAAAGACAGTGTTGTTTTCGGCATAACTATTGATGGAAGAGTTGGAGATGAAACAAAAAATATCATTGAAATATCGAGCCATGGGGGACACCTTTGAAAAAAGTTGAAATGAGCTGGAAAAATGTTCACTTAATGGTGCTGATCACTAAGATAACTATGCAGAAGACTCACGGCCCCGTGGGGATCCGGGGTAGAATACTTACTTACTCCTCCTCGTGTACGTCTACACATATTATGTCGGCTACAGGATCTCTCCATTTGCTCCTGTCCTGCGCTGTTCGAGGTATAGCCATTCTCCTTCAGTTCTGTTTCTACAGTTCTTTGCCAAGTCCCTATGTTCCTATGTTCTCCAAGGTCTTTTCTTTCCAGGTGTTACCCACTTCATAGCTCTTCTTCCAATGCTGTCTTCCTCAATTCTAAGTATATGTCCCAGATATCTCCACCTTCTGTGCTTTATTCCTATGTCCTTTCTGCTACCTCCTTGTTTTTGACTAAACTTGTAACCTCACTCCAAGAATCCTTAAAGCATCTTTCCTCCAACGCTCTCAGTCTACTCTCTACCTCCTTGATGCTCTTCCATGTTTCAACTGCATGTAATACATGTAGCACTGATCCCACATTTTCATTGTATAGCTTAATCGTTCTCTCCGGGTTAGAATAGGGTCCCAGTACCTCTTGCTTGTCCTAAGAGGCGGCTAAATGGGGCGGTCCTTCGAATGAAACCGCAAAAACCGAGATCCTATGTCACAGCAAGAGTGGCACGTAAAAGATCCCTCTCTGCTTAAAGGCCATAAGCGCCGAGCATAGGCCTACATTTGCAGCCCTTCACCGGTTCCATATAAGTGAAAGATTCTCGAGCGGGACGTTAAACAGCAGGTGTGGCGTGATAAAGATCCCCGAGGGCCAAACATAGGCCTCAAGTGTACAGTCTTTTATCGGCAATGGTGACGTCCCTATATGAGTAAAAAATTTCAAGCGAGATTTACACAATATACAACCAACCAACCAACGGCTGTAATAGAAGCAAATCATGTGGGGGTAGTTGAAAGCCTTGGAGTGATCCATAGGGTTTTTATTCTCATCTGAGGCTCCCTTTCAGTCTTCCAAGCAAGATGGATTGACATCTTCCTCATCTGTTTCGTACTTAGATATTTTATTGAAAATATATGCTGACGGCTACCTACAAACTCAGCTTTATGATAAACGGGGTGATTTCAATTTTTCCATCGTCAACTTCCCTTATCTATGGAGCAATATTCCATTATAACCTGCATATGGTATTTATATCCCCCAACTGATTCGATACGCAAGAGCTTGTTCTGCATATAATTGGTTTTTAAATCGAGACAGGCTACAGACAAACAAGTTGATGCTACAGGCATTTGTACAATCTCGTTTAAAGTCAGCATTGGCAAATTTTGTGGTCGTTATAACGATCTAGTTTACCAGTACAACCTTCCAATAGGTCAAATACTGTTTGCTACCAATTGTTAGGCGTTCCTGACACACTGATTCTGACTGCGGATTATTCCGTCTACCTAATCAAGATAAAGGGCTCACGACGGGTGTGACCAGTCGACAGGAGACGCTTGCTCCTCCTGGCGCCATCTCTGATATTTCCAGGAGTCCGTGTTTGCCCATCTATCTTATTTGTATTTTCCATAGTAATTACGAAATTGAGTATCGATCATTGTCTTAAACTTTTAATCCATATCCAGTTCTTAAAGCTGCAAGGAAGGGGTGAAAATGACTGCAAAATATTGAGAAATTTGTATGTGGATGGCTCTTTCGTTTTGAGACTGGTGGTAAACACTGACAGATTTTTAATTTCCTTTGCCTAGAAGACTGTTCTTCTTATGAGTAAGACAACCGTAGCTTTCTTTAGTGTATTAAGGAATATAGAATTTTCAATGGTTTTATTTAGAAGACATACAAGTAGTTTAACAATAGATGGCAAAACCAGTTTAAACACCAAGGGTTTTATTTTATTTATGCTTGTAACTTTGATAATACTGATTTTGTTTACATGGCTAACTGTTGACAGGCAGAAGAATGTTGATAGTACTATAATATTTTACGTGTGAAAATGCAGTGACCCAGTTAAGTGGTGTAGCCCATGACGAATAAATCGTATACTCCCTTAAAGGGTTTTCACTCTCTTGCATTATTAATTAAATTTGATAAACTAGTATACATTTCTGTGCCGGCAGCAGAACCCGGATAGAGACAGTGCGCCATCTGGGAACTTCATAACACAGCGGTTTCATTGAACAAGTTTAGAAATCCGTGGTTAACGTTAATAAGTGCAAGTATTGATTTCACAAAGTACACCAGCCATAGAATATCGCAATGAAATGTAGTAAATGCGAATCGAGCAATCATAGTGCTGATGAAATAAAAGTTACCAAGCGTAGCTGTATGATCTGCGCCGAATTCTTGTCAGTTAAACACGAATCAGAGAAAGCAATCATGTAAAGACAACCAATCACAAAATTGCTAGATGTCATTATTAAATGTATCTAGGAGTCTTTGCGTACTTTTTAAAAAAAAAAATTATTTCACACCAGTCATATCAAAGGGGCATGGACTTAAATTTTGAGCCGTGATTAAAATGCTGGAATGCGTTTCAAAATGAAGTAAAATAAATGTGAGAGTGAAAAACGCGACCGCCAATTGAATTTTATGAAGAAGTAGTAAAGTTCTTCACGACGATTTTTTTTAATTTCACACAATAATATTTCAGCTATTGTTTCTATATAAACAAAAGAAATTCTAATCTCAGATTTACAACAAAGGATTGCAAGATGTATTAGTTTAATATGTCAGTGGTAATTTTATATGCATTAGCTGTAATAATGTTTTATGCATTTTATAAACAATCGGTAAATATGAGTTTAGCAGCTAATGTCCCATTAAAACAGTAACTGTGGTTGTGACGCGCGTTTCGCAATCTGGGGCATATGGGTATGGAAAAGTCCATGATTGTGACGTCATGACAATTTAAAACTGTGATATGATTATTTACCACCGACTCCAGTCAGAATATGCCATTATAGTTACATATGGAATAACATAAGTTGTCGAGATTTAATCAGAGAAGGACGACTTGCCACCGCCTGTGCTACCTAACAGACACAATTGAAAAAAGTGAAGATAACGAACAGTGATCAATCGTATAATTTCCATAAAGAATACAACATTGAGAGAAGAGCAAACACGGGCTTGGAATCGGAAGCGGGATCGGGTGTTTAGAAGGAGTAAACATCCACTGTTGACCAGCCACATGCACCCTCTGTAAGCCCTATAACTTAATCAGATAAACGGAGTAATCCGTGTCAAATTCATAAGTAAAGAGTAGTCTAACTGGTAATAAACACTTCAGACAGCTAATGATAGATCTAAAGATAGGTTCTATTAGCAAATTAGATCATTATTATGACCAGAGAATTTGCAAAATTCTAACTTTAATTGAGACTGTTGAAACACCTGTAAGATCTATTTATTTGTCAGTAGCCTGCCTCGATTACATAAATTGATCATACGCAAGACATGTTTTCTGGTATCGAATCAGTTGAGAGACTTTAACACCAAATGAAATTTGGAAACATTTTATTTTTATTTTGTATCTATTATTATTAAGGTCTTCCTTTTACTGTTATCCTGTGGAGATCCGGGTTAGAATAGGTCGTCAGTACCCCTTGTTTTTCATAAGAGTTGACTAAATGGGGTGGTCCTTCGGATGAGACCACAAACACCTAATCCCCTTATCACAACAGATGTGCCACGATAAAGATACCTCCCTACTCAAAGATCGTAAGCGCCGTGCATAGGTCTAAATTTTGCAGCCCTTCACCGGCAATGGTGACGTCTCCATAATAGTGAAAAATTCTCGAGTGGAACGTTAAATAACATACAACCAACCTCTTGCTATTATTCTTAGTTTTTTCTCTGTTGTTTTTTTTTTTTTTCATTTTGTAGGGCTTTTCAAAGATTCTCTTATGTTTAATTCTCATGGGACCATTTTAAAGTCACCTAAACTTATAAATGATCGAAACATTGTGCAATTTATATTGTAGATATACGACACAAATGCCCGCAGAAAGACATGAACAAAACTGCCGAGTCAGCTGCATATGTGCATGTATGCAAGAGCATTTGGTCTTTTAACTTTATGGTACTAAAATGACCATTATGTAACTTTTCAATTAAATTAAGGAAATTAAACGATATTTCTTTATTACTATTATTATTTAGGTTTATATGAATGCCTAATAAATGGTGAGAACAAATTCTCTATTTGAATCCGCGTGAGATGAAATGCATGTGCATTGTAAATTTTAGCATATTTATAATAGGTGTAGTTTTAAATGAAATATTTCTGAATTTATTTTTAGACCATGAACTGATCAGAATGATTTTCATTACTGACTACCACTCGCAAACACGTGTACTCACTTTTGAATGCTTTAATATTTAAGCACTTCTAATGTAAAACATAAACGGTACCAATTTTGATGCACCAGAGGCGCATATCGACAAGTAATGTCTCTTCGTGATGCTCATGTCAATAATGTTGGAAATCCGCAAAACGAACAAACTTTGAAGAGCTGGAAGAACCAAAAATACCAAATACTGGAGCCAAATCCGACAAAGGATCAGAGCTATGCATGTGAGAGATAATCCTTAATTTTGAAATGAATTTCTAACTCTCTTAAGAATGAACAAAGTGGAAAGAACAATAAAATATGTTCAAATCAAACTGTTTCGTTTTTCATTGAAATGTTTTGAATTTGCCTTTTACGTAGGTATATATTTAGACGCGCACCTGGTCTACAAGGTCAAGGGTCAATCGCCTATGGATATAGTAAGCAATTGGGCGCTCAATATCTTGAGAACCCTATTCTTGACAGACATCAAACTTGGTACACTGGTTTTTCTGTAAGAAGTAGATGTCCTATATTGGTTTTGAGATCACAAGGTCAAACTGGACATAGAAAGGTATTATCTGCTCAATATTTTAATAATCCTTGCTTGACAGACATCAAATTTGAACAACCGGTTCAAAATGGAAATAATAAGATATATTCCTACTTACCATCTTGAAAATCCTTTGCTGTACAGAAATCAAACTTAGTATACTGGTTCTACGTGTAAAGAGTAGATGACCCCTATTGATGTTGACGTCACAAGGGCAAGGGTCAAACTGGAAATATTAAGATGCTGTCTGTTCAATATCTCTGCTTGACATACATCAAATTTGGTATACTGGCTTCCTCTAAGATGTAAATAACCACTATTGATTTTACGGTCACAAGGTCAAAGGTTAAACCGAACATAGAAGGATTTTTCTGCTCAATATCTTAAGATTATTTTGCTTGGCATACATCAAATTTTCTATAATGGTTCCCTCATAGAAATAAATGGCCCCTTTCAAAAAACGTAACAAAATCAAAGGTGAAACTATTTCGGACATAGGAAAATATTGACAGATCAATATTCCTGAGAACTATATGCTTGACATACATCAAATGTGGTACACTGGTACATCCCAAGAATTATATGTAGACGACTTTTCTTGATTTTAGGTCACAAGCTCATGGTTCAAACTACTCTGGACATAGAAAAAATAATGTTCGCTCAATATTTTGTGAAGCTTTTGATAACTGTTATAAAACTTATTTACATTTGTGTCTTTAAAGTGTAAATGATCCCAATGGTTTTCAAGTCATAAGCAAAAATGTCATGACTCAAAAGACTGCTCATTTGTCTACTCGGCAAAATTTAGATCTTCGTATTATGGTTACCCTTGACTAGTTCGTTGATAATCCATATTTTTCTGTATCATTGCACATTTTCTAAAATTAGAGTAGATTCTTTTCAATATCGGCAAGAGGGGGGAGGATGCTTCTAAAACATTTCATTTATAAAAGATATAGTCTTCATTTATAAAAGATATAGTCATGTATAATTTAGTGATAACGAAATACGTTTGTGAAAAACTACACTATTTGGACTCATATACATTTTGTCTTCAATTCTCGGTCGAAATGCGGCTTGCAACATTTCATGCAACGTCGTCATTCTTCATTTTTGCAGTGTCTTTTGCGTTGGAAACAACGTCAAGACTAAGAACCCAAAACACGCAGACGGCAAGGTGCCGACAAAAATCAATACCATCCTTAATTAATCCATTCTCGTTGATGAAATGAATGACATTCCCTTTTTCTTATGAAATGAATGACATTCCCTTTTTCTTCCATACAGACATGGCTGTACCCGAATCAATACGTCATCGAGTACTTAAACTGCACTAATCATTTGGCTAGCCATGCTTAATTATTGTGCAATAAATGATTCGTATGTTTACATTTACGTGATTGAAGTCACGTTTAACTTTCATCCTACACAGAAAATGAATTGCTGACGCATAATCACGGTGCCTATAATTTCTTCCCCTTCTTTCAGTTTTATATTTCCCTAAAATACATCTAATAGAATTAAGACATAATTAATATTCTATCTAACTAATATGGTTAAGCATTTTGTGATAGGTATAATGTTCATTCAGTTCTCTAGGGACCTCGCTGGTCCAGTTCATTTCGGCCCGGCGTTTGGTGACACGCACACACTAACTATCTTGATGCACGGTTTCATTCCTGGATATTGAATTAATATGAAAAAGTTATACACGTTCTTTTGATTGACTTCTTCATTTGCTAACTCCATGCGACAGAACTGGAGTTAATGAGGGATTTAATAACTTTGTGTATTTGTTAGTTTGTCAAGCAAAATGTACAATAATTTATCTCATACAAAATTTTTATCAAATCAAAGTTGAATTTTCAGTTTGTTCCTCGAATTTAGTATATCTACAAAAACCAGCTTTCTAGAATTTTCCTTGAAATAAGCTGCTTTTGTAATTATATAGATTACAAAGTCCACAGTTGAATTTAGAAGAGACCTGAATACACACGTTTAGGTCTGCAGACAAAATTCACGTTGGGGCTTTAAGAAAGCACTGTTATTAACAAAGCACTTTTATTAACAAAGCACTGCTCTTTTGTGATCTCAAACTCGCCATGCCCAATTGCTGAATAGACAACAACGAAATCGGAGACAGATCGGCTATGATAGGCTAGATCAAGATGACATATTTTTTTATGGAATTAATGAAAATATTATCTGCATTGTCCACAAAATGCTCACAATCTTGCCTGAATTATTTTGTTCTGACCGATCTGAATATTTGGGTATCTAACTGAAGCACCATTGATTTTTCTTAAAACAAATGTTGCATTGGCATTATTTATTCTACGTCTGCAGTTATCACCTTCAGTATGACATTGACTGAATCCACGTTGCTTTGTTATAAACTGTGATCATCACACAACGAAGGTGTTTGTCAAAGATTCTGCCCCTTTAAATAACGGAAGTTTCTAGAATTTCTGAACACCTCTCAATGGTTTTTCGAGATCGCTGATATCATTTCTTCCACAATGTATTAACATATACATGTGCTGCCATTTGTTAACATTAACACAATAGGCCGTCCATGCACTTTCAACGACTCCAATTTTAAACAATCAAGAGACGAAGAATAGAATGAAAGTTCAATTTGTTATGGAGAAAACTGTTGGAAATAAGATAAACTATTATTCATTTTAAGATTCTGTAATGTATGCACACAAAATGTTTGTATGTAATGTTGGGGCTGCACCCGGTGAACTTCACTTAAAGCACCCGTAGTGTCGGCTAAAAATGCTATGGACTATAAAATAGAAAAAACCGTAGAGCATTGGTACTTTCTGTTAATAAAAGCAGACAAACACAAGGCCACAAATTGCATACAAAGGATTGTTTTACTGATATATAGATGATAAGTAAGAGTTTCGGTTTTGATATTTCATTTGGATTAGTGCTTGAATGTTAGAGAACATAGTGAATTTCACAAGCTTAGTAGTCCTTTGACATGTCAATATCGAGAGAATCGTATTTCGTGGTTACGGATTTTATTTCGTGGGAACGAATCTTACTTTATAGGAACGAATTTTCCCCGATTCTTCCTCCTGTCCTAAACCAGCCACCGTACATCACTGATTCGGAATGAGCGAGATTTGTATGAGAACTGCGTACCTGTAGATCCAAATTCAAGTAACAAGGGGATAAAATACGTAAAAAAAAAACAACCTTGGAATTATTGTACAGAAAAAATGTCTTGAACGCAAACCAGGTTTACATGAAAAAGGTAAAGGATGGATTTTGGGCTGCTGTAATAGAGACGCGTTTTTATCCAAAAAAAAAGATAAATGTCGATGTTTTAACCTTTGTTTAGTAAAATTGATGAGAAAGATAGAAGTTTTAGCCGTTATAATAGGTTCGCGATTGCCAAAACTGATTTGATTTTGAACTCTAAATCAAAGTAGATATAATATCATTTCTAAAAACAGGCTGAGTATATTTTATTCAGTAATACAATTTCAAACCGTCAATAAGGCAAAAATGCTCGTAAAATTCTTATTGAAAATTAGCGAATCCTATGACGAAGTTAATATGGAACAATGTGTATGATTTATGATTGTAGTGATCGAACGCCTAATATCTTTACTTGGCTGTGGATGATGAAATATTTCGTCAAAGTTAATGAAATAAGTTCATTAGGAGATTGTTATATTCTACCACACTTTCCATGCTTTCGAAACAGACGGATGAACCTATATACCACGTGTTAAATTGACCTTGCATATCCAAGATATCCCAAAGATAGCCTCTGTTTGCCTCTGGGACGCGAAATCTCGGAAAATAATATCCCCATTTTGTCTGTTCCAAAATCTTGGGATTAGTTTTATCAAATCTCTGTAGATGCTCAGATAACTTTGATTGAATGATAAAGTCAATGTCTTTTGCCGAAGGATTCTCTGTTCCATACTGATAGTACATAACCGTTTCTTGCGGGTTTCGATCGGGGCCATTTTCCCGAATTCCAAGACGATGGGGATCGCCCGTTATGTTATTTTTGGCTTGGTAAGTATTATACGTTGCATACACGGGATATGTCGGCTGTTCTATATCATTGTTGTAGTACGATTGCGGGTCACGACCGCGTCTTCCATTGTCGGACTCTACCAGAGTTGTAACGTAGTTAGCATTCACCAGCGTACTGAAGATACTCTTTTCCTTGGGGTTGAAATCCACGATATGGAATAAAGAATTCATCGCTGGAGTGAGGATTAAGAAATCAAATCTTTCTGTAACAAGGTGAGGATTCCCAGGTAATTTGTAACGTATATATACCCCAGATGGCCCAAATTGTCTTTGAATGCTTTTGATATTAGTTCCTAGAAGTATATTTAAGTTGTTTCGTTTAGCAATTTCGGTAACAAGTGTTTGAAACCCTCCACGTAGAATCCAGAAACCGTTTTCAGGAGTAAAAACGCCCTTTATTACAGTAGGAGGAACCCAAACCAGACCGTAGATAGCTGCAGTCTCGTTGATATATCCATACCCATTTGTTGTAAGAAATGTTCTGAAAATTGGTGCCAAAAGTAACAAGTCATTCCGCTGTAAGAAATCTAGTACCGATCCCTGAATTTGATGGAGGACTTCCAGTGATGGTCGTGGCATAAGTTCGCTGGAGTAATTGCCAAACAAACAGCGATGGAGTCGATCGTACCTATCAACAGCAGCTTGCACGCTGCGAAGCGCGGCCTGTGGTCTCTCCCCTGTGTTTCGAATCAGGAGGTTACTCCAAGTAGTCTCCTCTAAAATAAGAAAGCAAAAACTGATATTATCGTTCCAATAACATCAAACGGGATATACATGGTACACAATTCTATTCTCTCAAACTAAATATACTTACACACAAACACACACACATACACACACACACAAACACACTCACACACACAGATATATATATATATATATATATATATATATATATATATATATATATATGAATTTATTGTGTTTGTAGAATGAAAAAAACCTACACGGGCTTTGTGTAAGTAAGGATGTTGCAGTCCGATCTGACAAAAATGTTCACAGAAGCTCTTGGGAAGGAACTACTTAGAGATTCTGCCTCGGAGAAACACTACGCACCGCTTAACTTTGGCAACCTCTGGAAAGAAGACCACAAAGACATATTACTGGTTTGAAGCAATGTCCTCAGTAATAGTCCCTGTCGTAAAAGCCAAGCACACTGCTCTGGTGGAATACAAGCGACCATCAAACCAGAAGAACCTGCAAACTCCCAGAGCTGCCAGGAACAAGAATTTACAAACCGCCAGACACTGTGCGAACGTGCACTAGGAAGATCTCAGTGAAAACATTCAGGTAGCGGCTGTATCAGGGAACATAAGAGACATGTACGATGGCATCCATAAAGGACTAGGATTTGTCCCGAGCAAAACAGCTTCAGTCAAGTCATGCAATGGGGAAGTACTACCTGACAAGAATCAACAGATGGAAGATGGGTAGAACGCTTCTCAGATTTGTACTCCAGACAGAACACAGTGGCTGTCACTGTCCTCCACTACTGAATGCTTACCGACCATGGAAGAGCTTGATGCAGAACCAAAGGTGGAAGAACTCAGCAAGGCCGACGACAAACTAGCCTTAGGAAAAGCTCCTGGCAGTGACGGGATTCCTACAGACCTGCTGAAACAGTCCAATAGTTTGCTAATATTCCCCCTGCATACAATCCTTTGTTGGTGCTGGAAAGAAGTCAAAGTGTGACCTCCGCTCAGAAAAATCAACGGTAGATCTGATTTTCTCCCTCCGACAGTCTCACGAGAAGAGCAGAGAACAGTTGATGCCCCAGTACATCTTCTTTATTGACCTCACCAAAGCATATGATCTGGTCAGCAGGGACAGACTCTTCAAGGCCTCTCTAAAGATTGGCTACCCATCAGAATTGCGGAGCTTGATTGAATCCTTCCATAAGAATATGAAGGGAACAGTGTAGTTTAAAGGTAGCTACTCTGATCCATTCAACATCAGCAGCGGCGTAAAGCAAGGTTGTATCCTTCCCCTCACACTATTTCGAATCTTCTTTGCCTTGCTCCTAAAGCAAGCCATCGGCACAGGAAGGGAAGGAATCTACCTGCACACCAAATTGAACTGCAAGCTGTTCATTCTTTCCCACCTCAAAGCCAAGACCAAAGTACGTGAAGTACTTATTAGGGCATGCTATTTGTTGATGACGCTGCAGTCACACCCGGGAAGAACTATAGTCGCTGATAAACCGTTTCGCCAAGGCCTGCAGAGACTTTACGTTGACCAACAGCTTCAGGAAACAATGGTTTGAGCCAGGATACTACCAGAGCACCAGTCATCGGCTACAGTCGATTACCAGGTCACCTAGTTACTGACCTGGGTTCCACCGATCGCTCCCTGGATGCTGCGCTTGACAAGAGGATCATAAAGGCAGCCTGATAACTCAAGTGTGGACGAACCCCTGATTGACGACAGCAACAAAGATGGCATTGTACAACATTTGTGTCATCAGCACCCTGTTGTATGGGAGCGAGTCATGGACTACATATGCCAGACAAGAGAGAAGACTCAGCACATTACATCTACAATGTCTGTGCCGCGTCCTGGTTATTTCCTGGCAGGACAATTGACCAACTCTTAAGTCATGTCCCGGGCAGACCTTCCTCCAGTACGTACACCATTCTCAGACAACGCGGCTACGCTGGCTTGGCTTTGTGCGCCGTATAGAGGATATCTTGTATGGAGAGCTGTCATCTGGGAAGGCAAAGCACTGGGCGCCTAGAGCTGCGATACAAGGACGTGGTGAAAAGAGACATGAAAGCCCTCGCCATGGATACAGGGTCTTGGGAAAACCTTGCAGTAGATCGATTGAGATGGAGGGGCACCTTAACTAAACAGCTCAAGTCAGGGGAAGAGAAGCTGATTTGCACAGCAGAAGACAGAAAGGCTCGCAGGAAAGAGCGCCACAACTCCGATACACCATGGACTACATACAGATGTGACACCTGTGACAAAGAATGCCTCTCTACCGAATTGGTCTCTTTAACCACAAACGAAGCTGCTCCAGCTAAACAGACAAAACAAATTAGAATACGTCATCCATGGTCGATGCGACCGACGGGACCCAACTACTATACAACAGCTATAAGTGTACTTGTATAATGCAGAACACAATCTTTTCAAATGTACAAAACATACTTGCAAGGTTAACTTTTAAGACATTATAAAGAACTGAAATGGAGCTGTTTCATATGAAGTTAAAAAAATTGAAGATATTAAGTATTTGACATATTTATAAACTTGTACATTTGAAAGAATTAAAAGCAAAGGAAGAAATTAGTCGACAAAGCTGAATAGTATGTCCTGCATTAGAAATACGGTCGTGTCGCAATAAAATTCATAATTTACAGAACACAGAGTAGACGCAAGACCTCAGTTTCCCCCTCCTTTCCTTGTATTTTTAGATATTCGTTGTCCGAGTATTTAGCAAATTTTTTTTTTTTACGAAATATTCAACTTAAGAGGTAGTGTTTAGCTCACTTGAGCGGAAAGAGCTTTCAGCTCAGGAGAGCATTTCTGATCCCATTTAGTCCGGCATTCATCTGTCTGTCCGTAATTTTTTCACATTTCATTTTCTCCATGCAGAACCACTGGGTCAATTTCAACCACAATTAAACCCCGTAGGGATCCGTGTTAGAATAGTTCCGAAGTGCTTCTTGCTTGTCCTAAGACGCAACTAAAGGGAGCGCTTCTTCGGATGAGACCGCAAAAACCGAGGCCCTTGTCACAGCAGGTGTGGCACGATAAATATTCCTCAAAGGCCGTAAGTGCTAATTGATTGGTTGTTGGTTTGTTTTACGTCCCGTCGAGAATTGTTCACTCATATTGAGACGTCACCAGCTGAAGGTGAAGTACCACAAATTTAGAACTATGCTTAGCGCTCAGGGCCGTAGCAGTGAGGATTCTTTAACGTGTCAACGCCTACAGTGACACGGGGCCTACGTTTTTAAGGTCATATCCGAAAGACCTGTGATTCTCACTTCTAAATGTCGAGCGTTTGGCGAAGGAGCAATCATACATATTTTTCGTCTTAGGTTTGACATGGCACGAGCGGGGCTCGAACTCCGTAAGTGCCAAGCATAAGCCTCCATTTTGCAGCCCTTCACTGGCAATAGTGACGTATCTATATGAGTGAAAGATTCTCGAACTGGACGTTAACCAATATACATTCAATCACTCGACCACACTTGGCACAAATCATACTTGGGTAAAAGGGATTCAGGTTTGTTCAAATGAAGAGACATGCTCCTTTTAAAGAGTGGATAAAAAAAACAACGCTGGGTGGGCCAGAAAAGTGTAAATTTACATGAAAGATTCCTGACAATGCGTTGATGCAAGATTGTTCAAATCATGGCCCCCTGAGGTAGGATATGTTCATAATTATAGATCATATTTTACATGCAGATATATAGGAAAAATCGTCTCAAGAACAATAAGGTCATGATTAGTCATATTGATATGCAAGAATCCCCGAGAAGTGAAGATTCAAGTTTGTTCGAATTGTGGTCCTCTGAAGTTGGGTGGGACCACAATAGGGAATCAAAATTTTTAATAGGAATATAAATTCAATTTAGTTTAATTCAGGGAACCAGCGGCATTGTGGGCCACAACAGGAGATCAATATATATATATATATATATATATATATATATATATATATATATATATGAGAATACACAGGGAATCAATTTAAACAGATTCCTTTCAAGAATAGCAGGGCCACACTATATCATATTAATATGCAAACGTTCCGAAATTGTATGGATTCCAGGTTGGTTGTTTTTTTTTTTAGATTCAAGTTAATAAACCATGTAGTTTGGGTGATAAAGCAAGTACACAAGAAAGGAAACTTTGTCCAGAACAGCATATTAATTGGTACTGAAACAGTTCCATGTTGAATAAAGTCAAGTTCAATTAATGATGCCATGACCCTTCAAGGCTACGTTGGGGTTACTATTTGGGGTCAAATTTTAATTTTCTAAACTCGGTAACCGACAAGGAAGATTTGCCAGTAAGTACACATTTCAATGGTAGTAATCACCTACGGGATGGTTATTCATCATGATTTAAGTGTGTGTGTGTGTGTGTGTGTGTGTGTGTGTGTGTGTGTGTGTGTGTGATAATGCTAATCACACGCTAATACACAGGGTGGTGCAAAACTTTCAATTGACGAGTTTGATAATATACTACATTAGTTGTTTATCCTGTTTCAGGACTACGATTTATGTTAAATATAAAAGTATTAACACTCTGCGTGGATTACACGAAAATACGAAAACCCCGGAAAATTTAAGATAATGTCTCACGATGACATCTATTTGTGAAATCCGATATTATTAGGAATCTCTCGCCATCTTCATGAGTGAAACTACGAAATGTACAGACAGGTATGGATCGCTAGCTTATGTACGATTCTGGCGGATGGAAACAAATTTAGCAGTGGTATGGCATTATTCAGTATTTACTCTTTCTGATTCTCTCCATTTAGAAAAGGATTTCGTCTTTCATCTACTTGAACTGAATATCCTTCATTTCCAGACACGTTTTGCAAAGCTGGCATGCTGGAAATTAACCACGTGGGTCTGGAGGTAAACATTGATAATGTGAAGAGGGTACTGGGTACGGATGCGGATATTCGTTGATCAGAACTGAAGTGTATGTAAACATGCTAACCTCTATCACTCGTCCACACTGTGGAAACTGCCTTGGGCCGGATTTGGAATCCTGTATTGTATTTTTCCATTAGTTTGGCCACCTTATCGTAGATATCACTCAAAAAAATTGTTCCAAACTCATTCCATACCCCCCTGTAGAACCGAGAGTAAGCTTTTCCGCCCACTTCTTCTCGTTGTTCCAAAATTTTGACATTTTTATAGCCTCGTTCCTGTAATGCAATTTTCAAAAAAAATCACTTCGATTCAAAGGGTAACTAAAATGTCATGTATTACATAGTAGTTATGGGTCTATAGTTTTACTTGCAATGACTGTAGATAAAGTCACTCTAAAATGGGTCATATCCGATGGCTAACAAAAAAAACCACCGGAACAGACAAATTGAAAAATGCAGGTTTGTGATATTAATCCTCGTGCATTTGTCTCTTTCCCCTGACCTTATGTGTTACCAAACATAATATTTCATATCATCCATGTATAGCAAGTGGTCCATTGGCTTTAACAATCGTCCAAATATCATAAAATGAAGAATTTGATTATAAGACTTAGTGTGGGATGTCAATGGTGCCACGATGGTGCACCATTACACTTGAACAACAAAATGTCCAGGTTTTTTTTCTCGTTCAAGACAAATAAATCCTGTGAAGTTAACTAACATTGAGACATGTAAGAATTAGTTCCTAACTTTGGTGTGGGAACATAGATCTTCATCAAATTACTATGAGTCAAGGTGGTTTATGTAAACATTGTTATGTGCAACGTTTGTGCCAAATGTTTTTCCATCACTGAGTTATGGTCCCATGGGGATCGGGGTTAGAATTGGTTCCCAGTACCCCTTGCTTGTCGTAAGAGGCGGCTACATATAGATAGGGCGGTCTTTCGAATAAGACAGCAAAAAGCGAGGCCCCGCGTCAAAGCAGGTGTTACACGATAAAGAGCCTTTCCTGCTCAAAGGCCGTAAGCGCCGAACATAGACCTCAATTTTGCAGCCCTTCTCCGGCAATAGTGACGTTTTCATACGAGTAAAAGGTTCTCGATAGGGACGTTAAATAGTATAAAATCAATCGTATTTTGTATTCCCCAAGCTCAAAAGCTGAAAATCGGTCTTTTGTACGTACATGTATTTTTTGAGAAACTTGATAGATGTCTCAGACGGTCGCGGAAAATAACTCATCACCTGATTCAGGTTAGCAAGATTTGTCCCATTGAGAAGCCTACACCTATCGAATAAACGTGTAGTCACCTTGTCTGTGTACAGTACAAACCTTAAGCAGAGAAGCCATGTGTACCCCACCTATTCCTGCTCCGATGATGGCAATCCGATCGTGAATGGATTTTGGACCGTTTATCACCGGGTATCCCATAGATACTCTCTGAAAAAATGACATAGCCCATTGTAATTATCAAATGCATAATGTTACTAAAACTAATGAATGTAAACTTAGCTAAGAAATATTTACTGATTCTCAGTCAATACCTGTAATTGACATGCAGATATGTATGTAACGCATTTGATTTGACATTCTGTGTTTTACTTACTTGTATATTCTTTGTTACGTTGAACTTAGACTTCAGTATAATTACACATAACATATGACCATAATATACAATGTAGAATAAATTACAGCGTACCTTAATAGCTGAAATCTAATTTAGTTTATTATCTAGTTTATTATGATACTCTCTGTTGTTCTTCCTGTTGTAAAATTAGCGATTTCTTTAAAGTTGTAATTAGTGACCACTATAAAAATATCATATATGACATTTCCAATCCATCTGTAACGTCATTCTTTTGCATGAGCGCTATATGATTTTTCTAGAATGTATAGTTTTTAACGTTCTGTTGAGTTCAAATTTACCATTTCTTATGTACAATTTCTCCTAATACCACAACCACTATGGAGCATTTAAGTTTTCGCAAAATGTCTAAATAAATTGCAAATTACAATTCAAAGGCATAGACGAGATGCGAACCTAAGACCTTTTGAATGTTCTATCCACTCAACCATTAAAGCCGATGACAACTTTTAGAAAAAAAAAAAAAAAAATTATAGATGTTTTCTATGACAAACGTTTATTCTACTATAAGTAGTATTAGAATTTATTATACCTTCATGTAAAATACTTGAATCTGATTGGCCTAGAAACATTTGAAAAAAACATTGTTACCCTCTGAAAACAGAAACCACGCCCTCCTGGTAATCGTATCTGACAAATAAAGGGAATATTGCTCACTACTAATGATATTATAAAAATTATCAAATGCGTCAAATGTATGCGCATATGGTTCGCAATAGATTGTTAGACGACGTCTTTTAAGCGTTTATAATAAACACTAATACCTACATTGATATCGCATCGCATGAAATTAATTGATCAAATGTGTGATATTTTCAAAGACTGTATTTTTTATAACTCATAATAAGATTTCTCTACCTAATTTGTGTACGTATGAATTATAGTGATTTAAGCAGGGGGTGGATTTTAAGTAGGCATGAGCACATATTGATCATATTCAAAACATACTTTCAAGAATCGAATGAGTTGAGAGCCGTAAGCACTATATGCGGGTGGTACTACATAAATATGGGAAGTTAACGATGGTGAAGCATGCAAAATGCTAATCATTTCACTTTACTCCCTATTTTGATTGTAACATAATGTGTTCAAAAATATACAAATCTACGTGGCTAAAATTTCTTGTGCACCAGCTTATACCCATTGCATTCACTTGTCACTTAAAATAGCCATGAATAATCCTGATTATTTTATCGCAATAAACTGTAGCTAAGGTATTTTGACCGGTGCCTCTAAATACCCAAATTAATTCCATTATTATAAATCGTCAAACACCAGTGTTGATGTGAATTGGATAAAAATAGACATAATAAGAGCTGCGCAAGTATACAGACACGTCATTAGCATAATTTATATACTATAGTGAATTATTATTCATCAAAATTAATATTTGAGACTCTAAATCGTTATACGTCGTTATCCGTTTGGGGTAATTAGTGACACGAAAACTCGATCAAAAAATATTAAACATTTTTCTAGATTTATTTCAATCTGCATATCTTGAGTACTATACTGAATTTCGAGATCAACTTTGGTAGTAATGTAGATTGGTTATATGTATGATCATATCAGAATACAGAGTAGAATTGCATACCATTTAGTTTACTGATTTTTTATCGGCAAACTTAGGTACCTATATTTAGAGTTCTCTACCTATATTCTTTGGTAGTAAATTCGAATCCAAGCGATATAATTATATTGAACGTAGTCTCGACATATACAAAATTTATTCGTACTCCATCGTAAAATGATTTTTAAATTTCAAACATATTGTAATAGAATTAATTCAAAGTATTTATCATTTGTGTACACGAGATTGCAATATCTCTTTCAAAAACATTGTAATAGAATTAATTCAAAGTATTTATCGTTTGTGTAAACGAGACTGCAATATCTCTTAATGGCTAGTCACACGTTTTCAATTGGGTATAACCCGATCAATCCAGGGCGGGTATTTGTTTAGTATTCTTTGATTTTTGGTGACTTGGGACCGATGGACAGGGGTATTGTCATCCATAAACAAATAAATACCACCAGTAAAATTTCTTGCAACATACAATTTTCTAGAATCTCAATGCATTTTTGATAATTGATTTCGACATCTACTCTGCAAATCGTCGGCACGACACCATTAAAAGCTATGCAGTCCCAAATCATGACGCTTAATGTCTTATTTATTTTAGGTGAAATGCATTCAGGCTGTCAAAGTTGACACTTTTTTGCCAAATATATATTCGACAATCAATTCCAATCACGATTTTGGCTTTCATCAGAAAAATATAACTTTTTACCGACCATGACCTTTTCTCCATGCGCCATCTTACTCGCTTCTGTTCACTTTGGACCCAATTTTTTTTCTAACAAACGCATCTCTTGTATCTATTTTGCCTTAGACAACGCTGGTAACGCCAGACTGTTTTCATGATTATTTTCATTCAATTTTACTGTGACGTCAGATAAAACCAACTCGCGATGAATTCGTACCTGTCGCGTTAGCTTCCTCGCCCTTCTACCATCAACGGACTTCCTCCGCTGTTGATTTTTTAAGTCCCCTTGCCTTCTAGATTTTTTTTCCAAGCACTGAAAACTGTTGACTTTGGAATATCTGACATTTTATTAATTTCTCCGTCATTGATACCATTTTGGATCAATGTGATGATACTTCCGTTACAATCAGTGCTCAGTTAAGACGATTTGTGACCCATCATTAATATCTTCAAATATCTTTGTTTAGCAGACGAAAAAAAAACACCCACAACACTTAATGACGTTAGTTGTGACTATTAAGGCTGTCACGTTTACAAAATTTTGTAAACGTTTAAACGAAGCATTGTAAACGAAACGTTACTGTTTAAACGAAGTGTTGTATAATTTAATAAAATAAAATACGCACAGAATTTTAAGACCCATTAATGACCATTATATGTTTGTGTTTCAGTTTTCATCGTTCTATGGACGATGCAGAGATTGTCACCGGACGTTCCGGAGTATAAATATAAGACAGAATAAAATACACGAACATAAATATCCGGATAGCATTTAAATTGAATTCTATTTTATTTACACTGTACAACATTTGCAAAATACAGATCACAAATTCACAATAAACTTCATTTTTCAAATTTTCATTTCAGTGATTTCACATTAGATTGTCCAGAAAGGGCAGAGCTGGTGCCGCGGCTTCTTCCGTCGGTTCGGTTTTAACATGGATTTCACGTGCAGCCGGTGCAGCGCAATTCACTTTATGTTTTAATCTTTTGTTCAAAAAGATCAGTTTGTCCACGTTCTCAGCGTCAAGGGAGGAGGGCAGTTTTGTAACAGTTCCACCCGCTGTGGAAAAGACGCGCTCAGAGGCAACGGACGTTGCCGGTGTGCATAGCTAATCCTTTGCGAGACTTGCTAATTTTGGAAAATTAATACGACTGGTTTTCCACCAAGTGAATGGGTTGGTATTTGTCGGCGCACTTTTTTCAGATAGATATAATTCGATCTCTTCATCTGAAGTGGAAGGGGTAATTATTTTGCAATCTCCGGTGTCAAAATATGATCCTAACAGGAAGGATATATCATCCTGAGAAAGTTTACTTCTCTTGCATTCGGGCTCATTCTCGCCTTCCTTGATGTCTGCTTCTTGTGTTTTGTTTTCGTTATTAACACTACATGCATCAATTTTCTGTCCATCGTCTTTTTGTTTTAAGATTTTATTTATCGTATCTCGAACAACATTGCGTTGCTTGTCATTGAGGAACGGAAGCGAGCGGTAACGCGGATCCAAGAATGTGCAGAGCATTGGAATACTCTGACACATTTCTGGTTTGTCCATATTGAACCTTTTGCGCAAATCGGTTTGCACCTTCTGTTTGAATGTTGCGACTGCAACACAGTCACTGTCGTTTGAAGTAAGATGGTGATTTACTAAGCTATATAAAATTGGGTAGACACCACTGACGGTCGGATATTCCTCGCTGCACATGACACGAGTAGCCATGTACAAAGGCTTCAGAACAGGTATCATGCCTTCAAGTACTCGCCAGTGATCGTCATGCAGATCTAATGTACGCGCATCATTGGGTTTTGTTATACTAGCATCGTGAAGCACGGCATAAATAGCCAGCCTTTGTTGTTTGAGTCTCTCAAACATGTCGAACGTGCTGTTCCACCGAGTGGCCACATCAATGATTAAATTGTTTTCAGGTAGACTTTTTCAGGGGGGGGGGGGGGGGGGGGGGGGGCTATAATTGCCGTCAAAACCGTTAATAAATGTTTATTAAAAACAATAAAGCACATTTTGCAAGATGATCAAAGAGCAGCACAGTAATGCAATACAAGCCAGAAACATATAGTAAGAGATTCTGAGACCCTTTCAGTTTACTAATTAAATATGACGGGAAAAAATTGTTCACCGTTCCTATAGACTATAGTCAAACTTTTATAAATTCATTACTTCCCCTCGCAATTTGTTTAATAAGTTTATTCACTTGAAATAATTATTCAAAAAAATTGTTCACCGTTCCTATAGACTATAGTCAAACTTTTATAAATTCATTACTTCCCCTCGCAATTTGTTTAATAAGTTTATTCACTTGAAATAATTATTCAAATAATTTGGATTGTAATTTGGACCCTGCAAGATTTGTGCCACATATATAAGACATCGTTTAAACGTTTAGGGATTTTGTAAACGTTTACAGCCCAAACACGAAACGTTACCGGTTACACGTGTACACGTGACAGCCTTAGTGACTATTACCTTCCTATATTTGAACGGAGCACACTGAAAAAAGTGCTAACACACAAACAAACATACATACAAAAAACAAAACAAACAAACAAAAAAAAAAACCAAACAACAATAACAACAACAACCCAAAAAAAAATTTTTTTTTTTTAAAAAGACCGGAAAGAAAAATACCGATTTTCATATAGACGTTTACGTCGGCCATTATGGTGCAAATACTTTTGTCCAAGGTGTGTATATGATTTGTCCATAGTCACACTTTTCAAGTAAGGCATTTGTAAGCAACTTTGAGGATGTGCGTATAGCAAGGATTTTCATTCATAACTTAAATTTTTAAACATTTTCTTCGATCTTTGGAAACATTGTAGGTTTGTTGAACTTTGTAAATTTTCTGAAATATTTTACACTCTGTTCTTCATTTGTCAGTTTACCTCCTGTAACAGATTTTAGGCCAGGACCTTTTATTAAGCACATGTAAGCCGCAGATTGATTATTGCTGATACTACATGAAGTCTTACAAGCCATGACTTTAGAAGAAACACCCTGCATTACCTTGTGACCGGCGTATTATACCGTTTCCGGTACTCTTGTTAGGCTATCAATACATGATATGAAATTATTTGTTAATTGGAATATAAAATAAATGATGATATTCATAATCATCAAATTAAATATTTGAAAAAATGGCGCACCTTATTTGCACCGCAATCAAAATGCACAGGAAATTCTCCATATCCTTGAACACGAAGAGCCAGCGCACTTGTTCCGAGTAGAAGGATTAGGAGTAACATGTCTATACAGCACAGCCCATCGCACTAGTTAGACTGAGAACACAACATAGTCACTAATAAAAAATCACACAATTGGTGTCATGCGCTGTGGCACTTCTGTCCCTACTAATTTATCATATACATTATATGACTGTCAAGAATGTTCGATGTGTAACGATCATATTACATATTCCTAAAATAGAGCAATGGAGTGGGTTTTGTAATCATGGTATCATTTTTATGTGGTTATCAAATAATGTATTCATGTTAGAAATTTACAAAAAAAAAAATTTGTACAGCTTGATTTATTTCACCTTGAATTTTACACAGTTTATTGGAATGACATGTTTTATTGAAATACTCTTCAAAGAAATTGTATTTTCATACAAAAATGCTTTGCAGAAAGTTATGTAAATAATAAGACAAACTAAATCGTTTACTGCAGATATTTTCAGAACTTTTGAAAATTGTTTATCAAGGTGGAAAATTCTTGCAAAAAGTTTAACGTGCTAAATGAACGGCTTCTAATACCGTTCATGTGAATCTGATATATTTCAATTTCATCACTATTTAACAATAAATGCCTATCTTGATTTAAATCATTTAAAATAGTTCACTCTTCTTTTGAATACTTTAATTGATATTTATGTTTCAAACAGGACGTATCCATATGAGTGAAAGATTCTCGAGCGGGACTTTAAGCAATATATAATCAATCAAACAGATATCCTACTTTTTCTTTAAAATCAAACGCAACTTTCCAGTAGGAATCCGAGTTAGAATAGGTCGTCAGTATCCCTTGCTTGTCATAAGAGGCTATTAATAGGACACTCCTTCGGATGAAACCGCAAAAACCGAGACCCCGAGTCACAGCATGTGTGGCACAATAAAGGTCCCTCTCTGCTCAAAGACCATATGCTCCGAGCGCAGGCCTAAATTTTGCAGCCCTTCACCGGCAATGGTGACGCCTCCATATGAGTGCAAATTTCTCGAGGAGACGTTAAACAATATAAACCACCTAAAGATATATTTTTCTTTAAAATTAAACTCAGCTCGTCAGATTCTAAAACACGTGCGTCTATTCAATAATTTTAGATAGGTGTTCAAAATGGTGCGTGTTTATTATTAATCTGAAACTCAAGATGTTCAAATGTCGATAAATGAGGTAAAATTGCGGATGCATTTGTCGTCTTCAAAGCTTCTAGATTGAATACATACAATTAAAATTATTTCACTCAAACTGTATGCTCATGCACGTGAAGCACTCGTATATGTACAGAAACAGACATTTACAGGGAACGAATTGTGTGTTGATTGGTCAAATAAAATTTATAAAACAAATCTACATATTTTATGACGTCTCAAATTACGCTAAGCAATGAAAAGGAAAATAAAATGAATTTCCGTGTCTTCAAATCATTGATATACTGCTGTTTCATAGTAGTTTTCATTTCTTAAATACTTTGTATTTTTACGTTGAAGATACACTGATTAAACACAGTCGCTATACTAATTGATGGATATATAGTGTGGCTGGATTGTAAGTATCGTGATAGACCAAATATATTCAAATTCTGTGAAATAATTACAATTTTTAATTTTAAATCACAAAAAAATTAATGTACCTTGACACAGAATATTTATGACTCAATCGATCCTCCTTAATATACACTCCAAATAATATAATTCATCTGTGTCTTCTCTGACTATATTCATTGTGTGGTATTATAAGTGTACATTTATTCACCTCTAACATCTATAAAATGTTAATTCGTACCATAAATGTCTCTATTATTAGTGATCTGAGAAAAACAAATGAACTCAAACTTAATATTTCTTTGAAGAGAATGGTTTAATTAACTTCTTGTATCTGGACGAGCCGCTAGAACAGTCGTTAAACCCACCCTGAAGGAACAACAAAACAAGAAGTAGGTCTGTCGTACTTATATCACGATCGAAATTCCCTGCTGATATCGAATAGCCTAGTGGAATGTTGGAACTAGCATCTACAGAGGTAGTCTGATCGGCGGAGAAAGGAGGGATCTCTCTCTCTCTCTCTCTCTCTCTCTCTCTCTCTCTCTCTCTCTCTCTCACACACACACACACACACACACACACACACACACACACACTTTTGAGTCACATGTATAGCATTGTTCCATAGGTTTTTGATCGCAATGACTCAATGGTTAGAGCGGTAAAGCACTCGTACTCTTTTCCTATCTTGTTTGCATCAAACCTTAAATGTAAAACGTACGTACTTAACTACTTGTTGGTCAAAGAGTCGGCATATAAAAATGAGAATTGCAGATATTTCGGATGAAATATTGAAATATTAAAAACCAAAGTCCCATGATACAGATGTCTTGCTGCTACGGCTGCTGAACGCCTTGGAAAGGTCTAATATGTCGGTACTTTCATCCCGCGCCAATGACGTCGCAATATGAGTGAAGAATTCTTGAAAGGACGTAAAACATAACAACTATCAAAACAGCCCAAGAGTTAAAAATTGTATACTAGGTCTACGTGTTTCTGATGCGTGTGGGTAAGCATCTCCTGATTTCAGGAGCTCCACTCCGTACATAACTATTTTGGGGAAAATGTTGGTGCGATTTCAGAAAAAACTGAATATGTGTACATGCCAAGTTCCAGGCAAATCAATGAATGTACGTAACTTTATCGCATTACATATTCCGTGGGAATCCGGCTTGTTAGAGTAGATCCTCAGTACCCCTGGCTTGTCGTAAGAGGTGACTAAATGGGGCGGTCCTTCAGATGAGACCGCAAACACTGAGGCCCCGTGTCACAATAGGTGTGGCACGTTAAAGATCCCTCCCTGCTCAAAGGCCATAAGCGCCAAGCATAGGCCTAAATTATGCAGCCTTTCGCCGGCAATATGAGTGAGAGATTTTCGAGAGGGACGTTAAACAATATATAATCAATCAATCATATCACTAAATACTATGGAGCGCCAAATTAACACAAACTTAAATAATTGAAGATATCTCTAATCATTTGAAGATATCATCACTTCATTTGATGAGCGCAAGTATTCAATTAAAGATCTCTTTAAATATTTAATGATATTTTTCATTCTGAATTATTGCGAGCATTAATTAAATTGATGAGAGCAATAATTATTCTGCTGAATAGATGCGCGCTATAATTAAATTGTTGCTCTCTTCAAATCAATTGATAATATCAAGAATTGTATTGCATTGATTCGCTCTACAATTCATTTGAAGAGAGCAATAACTGAATTAATGCTGTCTTCAGCTGAATTGGTGATATCATTAATTCAATTGATGCGCGCATTAATTGAATTATTGCTCTCGTCTAATAAAATTAATGATGTCATTAATTCATTTGATGTGCTAACCCTCACCAATTTTTTTTTATAAAGACCAATCATATAATTAGGGATATCCTCAATTAACATATCCACAATTAAGGTAACGATCTTTTTATTTGAATTGTTGCTCTCTTTAAAAGATTTGAAGAGAAGGCTTATTCAGGCTGCTAGCTTGCTGCTTAATCCTTTTATGTTGCGGGCATAATAAAATGCTGTTTAAAAAAAAATAAAAGAATTGAGGCGCGCATTAATTCCTTATACTAAAATATTGTAAATAATTAAAAGTATCTTCAACTGAATTAAATAGATCATCAAATCATTTATATTTAGTTCTGAATTAATGTTTGTGAAAAATATTACCACACAGATGCCCTCATTAATTGAATTGATGAGAACAATAATTGAATTGAAGAGTGCATCAAATCAATTACTGCTCTCATTAATTAGATTAATACGCATTTCAAATCAATTGATAAGAGCAATAATTGAATGGATGAGCGCAGTCTTACAGATTAAAAGCAAACATGCGTATTGAAAATGTAACCCTCTCACCCATCCCTCGGAAAAAAGAAAGAAGACTTGTGTTAAGCTGGAGACCATGTTTGTTAGACTGTTTAATTGACCATGTATGTTGGATTATCTATTTGACCGTGTTTGACAGAATGTTTATTTGACCTTGTATTTCAAAGTATTTGGTTTGCCATTGTGTCAGAGTGTTTCATTGACCAGTGTCAGAGTGTTTGGTTCACCAGTATGTCAGAGTGAAAGTCTATCGGTTGGTTGTTCACTTGATAAGCTAAAACTCTATAAGTGAATAAAGATATATTTTCCCCTGATTGTTAACCTCAGTTAATCCGTTCTAAGTGTTCAGTTGCAGGTGGGAAGTTAACGAGTTCATTTGGCGCGTGTTACGAGAGAGAGAGAGAGAGAGAGAGAGAGAGAGAGAGAGAGAGAGAGAGAGAGAGAGAGAGAGAGAGCATCGTTCATTGTCGTGTTCACGTCTTATGTCATTTGATCCCAATGCGTAGCTGTTTTAATTTTTTTTTCTCTATGACTTTCTACCTGCCGCCAGATTTGCATAGGTCTGGGACGTAACCTAAAACGACTGACGTATTTTACCTATCTAATTGCAGCAAACTTTTTGGAGGGTAATGTTTGAATTTTTCCTTTCTCTACCATTGTTTTTACAGATACCAAATATTTATGACAGCAATTGAATTATTGGTTTTGATTGTTAATTTTTTTTTTCTTATCGAATGGGGTCGATATATTGCTCCAGTGTACTTCATTTTTAGCAGCGTTGGTGGTATGTTGATGACAACACATGGAACACTTCTTCTGTTGATTTGAAGTTTAAACAAAGAAAATATCGAGTCTGTTAAAATTTCGAAAATGCTAAAAATTCTCGTGTTTTGCTAAAATTAACATTATTTCCCAGAAGATATGCAGTGAAGATTACCGCTGTTTACAGTGTATAAAGACAAGATTACCATGTTCTTTTTTTAAAAAAATTCTTGCACTGTATGCAGATCTTGTGCTTGTTGAGAACTGACATTGTTTCCACAAAGACTTCCAGTGAAATTAATCGGGAAGAATAAAGTGAAGATTACCGCTTGGTCAGGATTTTTGCCGCGTATTAAACACACGAACTGAAATTTTTCCTCAATTGTCAGGCCCAAATAGGGAAGGTGTGTATTAAATATCAATGTGTATTGTACTCGACAAAATACAACATATTTTATGTTTTCAGTATTTCTTTAACTAAAATGCTGACATACTAATTTTTAATTTAAGCCATGAATATCAAATTTAAAGTAGTGATATTTATTTCCATTTAAAACTATCAAATATGCCCCGAATTTGAGCTTCTTTATCTCCAATAATACACACACACACACACACACACACACAATTAAGGAAATGAAATAAGACCTGAAAGATATATCCAACACCTTGTCTCTTTTAGATTAGAGTGTGGTTCTCTGGAATAACGTTAAGAACGTCCTGACCTTACGCTGATTTTATAGAATGTATATCAGTCCTTCAGATGCACAAAAATACGACTTAGAAGCTAAGAATAGCCATACAATTTCATATTTTGAATATTCTACTCATTATCTACCCGAATCTGCCAAAAAGCGAAAATGGGTAAAAATTGCCATAAGGGCCCTTTTGTCGTCGGGTCAATCACACACACACACACACACACACACACACACACACACACACACACACACACACATATATATATATATATATATATATATATATATATATATTACAGAGAGAGGGGGAGGGGTTGCACTTTGAGTCTTTGGAATTATTTCCAAGTTTGCTTTTAATTCCTAAAAATACATCATTCCAGGTAACCATGAAATCCCAATTGTCGAAATGTGGACCTTTATCATATGTATAACGTGGCTATATACACACGTACCGACGTCCGCCAAAATGTTCATCTTTGTCCGAGATATATTATAGACTGAACAAAACACTCGGTCATGTATGGGATATATCGCGTAATGTTGTTTTTTTTTTTGTTTTTTTGTTTTTTGTTTTTTTTTTTTTGTTTTTTTTTTTTTTTTTTTTTTTTACCCTCGGGGGCAATATGCATGGTCTCGTATCATTATGGGACTAGAACATATATGCTTAGTACACATTTCATACCTCGAACAATAATTATTTATTGCCTACACCGAATCACTTCCAGTGGTAAAAATCAAGTCCAAGCGTCATGGTTCGTTACCCATGTCATGGTATGTACAATCATTAAACCAATGATTAAGAATGATTGGTAAGAATCAAGGACGGGACATGGCGCATTCTTAACATGGTGTTTCAATCAAATGAAAAAAAAAAGAGTTTGGGTGGCTAGGCGACCATCAGAAACAAGTGATAAGACAAATGGAATATACAGATTGAGCGATATAAATGAATTAAGACTCTCTCTCTCTCTCTCTCTCTCTCTCTCTCTCTCTCTCTGAAGTGTCTGTTATTTATGTCCCATAATTAATAGATGATCTCCACTGGACAAAATATGCAATCACGGTCTTATTTTCGGACTTCGGCCACAAAGCGACACATCCGGCAATAAAACAAAGAACAAGGGGCCTTATTGCTTGTATACCGCCGATATTTTTTTTTCTTCATTTTTTTCAACATTCATATTCTTAATTACTGATTTTATTGCACAATTAGGTGAAGGGCTGCAAAAGAACAAGGGATGTTATTGGACATATTCACAGAGATTTTCTCCTTTTTCAACATTCACATTGTTCTTAATTACTAATTTTATTTACACCTAATTCGTATCCCATTTACAGGAAAATGACGTAATATTTTATTATGACATCATTGATGTGCGTTAAAGAAGGATTGTTCAGCGGAATCTGTTGATTTGAAATAAAATATGATAAACTTTGCTATAAACAAACACTTTTGCATGCTGCAACCAGATTTATATCTTGTATGTTTCATTATCCTTTCATATTCTTCTTTCAATGTCAGTATGGTGTCGGATGTTGGCTGCAAACAATATGAGCCAGTGTATGAGAAAAGGGGTCTTATAAAATAGATATCATAAAATTAGGTTGTTTTTTTTAAATTAATTCTTACAGAGAAAAATATGAGAAATCAGAAAATATCAAAATTATTATCATTATTATTATTTGGTCTGACTGATTTATACTTATAGTTCAATGTTGAAATGTGCCTTTAATGAGCATGGATGTCAAAATTGTGTGCATTTTTATTTTGACGTCGAAAACTTTTTCTGCAGTGTTCCTGACATTTGTGACGTTCTCTACGACGTTATGTCATTAGTCTCGTTCTAGCCTAGTGCTTGCACTCGGAAGGCCTCGAGTATTAGGCTAGTCTCGTTCAACCAGACACTCTAGCTCTTCGGAGATTTTCGGGGACATCCAGACGCCTGGTTGAACGAGACCATTAAGACGTGACACACTGGCTCATTTATGAGTTTAAAAAAAAACCAATGATTGCGGAAATTGGCTGTTATCGATGTTTTGCATGTTATAACTTCAAAGCGAACAGACATATTTTATTCGTCTGTACCGGCACATGTATATTTCATACACACGTCATCAAATATATGCAAGCAAACCTTTTATGTATTCCTTGGTGCATAATTTTATCCAACTGCGTCAATTTTATTAAAATGTTTAAATGTATGATTAAAAAAAAACTTTCAAAAATCATTTAGATATCAAAGAACGCCACCGAAAATATGACGGGTGATCTATTCAATTCTATGGCAAATGCACGCATTGTTTTCCTCACGCATGAATTTAACACGAGATTCTTCTGCAAAGTGTCTATGAACACGATAAGATTAAATGTATCATGAATTGTATATCATACCAGTTTTTATAATGCATGTTTGATGTTTTTAAAAGTCATACATCATTTTCGTGGGAATGAATTTTATTTTTTTATTTCGTGAGAACGGTTTAAAAAAAAAAACCAAAAAACAAAAAAACAACTCATCGACCTGTCCTAAACTAGACACAGTAACAAAATGTACGAAGTATGTTGTTGAACTTTTTTCTCATGTAAATTCGCTTGGCACCAAATCTCATGGTACCAGTACTCAAGAAAAGTTTACCAACATGTAGATAATGGTTGGTAATAAGATTTTCGTGACGTCAAATATGGTAGTGTGGGAAAAACTCTTCTCAGAAAATGGGGGGGGGGGGGGGGGGGGGGGGGGGGGGGAGTAGAGTTAATATGAGGGTGGTGGTGGTTGTCAATATAAACGTGTTTCATTCCTTAAGACATATGATGGCTTTTTTCCAATAGTAAAGTGTATTTGAAAATTCTTATTTGTAACTTACTATTGTATTCTATCTAATAGTATATCCCTAGGATATGACTTGGAATCTTGACGTTAATTCATGTAAATGGGTGGCATTAATGAATGCGGTATTGTATCTTGGTATTATATAATAATAAATGATAACTTGTGACCTTTGTTTGTCCGATACTATCACTCAATGGCGGATCACCTGTTTGACGGCAGACAGATATATAGTTATTGATATATAGTGTGTTTTATGGAGGTAAGATTGTCTGGAAGCCGCCCGCGTGGCGCAGTGGTTAGAGCGTCGGGCTCAAAGATCTGATGATCCTTGAGTCGGGGGTTCGAATCCCACTGTGGGACGTGGGTGCCGGTCTTTCGGATGAGACCGTATAAACCGAGGTCCCGTGTCGCAGTAGGTGTGGCACGATAAAGATCCCTCCCTGCTCAAAGGCCCTGAGTGCCGAGCATAGGCCTAAATTTGCAGCCCTGTCACCGGGAATGGTGACAGCCGCCGGATAGCTGAAAAATTGCTCAGGCGGCTATAAACAAACAAACAAACAAAAACAAATTATAGTCTGGACCATCCCGACGTTTGTGCATACGCCGGCTTTCCACAAAGATTGTCGTCGAATACACAAACGTCAGGATGATCCAGACTACTACTTGCAGCAGTGCCTTCGGTTAGTGCCTTTCCCTCCATCTAGTCCCGTGTATGTGAACAATCTTTCGAGAGTTACCCAGTAAATGACAATAAAAGAGTACTACACGGTTATAACTGATTCTCTTGCTGAGAGAAATGTTTTATTTTGGCAAGATATTCTTGCTGAATGTAGACATACCTATTTTTTTGATGTATTGATACGTCCGATTGATGTCAAACTTTTCTATGGGTTCGTCTACTTTTTTGTCGGCGATTTTCTAAATGATCCTTCTCTTTTTGTCTTTTATTTGTACCGTTTCTTTTCTAATTTTGTCCGGATTATCTGTTGTTTAAAACATTGATACCCAAATAAAGAAAATACCCCAAAGAATATTTGTATTAAATAGGCCTGCTGGAAACTGCGAAATGCTAATTTACCAGTCTTTCCACTGATATCAAAATTCTGTTATTAAATCATACTTGAAGTTTGTTTCACAGTGGACATTTACATCCGACTTAATTTCATTATATTTACATTTAGAGGAATTGCGCATGTACTTGTAACAAAGGAAAATGAAGAGAAAGTATACTGAGAGTACATGTTAGTGGTAAATACGACATACACTAGAGGAAGCCTCACTCACGGGCACCTGCTTCACAGTTGTATTTGATTGATTATTTATTGCTTTCCGCCACTCTCAACAATTTTTCAGTTATCTGGTGGCGTCCCTTTTTTGTTGGTGGAGGAGAGAACCCAGATACAATGTACCTGGGAAGAGACCACCGACCTTCCGCAAGTAAACTGACAAACTTGCTCACATAACGCCGCGGCCGAGATTCGAACACGCGCCGACAGAGGTGAGAGGCTTTGTGATATTGAGCCCGATGCTATAACCACTCGGCCACGGAGCCCCTCTCCCACCCCCCCCCCCCCCCCCCTTCACAGTTGTACAGTTCCTTAATAAATGAAAGTCAGGAAGATGTAAACCAGAAGATTGTTAAGTAAAATGTAAGGCCTGGCAGGGACCTTCCACTTACAAGTGGATTACATATACACACACACTTACAGGTGGATTACATGTACATACACTCTTACAGGTGGATTACATTCACATACACACTTACAGGTGGAATACATACACATACACACTTACTGGTGGATTACATGTACATACACTCTTACAGGTGGATTACATTCACATACACACTTACAGGTGGATTACATGTACATACACACTTACAGGTGGATTACATGTACATACACACTTACAGGTGGATAACATGTACATACACACTTACAGGTGGATTACATGTACATACACACTTACAGGTGGATTACATGTACATACACACTTACAGGTGGATTACATTCACATACACTCTTACAGGTGGAATACATACACATACACTCTTACAGGTGGATTACATTCACATACACACTTACAGGTGGATTACATTCACATACACTCTTACAGGTGGAATACATACACATACACTCTTACAGGTGGATTACATTCACATACACACTTACAGGTGGATTGCATACACATACACACTTACAGGTGGATTACATTCACATACACTCTTACAGGTGTATTACATTCACATACACACGTACAGGTGGATTACATGTACATACACACTTACAGGTGGATTACATTCACATACTCTAACAGGTGGATTACATTCACATACACTCTTACAGGTGGAATACATACACATACACTCTTACAGGTGGATTACATGTACCTATATTCTTACAAGCAGATTAAATATGGGTAATTGTTACATATACTCTCATGGGGATCCGAGTTAGAATAGTTCCTCAGTACTCCTTGCTTGTTATAAGAGGCGACTAAATGGGGCGGTCCTTTGGGTGAGACCGCAAAAACCGAGGTCCTGTGTCACAGCAGACGAACATGTACGAAAACTCTTACAAATAGATAAAATGTAGGTACTCTTTTACATGTATATGTGGCATATACTCTTACAAGTGGGTTAAATGTACGTAAATGTTTACGGGTGGATTACATTTATATGTAGTTATACATTTATACTAGTAGATTATTAGGTATATTTATGGGCACCTTGAAGAAGCCTGAATAATGCAGTTACTTTTTTTTCATTCTCAGGACAATCGGTATACATGTTGGTCGTAAATAAAATTACTACGACAGCAAAATAAAGTACTTCAAATTAATTAAAACGTTACGTTTCACTATATGACGTAGATACGTGTTTGAATATTTATCACTAGTTACATGTACATAGACATGTACAGGTTTTTCGACGTACCGCTGTTAATTTTCACGAGCTGCTCTTGCACGCCTACAATCGGTGTTATCTTGATACACATTCAGAATAAAATAAAGGATTTTATCACGTGATCGTGCAATTAAGAATCATACAATATCGGAAATAATTAATTTACCCTAAGGAAGTTTATACATGTTGTAATTAAACAAAAATGCAGGGAATCTTGGCGTGTGTACGGGGGTACGTATAAGAGGTAGCCAAACGGGAATTGTGTCTCTGTACTTCATTTATACAGGATGAGTAAAATAGTTTACTACAACCTACATGTATGGGCTACACTGGTCTACTGATCCCCTAGCCATTGGAGTCTTGAGTACATTGTAAATGTCAATTAAAAAAAAAAAATGGAGTTCGGTGTGAAGTAAGTTCACGTACAATACGGCCTGGCCAAGTGTTGAAGGAGTTACTTCCCTTAGCATAAATCCTCTCGCTTCCATTGTAATTCGGCTTGAAGGCACAGAGACCTCGGATATTATTGTCATCCGAGTATATACGTGGCAAACTTTGTGCTTAACTGACTATTCTTCTTCAATCTTAAGTTTAAGAATACAGAAGTCCAAATCAGTTATGGAACGAGATTTGGTACAAGTGTTTAGAGCATGATGTGGTGAAAGACTCGTTCAAGTCTGTTTGGCCGCCATTTCAACTATTTATACTGACTACTGAGAGATAAATCTTTGTTAGTCTAGTCCCCCTGACCACAATTCCGTTCGCTCACTCTCTACAAGTCGCTAAATAGTTATTACTAACATGTTCTCACTTTTTAGACTTACTATGGGGAAATTTCATCGTTTCTAGCAAATGTTTATTGGAAAAAAGACAATGAGAATAACTTTTTACCGTTGTATTTTAATTTGATATAAAAATGGAGACCGTAATACATCCGAGGTGTTTTTTTTTTGTTTTGTTTTGGTTTTTTTCTTTGGCGGAAAGGACCAAAAATGTGCGATTGTCTGTACTAGATAGCGGGTGTGCATCACGAAAATTGTAATGACTGTATACTGCGACTGATAACATTTCTTATTAGCGACCCATCTGTTTTATGATTATGGATGAAAGCGAGTACCTGCACACCCAGCACAAATTCTTTTAAAAAGAGAAAACTGCACTCATTTGACCTTTAACCCCAAATACCTCTTTAAGGTCAACGCATATCATGGCAAAATGTTTTGAAACTTCATTTCAAACAAATATAGTGAGCTCAATAAACATTCTTAAAAAGAGTAAATATACTTTAAATGTCATGCAAAACATTGTGTCATGTGGTCTCTTTCAAATGTCGGTAGAGTTGCTGCAATCACGTTTTTGCTCAATTTTTTTTGTTTTTTTTTTTGTTTCTTTTTAATCTTTTTCATTTGAAAAGTTAATTCAGTCATGATAATCCAAAAACCCCGCACGACTCGATTTCATTCCTAGCTGTAATATTACATCCTAGTGGGTTTTATTTGCTTTATACCGTAGAGTTGTCGTTCCTATTTAAATGCTTGTCAATTTATCAATATCGAACGACAAGACAAGTTGAGACCTGAGATCACAATATAGGTAAGACGAGTTTTGAAAAAATATAATTTTGTTCTTCTACATCGTGTGTGTTGATAAAATCTTATTTATACCTTGAGTTCTGATTGTACAGAAAACGACCTATTTATCAACAAATCGTTGGTTTGTAAATTTTATTTATATAAAATGAGAGACTGTCCTTTGTAGCTTAGCAGCTACATAACACGGTGATTCACGATGTAAACACTGCCCCCACTTATAAACAATCTACGATGTAAACATTGCCCAATACTAACGCGCTGATGGAACCAATCTGATATATAAAACGACTTATTAACGAAATCTACGGTAAGATATCAAATTATATCATCCATTTACTGGTGTTTATTATTGCATGTCAAATCTCTCTCTCTCTCTCTCTCTCTCTCTCTCTCTCTCTCTCTCTCAGAGATTAGCTGCCAAAGTCATATTTGCCGACTGTTAGCCATTTAAAACAGCTTTACTGTAATTACTACTGACACACATCCTATGCAATCTTTTGTTGCAATTTTGACAGTAAAATTTCTTTTGTTCATACAGAAGCAATAAAGACAGACACATGATAGCATGGAAGTAAATGATAAAATTCAGAGAAAATGTGCTTAATTTTCATAAAATTCAATTGGAGATACCTTTTTCACCCTCAAATTAATTTTTATTAATTTTTAACGCATTCCAGCATTTTAATCACGATTCAGAATTAAATTTTATTTTGTTGTTGATCCTAATCGATAGTTAACGCCTCTTTAAATACCCTTAATATACAGTGCATTTTTATTCTTTTTTAAGTATGTATTTTATATTTTAAATTTAAAATAAATCCATCGTCATATTGGTGTCATTCTAATTAAAATTAGATCCTTTGAACATCTACACAAAGGTAGCGATCGTAGGTGAGCGGATCAAAGGATCTAATTTTGATGAGATTGATATTGGTATATAAATATATATTGGTATATATATATATATATATATATATATATATATATATATATAAACTTATTTCAACCAAATTTAAACCTAAGCTTTGTTAATATGAAAATAGGAATTTTGCCAGTATTGTAGAATTGCGTATGACACATTGTATAAATAATGAGTGAATAAGAATTAACAAATTTTGGTGGAGGTTCTTATCTAAAATTGAATGCACAACCTCGTGACTGTGTTTACTGTTGTTTGTCAGATTCTAAAAATAAAATCAATAATTAAAGGTAAATCGATCGTCAATTTTAGAGACGTATATCAACATTTGCTACATTTAAACCACCCTTTTTTTAATTCCCAAATATTCACCGAAGTTTGAAAAAAATACCCTGATAACGCTATCAATGAATCTATTTAAAATATTTTTGTCTAGAACTGCTTAGAAAAATGTTTACTAAAACATGTTTCAGAAGTAAGCGTCAATATAAATTTTAAATTATGAAAAAAAAAGTTCGTTAAGCCTAATTACCTTTAGAGTTTGAATAACAAACTTACCAGACATTAGATCTTTAGAGGATTTTATATTTCTTGAAATCAAAAACCATAAATAAATGATTTATAGTTATGGAAGATGTTTGGTAGATATTCACAGCGATAAAATTATTTAAAGAAGGAATAAATACCAAAGGCATGCTTGCTGATTAGTACTAAAACGAGTGAAAATACAGCTTCACATTACAGAATTCTCACTGACGTATTATAATTCTTGCATTCTATAACATTTTGTCGTAATATATAGAAACAATAACAGAAACGTTACTGTATGGAAGTATATAACTGGTGGCAGAGAGAAATTTTACACAATTATTACACAATTCAATCGGAGGACACACTCCTGTTGGCTGCGAGTTTGTTTATAATACATTCCACCATTTTAATAACGTGCCGTACTTATTGAACTCCTTCAGGGAAATGTTCGTTAAAATACATATGAAGACTCCTTTCATTAGTAAATAATATGATTTTCTTTCTTTGTAGAATAGTACTCCGGTATGGCAACCGCCGGTGAAGATGTTGCGGACTCTGTGAAAAGGAGTCTAATTGTGGACGAGGCGGCGTTTGAAGAACAATTCTTACGGTGCCACATCTGTAATGAAAAATACAACCAGGTTGAACGGCATCCAAAGTCCCTACCGTGCAACCACACCTTCTGCCTCCCGTGCTTAAAGCAAGTCTTCGATCATAACCAGCAAAACAGCCGTACCAGACGACAGATTGCGTGGTTTGATGATACATATGAAGGCGTTCTAAAATGCCCCGAATGTCGAGTGGAAATATTTCTTAGTCGCACTGAAATAGACTCTCTTCCATCCGATCATCGAGTTATACAGATGATGGATTTCTTTTCTCAAGTTTCGGCCAAGTCTCAGAATGTATGTCCGAAACACGAAAACCAACCGTTGAACTTTTTTTGCAAGAAATGTTTGCTTCCTGTTTGCAGAGACTGCACCGTCTTAGATCACAAGGAAGGTCAAGGCCACAATATTGTTGACGTTTCGGAGGCTGTGAATGAGAGCAAAGAAAGTTTCGATAAAATTGATCAAAGTAGCAAGCAACTCTTAGACAAAATGAAAGGCCGCACAGATGGGTTGGCGAACGCATCGAAACAGCTTGACCTGCTAGAAAGGCAACTCCGAGGGACCATTAAGGACACATTTATTGAGTTCAGATTGTTGCTTGAAAGGAGACAAGAGGCACTGATTAAAATTCTGAAAGACACAATCAAGGAACAGAAGACTGTAATTAATTCGCGGTTTGTGGAAATTGCAACACAGGGATCATCTTTACAGAAACTGCATGACCAGTTCTTAAAAGCAAGGTCTGTTAATGATTTGAAGAAACTCTTCGAAATACAGCAAGAAGTCCAAGAGAAGGAAACGGAATTCAAAGTTACAGCTGACGCAAATGATGATGAACTCTTTGTTGCATGCAGATTTGTTGTTGCTAATGAGTGCCAGTTTTTGTCGGAGATGAGTGGTCTAGGAGAGGTTACCACATGCCAAGACCAGAATCTGCGCAATCCAGTACCGCCACACCAGCTAGTTCTTCTGGACAGCACGGAGGCTCGACAACCACACGCATACATACCAGATTATCCTGAAGAGCAGCATGAAGAGCGAGACGAGGTACCGTCCTCAGTTGGTCGTTTGAGGCGACAACTGCAAAACACCTCAATTTCAGCACCTTACGCGACAGATGATACTTATGAAGAGGAAGATGAGAACGCAAGAGAAGCTATTGCATCGTCGTACTTAATGAGAATTGCGTCCCGATTAAACCAAAGCGCCGCTGATATGGCTGAAGTGCTGCGCACGGCTAACACAGACGACGACGCAACCATGGAGACGGTATCTCCTCCACGCAGTCGCAACTCAACTTCCTCTAGGTCACGACGATCGAACCAAAATGTAAGGGTAGTGCGACATCCTTCGTCATCTTCCGGAGGTCAACGGGGAGAACAACAAGATCAAGGTCACGTGTATCCACAGTCATCTCGATACAGGGATTCGAACTCGGACCGTTAACCATGAAAGACAACCATATAGGAGCATTTTTAAAAATTGCTTAAGGACGCGTGTCTTTCGTGAAGTTCTACAATCAAAAGCGTAATTTAAGAGACCCTCTGTAGAAAATCAGACACATGTTCTTCCTATATAAATGTTATTGTGTTGGCATTTTCTTTCCTTAAATTTGACTGATAGTTATGATAGAATAATTTATAAATGAAATAGAAATAATGCAGAGTGGAATTTCTCATCGTTTTAGTCAAATGTAAAGAGCCGTCTGATCTCTTTAAATTGATTCACTAAGGAATCTTTGTTAAAGGACATATCACATGCTACTACATAATAATTTTTAAGCAAAATTAATTTTCTGCATACCAAAAAGAAATTAAGATCGTTTTAAATGAAATATCCTGTGTAGTTTTTTTGAGTTTGAAAGCAACGAAATTCAAATCTTTAACCTCGAGATTTACGCGCCATTATGTGACGTCATATGCGACCCCGAGCTATTGATGCACACAGTATTATTGGCATATACAAAACAAAGTTACCATCAGTTATTTACATTATTGGCAAAACCGTTGTACATGAAAATTAACCCATGATTCCTTACTTCTCATTTTTGCAATTTGTCTGAAATTTTCTTTTTAAATAAATATTACGTATATAATCGATCGGTATTATATTTAAATATATATAGTTAAAAGTAACATGCTACCGGAAGTGTGTTTAGTTCTTTTTTTTTAATGTAGAAAGACAAGACTGAAATAATTAAAGGTTAGATATATTAATAACAAATCATTATAAGTGTAGGAATTTAGAATCAGAGTGTTTATTTATGTTTTTATAAAGTGATTTACTTATTCTAAAATAATTGAGAATTTGAATAATGATTTAAAAAAAAATGGATGCAGACCTCTGTCTGATTTTCTATGGGGAATCTCTTATTTTTATTTGAATGCATTTAATCAGATACAAATTAATGTCCACGTACTGTTGTTATTTTGAAAATATCCTTTGCTTACCTTTCAGTACTGGATGCATGTTGTATTTGCATAATGTCTTTCATCATATTTTTCAAACGCAAAAAAATAATTATCACCTACCACAATGCTATTTCATGTACATATGTAAAGTTATTCATCATCATAATTATCCATGCATGCTTAATGTTTAGTTTTTAAGGGGAAAAAACATATTTCAGCTCAATTTCGTGTGTACTGTCAAAAAAAAAAAACAACAACAAAAACAAAACTGTTATAAAACAATTGTTTTAGTGTTATATACTACATTTAATTCATGTTATGTGTGAAGTGAGATTTATCAATCTCTCTCTAGTTTTGTGTACAGGATTTTTTTCCAGTGTGAATCCATCATTAATGATAGGCAGACATTTTCAAGCTGTGCATTTATTTAGCGTGGTCATTTCAATCCACGTTTCAACATACGTTTGTCGCCAGACTCTATACAGTCTCATGACAACTTTATTTCTCAGGGTTACTGAGCACGTACACACGTATTTATAACATATTCTGATTAAACTTGTGGATTTTATTTGTCTTGGTCGTTTTTCTTTAGCTCGGTGATAACTCGAGGAAAACTCTGGATCTTTACATACTATAAAAGTGTAACAGACTTGTGTTAATAAAACAAAACGATGCTACAGAATTATTTCAGTTTGAAAAAACAAACACAGTGGTGGATCTAGAAATTTTCAAGGGTATGGGGTTGCGACTCAAGTTTATACTTCTCCTCTCAAGACAGGTGGGAGTAGGGGGTGTTGACGGCCCCAAACCAGCACATATGGCACCAAACATTTTGTTAGCATTGCTTCAACAATACACAGTACCAACATCTTAATCTGAGGCTGTTAAGTAGCATCTAGATTTATATCAATAAGAAAGGACACATGATCACAATTTAGATGGTTGACAGATAGCCAATACGTCAGGACGCTTTCATTGTTCGTGTCATTTCTGGTACAATTTGCATTTTGTACCTTGTTTGTTATTCTGTGCGTGTTATAGTGATCATATTTTGATAGTTCATGGCTGTGGAAAGTGAAAATGGAAAGTATAGAAGAAGATTGTATATATGTGAATATTACGAAGTTATTGTGGCAAAGAAGGAGGGAAAATCTATGGGTCAATCGGAGATTGAACCCAAGACCGTTGCATTTCTAGTTAGGTGGTCTAACCACTGGGCTTACCAGGCCAATATACTAAGTTATAGTAATATATTCTTAACTCTTCAAAATAGTTTTATCACCCTTCCAAGCAGAAACTTGTGTGATCTTAAGATTCTTAATACAATTCCCAATGTGCAATACTTCGAACCCCAATTGTGGCATAGATTGTGCAACTGTATTCCTACGAAAAACGTCAAACCCCAATTGTGGCCCCAGCCGGGCATCGTTTGCAAAAACTGCATTACAGAGGGACATTGACAAGAACAGTTTCCTATATATTCCTATGTAATCCCCCCCCCCCCCAACAGTTGCTTCGCACAACCTCAAGAATCAAGGTTTGAAAAATCATGGGGGGAAAATGAGCATGCTAATTTGCTGTTCTCAAAGAATGGTTGTACTAATGGTATTTTAAACAAGCATTGCGAACTCGTAAATTAACTCATAATAGGTACAGTGTGGACTGAGTTATCTACCACTGGCAAACAACAGTGTCTTTAAACACTAAAAACGCCCACATGGTATCTTGCTTCATTCCTAGTAAATGGTGTGTCCATTTCTGAATACAGTAAAAAACGGTTATAATGAACCTCTATAAGGCCTACGGAAAACAGTCGTTACTATAAAACTTCATTAACTCAAATGATTGTTTGTTACTTTCCTTAAGTAGGTGAATATCACTTCGCATTATAAACGTAAATTCGCTAAAAGCGTATTCGTTGTAACCGCGTTTTACAGTACTATAAGTTTGTGTAGAGACAGAGAGAAATTGGTTTTAAAGTCTTGTACACTTCTAAGCATCATTCTCTTTATAGTACGCAAGTAATTTTGAATCAGAAGCCACAATACCTGATACATATTTATGTGCTACCTTTGATTAGATTTGATATTTCAGTCCGCCTGAGTTCTGTGTATGCATATTTAAAAGAATCACAACAAATCACACCTACAGTATCCCTTTTATTTTCACTTTCTGCACGGTACCAGTGTTTTTCTGATTGTCACTTGGTCACCAGAGACATTTTGTGTAAAACAAGCGTAATGGAGAATATAACGTGCCCAGTACACGACTAAGAAACTGATATACCTTGCAGGCCAAAAACTTTGCCCCCCCCCCCCCCCCCCCCCCCCCAGTTGCAGGGTCCCCCAAAAATTCCACGTCAACTTGGGAACATTTGTATTATATTATTTATGTGGCTCTGTTACTCGTGATAACTATAATTTATTTTAATTTACTTCCTGTATATTGATATATAAAACTTTCTCGACTTCTTTCTGGCGTCACCCTACCCCTGTTGAGAACACCCTTTAACCTTTAATTTGAACTACCTGTTGACACTTGCGTATCAATGACTAACCTTTTAACCTTTGCTCTGCTGTTATTGAGATTTTTAAGGATGTTTCCCTATAAATTCTTACTATGCAAAATTTTTATTCCCTATTGTGGGTGGCGCCAACCTACCCAGGGAGTCATGGTTTTGAATAACCTCGAGTCTGCACTATCTGAGGGTGTCATGACCCTGATGACTCAAACTTTTAAAGAGGTTTCCCTGTATATGTACATCCCCAATTTTAATTCCATACTCTGGACCCACCTTACCCCCTAGGGCAATAATATGAACAACCTTGCATCTACTTCATGTCAAAAAGATTTCAACTTTTCTGGTCCACTGGTTCTTGAGCAGATTTTCAATAACCCCGCCCTTTTTGCTTTTTCTTGATTATCTCCCCTTTGGAAGGAGCAGGACCCTTCTTTTGAACAAACTTAAATTCCTTTTTACCAAGGAGATTTGTGCTAAGTTTGACTGAAATTGGCCCAGTGGTTCTTGACAGATTTATAAACACCACAACATTTTTGTTAATTCTGCCTCATTATGGCAATTCATTTGAATCCTCATTACCAAAACATACTTTGTGGAAAATTTGGTTGAAATTAACCAAGCAGTTTTTGAGAAATTGAAAATGATGGATGGTGAATAACTGGTGATCAGAAAAGCTCACTTCAGCGTTCAACTCAGGTAAGCTAAAAATTGTTCACACTTTTCATCATGATTAATATCAACCAGTTCAACACTAAAAACATACACAAAGTCATATAATATATGAATGTAGAATTTAATAATTTTTTAGATACACTGAGTACATGGACTGTGATGGTAGAATGGAGGTTAAAACTGTCAATTTTGAGTGTTGTGGCCCTCAGACATCAAACAGGAAACCTTGATGATTTGATGGTTGCCTGTAGACCTACTTCCATTGTTTCTTGATGGACATATTCTTCTCCGAGTCCTTCTGCATTACCTACAAATAAAATTAGTGTTTTGATAATAACTGTCATTATTTAAACAAACTTGTTATTTATACGCTACTCAATATGTAAAGAGTTTTATATCCTTTTTTGTGTTCTGGTGATGCTCGAGAAAGGTTTTAAATAAGGGTATCTTGGAAAGAGATGAGCCCTTTAATGAAAACAAATTACATGTAGAATCCCTCTGTTTGGGCCAAATTTTGCTGAAATTAGTCCAATAATTCTATAGAAGAAAAATCAATAAGATGCCCATTGGTCACATCACAAACACGAGCAGCTGCAAAATCCAGCTGTGATCATAGGAATCATGGTATGAACAAATTTGATTATACACTACATGAGGATAACTGCATATCATCTGGACAAATTATGTCATAAAAAAATAAAAGATTCACATACACTGTGATATATGCTTGGAACAACACATTTAAAACTGTAAGTCGCATGTTATTCACAAGAATATTATCAACTTTAATATCACAAGTCTAGCCATTCACAAAAATTTAGTCCTCACATATGGTGACGTATTTCTACCATCACTTGTCAGAAAATTATCTTGACTTATCCAATGACTTTGTCAACTTGTCAAATAATAAAAAGATGAAAAATAAGATAAACTGTAAAAAGCTTTCATGCTCAAAATGTTTTCATTAAGTTGAGAACTGCAACTGACACACAACAGAATTCTTACACAAAATTCACGAATCTTTAGACAAAAGTATAATGTCAAATTTGGTGGGCTGATATAGTTCATTTAATATATAGTCTTTTGTTATGGATATGTAACAAATTACAGAAATAACAAATTAAATCTATTAGTCCCATGTGATAAAGCAATGACATAATAGTATTATTCTTTTTCTGTCATGTTTATCTTAGTGTGGAATTACTTTCTTATTTTATTTATATGATCATGAATAATGCGGTTCTCTTTTTGATTGTTACCAAAAAGAGAACAATTCTTAAAAAGCTAAAAGCTTTAATTAACCTATATATATGCAAAAGCACCAAACAAAAAAAAAAAGTATAAATTCTACAATTACCTTTGCAACAGCCAACTCAAAATCTTCTTGGGTGACATGTACTCGTCTCTCTCTCAATGCATACATTCCAGCTTCTGTACACACTCCCTGAAAGCATTTTTTTTTTTCATTTTACAACACATGTATTACAGTGTAACTACTGGTATCTAGAATTATCCTTATTAGTTCACAATTGTTTTTTTGGAAGCTTTTATTATGAAATCCTTTACAGGGTTAGTAAAGCTTATTTATACAATTTTTTCAAAGGATTAAAATGAGTCCAAATGGCTTGTAAAGTCATTTCCTGTAAATGGCAACAATTTTATGCATTTATTTCCAAGTTCAAAACAATTATAATTTTTCAAACTAAATCCCTTGAAATTTTGCTTCCTGGACAAAAATTTAATCTGCTAAATATGCTGGCTCCTAGAGTAACTTTTGATGAATATGCAATCATTTCAAAGTTTATGAATATTCAATTACATGTATATTTTAATAACGTTAGAAAGGAAATAAGATGATCTGGGGTGAAAAAAAAAAAATATCAACAAGATTGGGCTATAGTATCTCTTGAACGTAATATATACATATATATTCATAAAAATTATCCAAATCATGTTGTATATTGGATATCGAATAATTAATGAGCACAGTGCCAAACAACGAGCACTCTGGGCAAAATAACTTACCTGAGCAGTCTGTATTTTTCCCACTAAATTAATAAATGATTAAACCCATCATGGACTAAGTGGTTTAAAGGGTGTGAATTACTTTGAATCTACATTACATAAGGATGGTTACTTGCTAATTTGACTTATTGTATCTTGTGGATTTTGAGAGGAATGTTAAAAAAAAATTTTTTTTTTAGTGAAACTTTAAATCCTCTGGTAGCTTCGTTATATGAACAAACTATAAGCATTGTTTGTCAATTGGTTTAACATACTGTACCTTTCTACTTCTTGAAAACATCCTATCCTATGAAATTCTTTGAATCTAAATGCAACCCCATTCTTGATCCCACTAGTTGTAGTGTGAATGAACTTGAACCCTTCACTCCATGAGGACGTTTGCAATTCATTTTGATAAATTGTACCCTCATGATTCTAGAGAAGATTTCTATAGCATTTTCTTATGTTTTCCTGAGTAAAACTTTTAACCCCCACCTTGGCACTGCCCTGACCCAGGAGATCGGGTTTAAACAAACTTGAGTCTTCATTATATGATACAGGTTTCATATAAAATTTGCTTTTCTAGTTCTGTGGTTGTTGAGAAGATTTTTTAACTCGCACCTATTTTCACATTTCTTTGTTATCTCAGGTGGTATGACACATACTTCGCACATATTTGAATTCCTCTTAACCACGGATGCTTTTGGTTTAATTTACCCTGTGGCTGAGAAAAAATCAAAATACACAAGACAGACGGTGGGCAAACCTTGACTGCAAAGATCATGTGAGCCAAAGGCTCTGGTATTCTGATAAATTTAATTTATCTTAAAACTACCTATTAGTGTGACTTCCAAATCTACATGTATGTAAAAGAACAGGAAGTGATTGTGATTTGTGAAACAAACTTACATATCCCTGATAATTCAACTGTTACTTCAAAATGAGGAAAATTTGACCCTGATGAATGACTTGGCAATCAATGACTTTCAGTTCACAATGAAGCTTTACTTTACAGAGTTCAAAAGTAATGACCATAAGTTAAAAGTGAAGGTATTGACAGACAATGACACAGATAGATGAAACGCAATATGCCCAACAATCTTAGATCTCTGGGCAAAAGAAAAAGAAAACCATGTAATTACCTTAACCTCTGCTCCTGAAGCTCCTGGCATCATTTCAGCAATTTTTCTCAGATTGATTCCCCGAGTTAGATTCATTTTACGTGAATGAATTTTAAGAATGTCTAATCTGGCCTGCAAGAGACAAAATCTAATATAAGAGAAAGGGATACTATTTCTCTACATGCCAAACACTATTGAAATTACTTATTGTTCTATTTTTTTTTTTTTAAAACAAGGCATTAAGACCACTTTAGGACGATTCTATCAATCACATTTAGATTCAATTTTGTCATAAAATAATTATCAAATTCACTGAAGCACCAATGAATATTTTATCCAGTGTTTCTAAATTCCGGAAGTAATATTTTCCTGTGCATCTGTAAGACACATGTCTGAGTGTAATAAATTTCGAAAATGCCATTATCAAAGAACAATAACTACATCAACAGATTAAAACAAAAAATAGACCTCTTCGTTAGGAGGAGGGAACTCAATTTTTCTGTCTATCCGGCCTGGACGTAACAAGGCTGAATCAAGGATGTCAATTCTGTTTGTAGCCATGATCACCTGTAAATATTCAAAACACTACATATTAAGAATTCACAAACAATGGTGGGACCAAATATTGCACGAGATATTCTCAAGAAACAAAACATGAAATTACATAATAATAACCCTATATATATACATTACTGTACAAATTACCTTTATGTTCTGTTTAGGCTCAAAGCCATCCAGTTGGTTCAACAATTCTAACATTGTTCTTTGCACTTCAGAGTCACCTGAATATAGTTTATATATTTAGATGCATGTTGCATGAATACATGCAAATGGACTTGTCATTCAATTTCTGCATACAAATGACTAATTATCTGTCAGTAAAGTTTGAATTTGTTAATCTGAAGTCAAGATTTTTATCAAATGAATACATTACATTATGTGAACTCTACAACATTTGCCTTAAATTTATGTTAAAATGTCTGCCATACCCCCTGAGCCTCCTTCTAATCTTGATGATCCTATAGAATCAATTTCATCCATGAAAATGATGGAAGGTGCATGTTCCCTAAACAACAAATCAAATATACCATTTCAATAGGCAAGGATTTAAATAAACTTAAAATCAAAATTATTTCAACATCATATTTGCATATCATTTTAGTGTTGTATTTCTTGTTAAAAAAATTATTTCTGATCACAATTATCCTATATATACAACTGTAGCATCTATCTTACACAAGAGGATTGTAACAAACTTGATTCTGTATTGATCAAGATCTTGCTGTTCTTGAGAATAATATTTGTTCCTCTATATCCACATGTAAAATGTTGATCCCTTGTTGTGGCCCCAACCCTATCCCAAGGGGCTACCATTTGCACAAATATCCACTCTTTATGGAATCTTTTAAAGTAATTTTCTAGTCCAGTTCTACCTTGAGAAGGTTTCTAAATGATGCCACTATATTTTCACTATTTTTAATCATCTCCCCTTTGAAAGGGTATAACCCTTCATTTGACCAATTTTGAATCCCCTTTAGCCAAGGATGCTTTATGACAAATTTGGTTCAAAATGGCACTGTGGTTCTGGAGAAGAAGTCAAAAATCTGTAAAATTTATAGGTAAATGGACAGACAGACAGATACCAGACAACAGGTGATCAGAAAAGCTCACTTGAGTTTATAGCTCAGGTGAGCTAAAAAGTGTAGAGATTTAGATAGTGGGACAGACTTATAAAGTGGAAACCTATAGCCCATTCTTTTCACTGATAAAGGACTAATAAACAGAGACAGTAACTGTCACACACACACTTCATGTTGTTAATCAGAACTTACCTTGCCATGACAAAGAGTTCTCTCACCATCCGTGATCCCTCCCCTATAAACTTCTGTACCAGCTCAGATCCTGACACACGAATAAATGTGCACTCTGTGTGATGTGCCACTGCTCTAGCTAGCAGAGTCTTCCCAGTCCCCGGTGGCCCATACAGCAACACACCCTGTAAAGTACATACACAATGCATTTCTATAAACTTTTTAAGACTGAAAATTATTAAGTTTATCAATGCATTAATTCAGGACCCAGTGTAAAATGTGTAAAATCATTGAAATTTCTTTCAGGACAAATGACTTTATACACATGAATTAATAATTATACATGCACAATGTAATTCAGTTTCCTTTAAATCTGTATTTCATGCTTTACAATTTACCTTAGGTTGCGCTATTCCTAGTGCCTCAAATAACTCGGGGTGCTTTACTGGCAGTTCAATCACTTCTTTGATTTCCTTAATCTGTTTGTCCAGACCTCCTACCATCTCATAAGTAGAATCTGGCACTTTTTCCACCATCATCAAACTCACAAGTGGGTCCACCTAGGCAATATGATAGATGCAATGCACTTTCAGGTATCAATATGAGTGTTATATTGCACTTTTATGTAATACATAATGTGAGTCGATATTGGACTTTAATTACCAATATGAATGGTAAGCTGCTCTTTAATGTAATACCCATCACTAGTACATGTATATTGCACTGTAGTATAATAATAATCCATAGCGATGCATTGCATTTAATACTCAATGTCACATGCATTTTGCATTTTTCTGTATTTACCAACATAAGTGATATACTGCACTGTAATTTAACACTCAAGATATTACCAACAAAATCTAGTCAACATTGTTAACAAAATGCATCAAAATAAAATAAGGACCTTGGGTCACATTACTCTGCAATCCCCCATGTATACTAAATCTTACACTCCACTATGATTTCAACAATTTGCCCCCTACCCCCAAAGGTAATGAGTAATTTCTGCATGATTTAAGTCTGCTCACTATGCTTGGACAAAATTTCTATTATTTGAAAACAGTAAATAGTCTACCTTGTTAAAGGAAAAGTTATTATACAATACATATCATAATGTCACAAATGGACACCTAAATCTCCCTCTGTAAAATTTTGTAGACTTAAGATATGTCTGTATTCTTAAACTACACTACACAAGGATGCTTGCATGTTTGACAAAATTGAACCCTTTGAAAGATTTTAAACAATAATTTGAAAAATGCCATATATTTCCCAATGGAAATATTTAGAGGTTAAGGCCCTTCCTTTGAAAATCTTTAATTTCTTCTCTGCTTTAGTCCAAGTTTGAATAAAATTGACATTGTAGTTTTTGAGAATAAAATTGAAAATGTGAAAATCAATGCTGCAAACAATGGGCAAATTTTGAATATGAAAGCATAAATGGATCATTTTGCACAGAGGAGATAAAACTGTGTCGGAACTCTCAAGTCTCCGTGATTTTACCTTGTTGGGTAGGATTTTGTGCAGTGTGTAACTGTCATTCCGAAGTGCAACTCTACAATTGGGGGTCACATCATTGATGTCTATGTTTTTGTCAATGTCCACCACAAACTTTCCTTCTGGATGTACCTGTACACAAAATACCAGAATATATTTACACATACTTTTGGGTGTGCAGAACATGTACTAGTACATAAATACCACATACCATTTCCACAGACTTCCTCTATGTATGTACTGGCACAAAGAGTACTAAACAACATTTACACAGACTTCCTCCCTGTATGTACCAGTACACAAATTACTACACATTTACACAAACTTTCTCCCTACACTACACAAATATTTAAACAAACTTACCAGTACACAAAATACCTTGTACTACACAACTTTCTTTGTGTGTGTACTAATCAATACTTAACAAAACATTACTGGTAATATACATATTTTCAATGGTTTTTGTTTAATTTTTTTAATACAAACAATAAATGCACTTTTATAACATTTTAAATACTTCATTTTATACCTTGACTAAGACTTTCTTTTTATCCATGGGTTTTACCACCTCCCCCACATAAGAGCCTTGCTCCTGTAGCAGCTGCAGTTCTTCTCTCAGCATCCTCACTTGTAAAATAAAAGTCAAATGGTTCAATTCTAATGCAAGACAAAACAAGAACTGTGTGTAAGTGGTATAAGTAGTAATTAATGCTAGGGACCACGTTTGTGATCTTTGGTTTGCAACATGGGGGGAGGGGGGGGGGGGGGGGGGCGGGGCGGAGACATGGCAATATGTAATGTTGAGTAATTTACATGGTCAATCTATGCATGTATGAAAGTGTGTTATTTATACTTCTTTTCTAATAATGTTTGATCATGATGACATTGGAGGCTTTGTTTGATTTTAAGAACAAACTCTCATGTGAATTGTCCAACTCAAAAAAGAGGCTTCATGGACACATTGCAGCTCCTGAATGCATCATGTATCCTAAGAATTGATCAATTTGCCCAAGCTTTTAACCAATCAGTCTGTCACTGATGTCTATGCTTGTAATTGTGAATATTTTACTTTCACACTGCCAATGTAATTAGTTGTCTGTTCATTTATTAAGTGCAAGGATACTGATGAACTCTCAATGTAACATGTAGCTTGTGCATGATAAAAGACACTTCTGCTGATAAGAAACCATTATATCAGACAGAACAGAAAATTGCGCCTGCCTTGATATACACCAAGACTTGCAAACAAAAAATTAATTACATTGTGATATGTTAACATTACTAAGCAATTGAATTTCATTTTATAACTGTCTGAAGTGGCATAAAAGCCGAAAGCGCAAACAGTGAAATGTAATTTGAGTTTTGTGTTTCTTGACTTTTATTGGATATATATATATATATATATATATATATATTCACATTTGAACTTCAATATCTCTGAATATCTGATATCTCCAATACCATGGATATGTTAAAGTGATTGGGAAGTCCCAATTACTTAAAAGTATTTTACCCTCGATATTTTGAACCCTTGGATATCTCAAACTTTTTTCTCTGTCCCATCAAGTTTGAGATAACAAGGTTTGACTGTATTATGTATATGTGTGTGTGTACATATACATACACACACATTATATATATATATATATATATATATATATATAGAGAGAGAGAGAGAGAGAGAGAGAGAGAGAGAGAGAGAGAGAGAGCACAAAAGCATACATGTCTTAATAGTATAGTTCCAAGATTAAATGCTTCAGACATTTATAGGTCTGTTGCACATTAAAAAAAATTAAAAACAAAAAAATTGTATTTTTCACCTTTAGCATTCAGTTCATTCCTTTGTGCTTCCAATCTTCTTAAGTTTTGAGTCTTTTCTGTCACAACGAGCTAAAAAGTTGAATTTTGCATTCAATGTACATTGTTGAAAAACCATGTGTTCCAAATTATCTGTTTGTGGATTCCTCTGAATCTGACCTCCACTTGAATGAACATGATAAATATTTTAGCTTGATTTACCTGCAATTCTTCAATTTTGCTGACATAATACTGTTTAATTCCTTCATGGTTCACTGCTGTGGTGCCATCTACCTCCATTTTCTGATGAAAAAAAAAAATCAAGGATAAAATTAATAGTAATGGCCTTCCTCCAAATATGATCTTGATAATAGTTAAATACAACAGCTTTTTCTCATTACTTGTTTAAATTGAAAAGAAAGCTGGTCAATAAAAAAAAATTAAATAAAAATACTTTAAGCATACAAACTGAAATGTAGAATGTAGAATTGGGTCACTGTTGAAAATACATGTAGTTCATAATGCTTAGATTCCTTTCAGCCCAAAAATGACTTTTTAAATAAATATCAACATTAGTAATTCTTCAATAAGCTCTCAACACATTTTTTTTAATTCAGCTGCAAGACCATATACCGAGAATAAACTTAAGTATAATAAATTTCAAATCCAGCTAACTTTCAAAAAAAAAAATCACAAACAAACAAAATTTTCAGTATTTTTATTTAATCTTTTTCATAAACCAGCTATCTTTTTAAACATGTGTGTTAGATAAATCTCTAACGTATAAGTAATCAAAATTTTGATTAAAGTCTCTTCTAAGTTTATGGTCTTGAAACCAGGACAACTATGTTCAAGAATTAGCCAGGTAAAATTAAAAGCACTTGTCTGTGGGCAATTAAAACTTTTAAAAGTAAAATAAATATACAAGATAATCATATTAAGCTAAAAGTAGGTTAGCATTCATCTGATGTTACATAAATCCCTCTAGTGAGGGATCAAAAAATGCTTAAATGAACAACGGAATTAAAATAGCTATTGACACTTGAACAAGACAAAAGTTTGCGACATTTATCAGGAAAAGAAAGAAAGATAAGTAATTTGAATCTACAAAGCATGTAATTTATGACAAAACAAAACAAACAAAAAAAAAAGCTCAGGAATATCTCAAGTCATGGGAGGAAACTTGACTGAGGCTTCTTTACCAGGTCCCGTACAACCTCTATATTTAGCTAAATAGCATTATTAAGCTATACAGCTTTATAAAAATATTTGAAATAGCTTGATTTAGCTAGTTTAGATTGAATTAGACTGGATTTTTTAATTACAATGGCATAGCCAAAAATTTGCATAATAATTTTTGAACATGTTTATATTTTGAACTAACCAGAACACTGTTCTTATTGGATGTCATGACAATACTAAGAATTTTTATAAAAAGAGAATTCCTTTTGTGTTGTTAACTGTCCACTACCCTGTATGTCTTGAAGCATAGGTAAGTAAGATGACTTTACAATGTGGAATCTGATTGCTTATCCATTTTTCTGTTGATCCTCAATGAATTTTATTCTATGCAGTAGTTTGGATAACTGTTGCTTATCAACTTAATAATCCTGAACATTTTTCAATTTTGAATCAAATTTCTTCTTAAGGGGCATAGTTTAAGAATTATTTTTTGTTTACATTGTGTTTTATGGAGTACAAGAGTGAAATATGTTCACTCAATGCAATTTGATTTTTCTGCTTTTAAAAATTAATTTGACAGAAGTTTGAAATAGCTAAATCAAACTATTTTAAATAGCTTTATAAAGCTAATTCAAATAACTTTATAAAGCTATAGAGCTTAATAAAGCTATAGAGCTGAATATAGAGATTGTACTGGACCTGTTTATAAAGAACTAACAGGATTACATCTGCAATTAATTGTCAGAATAAAATACAAGGTAAACAATTTCAGACATTTTCATTATTGTCGTAATATAACTTGGGACCAATGAATATTTTGGTAGGGCAAATGAATTTGGTGTTTCTGTCTTTAAAAAATTCCATTAATTTGTCTGACCCTGCACCTCACAGTGGAAAATACTAAAAACTTTTTTTTTCTTCTTTTTTTTTTTAGAAATGTCATTACTGGACAGTTTATAGTAAATGGTTGTTTAATACATTGAAAACATTTCTAGGGTTCAAAGAATAGGTACATATGTTTTGTCTCACATGTCTTGAACAGAGAAAACTCGAATTGTGTTGGTCGTTGGTACACAGACCTCTGAATTTCTATAAATAAGCCATTTAATGTATAGTAAGGGTGATATGTACACTAGACAGAGTATACATATTACCCTTTCTATACATCTAACAGTTTAATGATAGAAGTTCCGAGGCCGGTGAGTGTGAATGGAATGACAGCGCGTTTCTCTTATCTTGAGATTTCAATGTATTTGTTAGTTAAAATATAGTTTTCCAAAACGTATCTCCTCTATAATAAAAAAGTATACAAGATACACAAATAAAATAAATGAACATATTCATTTCAACTCGAGAACTTCAAAGTTTTTGATCATCATTTACTTTGTTGTATTTACCTGATCGGCTGCCATTCTCATTTCTAAAAAATCTTTGTCCACAGCACACATAAGTTAATTTCTCGTTTCAAGAAGAGTTTTGGTGATCAAGACCTAGATTCCGGTGTGTAATTAAATCAAAACGAAAAAATAAAATAAAATAAAATTATTTCGATAAAATGAAACGTCTTACTTTATGAATTTACGTATTGATATCATTTATCTTTCAGGATAAAACGAGACACCAAAAGCATTAATAATTTCTATATTTAAAAACTTTAAATGCAATTTCGTTTTGTAAATTATTGCATTCTTGGACCAGTTTTTGTAGCCCTATTTTATGAGGAAAAAGAAAAGTTAAAAATGATGCATTTTTCTGGAATTCGTTCACTTTTACCCGTTTTAGTCGGAATTTGCTTGGGATTTACACTGAATGTGATGATAGCCCCTTATCTGGACGAAACCTGTGATCCTTCAACTATCAGCCAGGAACAACTTATTAAGTTGAGAGAAACTAAGTCACTTCGTGCAGAGAAGGTCAGAGAAAGTGAGAAGCCCGTCCTTAAACCAAAAAATTATGAGTTACCCAAGCCCATAAAACAGGAGTATTACCCATCTAAAAAGCGTGTGCGACCTAGATTTGTGGCCACAGAACTTGGAATTCGTGAGAAGCTGTTTGTTGCTGTCTTAACAAGTCAAGACACAGTGAACTCATTTGCTGTTGCTGTTAACAAAACTACAGCACATTATGTAACAAAACAAATGTACTTCACCACTTCAAAATCGGGGAATGTACCAGCAGGGATGCCGGTTGTTAGCTTTACGGATAAGAACATTAGACATTTATCACTTCATGTGCTAAAATATATTTCGGAACATTATTCTCATACATATGACTATTACATGTTTATCACCGACAGGACGTACATACGAGCTGAGAAGATTTTCGAGCTTGTCAGTCACATAAGTATTAGTGAGGACGTCTACTTTGGTGCTTCCAATATCCATGGTGATAATGGAGCCGATATGTGTTCTCTGGAAGGAGGGATCATAATTTCACAGGTCTCTTTCATCATTCTTCTCCATGTATTTCTTCCAAAAAGATACCCCTACCCTCTGTTCTTAACCCAGATCACATCACATATAATTTACTTATACGGTATATCACTTTAGTTACAATGTTAAAGCTCTTGTGAACTTTTCTGATCTTCTAAGTTTGTTTTCATCTGTTTGACATCTATAAGTATCTATCTCAAATAATCTGTCATTAGTAAACTTTCATGTTCTCAACATGAACACTATGAAGAGTCAATAGACTAATTTCTAGTAAAAATTGTCCTTTTGAAAGTATCCTTTGGTAAAAGGAATTCGTATTTGTTCAAATTTTAAAAGATTTTCTGTTCCAAGAAAAGATGATGATATAGACCTTCTCTAATTTTTTTTAACACATTATTTTAAAAGAGAATATATACAATGCAAATGTGATTTATAGGTAAAAACAAAAAAAAAAATGTTTGGATGAACTCAAATCACTCATTATTCAAAGCAAATTTTAACAATATGTTACAACTTTGCTAGCCAAGGGTTTTCATTCTGCTCCATTCCCCAGCCGGGGGTTGTCACCAGGATGTCTTAAGGCAAGTCCTGGACTTGTGGACTGTGAGCAGCTGAAGTCCCCTTGAAAATGTGACAAGTTTCCCAACAAATTTTGATGTTTTTTTTTGTTTTCTTTTTTTTTTTTCAAAAAAATATTTACATTTTAAAAAAGTAAAATAAAAATGGTATTTGACCAAAGAAACTGAATACATACTCTGGGAGCTGAGTATATTTTGGCTTATGATGAAAGTGGAACTGATCAGGTGTAATTTTTCTGTAGCCCTGTATATTTATGTAGAAAAAATGCAAGCTGACACTTGCAAATTGTCATTGCAAACATTGACTGCATGTGAATTTATTCAATTTTAATTACTCTAGTAGCCAGTGTCTAATTTTAATCACTCTGTACATCAGGGTGGGTTAATTGAAAATGGTAATTAGCTGTATTTAAATACATTTTTACATTGTAATTGGATTTATTTGTAATTGGCTCTGCTATCAGTTACAAGAAACTGAATGTATTTTGATACATTCCAAAAAAGTCAAAATATTTTTAATTACTTAGCAGTTAAATTCTTTTTTATTCAAACTCGTAAATTTGAAAATGATGAAATGAAAGTTTCTGACAATAATCGTGTTAGACTGTTTTTCATCATGTTCGTGTAACATAATTAAATGAAATCATTCATTGCACATTACTGTACAATAATGTGTAATGAATGTACATTGCTAAAATGTAACAATTTTTGCTTATTGTCGGAATGTCCATGTGGTCAGAAATACCAGACAGTATAGACAATTCTAAATAGATCTAAGTTTCCCAGACTCACAGAAACCAATGAGAAATGACAACATTTATATAATTCAACTGCAAGTTTACAGCCAGAATTGGAAGCCCTGAAATTTGTCGACTAATCGGACAATACTTTTCTCTGTCAATTATAGTGGTATTATCTTTTAACAAATTTCCCACTTATATGTATGCCTGACTAAAACCAGCTGCAATTTTTCTGTTTAATGTGTGAGAAGTTTATAAGCGTGTGACATGAATACTGTTGGATTGCGTGACTATTGCTTTGATTATGTAATATTATCTTTGTTGTGAAATATGAAAGCTCATTTAGGACCCATCGAGAAATATTTTTATATTTGAAATATAAAATTTCAGAATTTGTTATTTAAATTTAATTTGTTATTTTAAGCTTTTACATTTGTCAAAACAGATTAATTTTGTTATTATAAATTTAAAAATTACTTTGTAAATATTCTGCATCTTGATTCTTGGTAGGTCAACAGCTAACGTGTATTATCTTTTTTTTTCTAGTCAGTCCTACAGAGGGTACTTGCTGACTTGGAATGGTGCCTTGTTAATTCTCCGGATTCCAACCCTAGTGTGACATTTGGACATTGTGTACATCATGCTACGAAGCTGCCGTGTGGCCAACACGGAGGGGTACAGAGTTACTTAGCAATACTGACCTCCAGTAAAAAATATAGCACATTATAAATTTACATTGCCTGTATTTTACGGAAACGTTGAAGTGCCGTGTCGTGTTCGTTGATCATCAACATGTTAATATCAAGAAATGAATATGTTGCTGATTTTAACATATATACATGTGTGGGTTGTGAAATTTAAAAAAAAACATATTATACAGATATACTCATTCTCGCATAGCAGAGTCTTGTTTTACATTTATTCTCTGTTGATTCAGATGGTCAGGCCTTCAAATTTTTTTATGCAGACATGGAAAATAAAGAAAAACCAAAAGCCTGAGAAAAGCGTTTTACAAATTCACTAAATCAAGATCTACTCCGTTTACTTCAGTATCCATCAAGCTACGAGTAATTGAAAATTAGGGTACAGAAAATTTACTTATAAGTAACTGAAAAAGAGAGTACAGTAAAATAAACTACAAAAAACTGTAGTACAGAAAAATAAGCTATAAATAAAAGAAAATGAGAATACAGAAAATAAGCTATAAGCAACTGAAAGTGAGAGTGCAGAAAATAAATTACCAGCGATCTGATTAAAACCGGATCTTTGATCTGCTCCGGTAATGTTATGTCACTATGTTGTGTAGTGACATAACATCACCTGGAGTGGATCAAAGATCTGATGGGAAGAACTGGCCTGAGAACCAGATAATTGAATTTTTGTGGCCATACAGTATAGCATAAATTGCTTTTTTTATGATTTAATTCATAATAAATGATTCTGATTTGCTGCAAATAGAATTCATTGTTATGTATCTGTACAGTTGTCTGTTCAGAAAGAGTATTGCATGGTAAAGTTAATGTTTAATGAAATGAAAGTATTAAAATGATTAATACATTCTACAATTGTATATCTACACAGGAAAAGGAGTATCGACATTACAGAGTGGATGATTTTGATTATGATGATGACATCACCATGCTTAGGGAGGATTGGCGTTTCAACTCATCAATTTCAATTTATCCAATGCCTGATGACCTGTCTCATTTTAAAGTGCACAGGTAACTTAATGGAGCAATTTTAAAGATGTGCAGAAAGTCTTGAAAGAAACCCAAAGAAATCTGAGTTTGAGTGCAGAGAAAGTGATGATTTGTGTGACTTGTAAGTAGGTTGTAAACTGAAAATTCAATGGTTTTAGAATTGTGCAAATGTTTGTGTATGCAAGGAGAAGATCCAGATATGAACCAAAAGATTCTCATATTTTTAAGGAGAACAGAAAAATTGAGAATGATTGAGTAATGCTAAGGTTGTGAGATACATGTTTAGTTACTGGAAATATATCTTTTTATGATTTGTGCTTTCAGAGGATTACTGGCATTAAAAAATTTGGTATTATAAGACAGGGAAATAAAATTTCATTGGGAAAAAAAAACAAGGGTATGGATTGTATGGGAGCAAGTGTGTGGCCCTTTAAATAGGAGTCTCTAGTTTGGATCATCCAAAGAGTTACAAGAGAAAGAGAGAGAATATATAGTGAAATCTGCCTAATCTTGATGTTGTGTAATCCACATTGCTATGTAATATTCAGTTCTATCAAGCTTCATGACCATAAAGTGAAAATAAACAAAAGTAAAATAATGGAAATGATCTAATCCATGAAATGTTTATGAATACATAAAATTCAAATGTTATATGAAATATTTATGAACACATAAAATTCAAATGTTAAAAGAGGCATTTCTTTGATTTTAACAAAATATATACCAAATAAGTGGAATGTTTTATGAGACACATATTTCATGATTTTTCCATAAAAATGGGTGTAGATATTTAGCAAGAGCTAATTTTAGAGACTTTATAAATCCAGGAAAGATAACTATTACCTCTGATATGGAATAAATTGCTAGCAATATTCAGTTATTGTGATTTCATCATTCTTGCTAGTAATGCCAAATTCAAATCTTCACTAAACATTCTGCTTATATTGTATGCAATATCATATTTTTGATGCAAGTCCATTCTTAGTTTATGGTCATGAAGACAGGTGTTGTCTTTGCTTGATTTACTGATAAAAATTCTGAATGCCTGACAGTGAACAGTGTTCTGTGTAAAAATAGTAACCGTTACATATACTGAAATGTTCAAACCAACATGTGCTTTGCTTCCATTTCTTCTTGCATATGAAGAGTTAATTCAAAAACAAAATGGAGGCTAGAAACAAATCTGCAATCAGTGCTGGAGGTTCTAAACTGTGTACTACCTAAACTACACACAAATAAAATCTAGGTGATTTACAAACATTTATAGCAGTTTATTATGGAATTAAAGGTTGTTATTATAAAATGTTTTGGGACAACAGAAATGTGTTCATGCATACAGTCCTGTACAATTGTAGGCACTGTCAGTACAAATATCTTGGTAAATGAAAAAAAAATAAATTACAGAAATATTTCACTGTTGCAAAACATACTCTTTATTCCAGATGTTGTCTAATCAGAAGATTTGTCTAGTACCAAACCAAGGATATAGTGTATCATATTGATATTTAAGCAGTCCATCCTTATGTAGTGTAGACTCAGTTTGTTTTTTACAATTTTTGTTTACATTATTAATGGTATGATAATGCATACCTATGAGTGTATGTCTGTATAAGTAAGGTGACTCAGGTGAGTGACACAGCCCACAGGCTTTGTTACGGTAACATTGCTGATTGAAGTGTTGAAACTTGGTGTTGGTAATGCCATGGGGATTAACACTGATTGCAAGAAAGGAACTGGATTACACCAAGTGTGTGCATACCATAACAAAATGCCAATGAGGAAATTAACCCCTACTTTGCAGAACACTTGTTTAATTACATTTCAATTACATACTAGGAAAATATCTGTATAAATGCCATATTAAAATTGTTTCACTGGATTGAAATGTAATTAACAAGTGCTCAGCAAAGTAGGGGTTAATCTCCTCATTGGCATTTTGTAATGGTATGCACACACTCTCATTATATGCACAAACTTGTACTCTGAGTGAATAAAAGTCACATTATATACTACAGTATCCTGTTGCAAGGTAACTTTTTTGTTGGAAGTGAGGTAAAATGGATCATATTTAAACTGTTCCCTACACTATTTTTATTTCTTTTAATAGATACTTCTGCCAGCTCGAGTTGAATTTGACAAGACAAGAAATAAATAAAGCCAAAGAAAATATAATACATTTAAGTCATTACACAGTGGATGGCATCAGTTCATTATCGTGGCCAATAGGTATGAATTGCCGAGCTCTCATCTACACAAAAATAACCTTTAAATTTTTCACCTTAAACATGGGCAGTTTTGATAAAGATTATTCCTGTTGGTACAAATGGACTCATACTGTGCTTGCATAGATACAAGTGGGAGCTACAGCTAACTTGTTAGTTATTTTTAAGGTACACCTGAAGCTACGAGACCCAAGAAAAGATTTGATGTCATAAGATGGAGATACTTCACAGAATCACACATTTATTTTGATGATGATTTCACAAACTTAAGTCCTCTCACTGGTGAGAAGTTACCTTTGTTTTAATGAAAGAAATGTTTGTATTCAGAATTAGCAATCTTCAGGAAAAACTTTTTTGAGCCACTGGTTAGTAGATTTGACATTTTTCTTAGCCCAGAATAATGAACAAAATTAATTCAAAATTAATGTGGCATCATTTTATGTAATAAAAGATAAATGTAAAATACTTTATTCTCCCTTTACCAGGAGTTGATAAACTGGATGTTCAAGAGATTTTAGCAACGGCCTTTAGGAAAGCCAACAAACTTTACCACAACAAATTCAGCAAGTACAAACTGATCAATGGCTATCGGCGATTTGAACCTTCACGTGGTATGGAATACAAGTTGGACCTTCAACTGAGGGACAGAGACACCAACAGAGATGTGCAGAAAAGGTTTCACCTTTTACGACCGCTCAACAAACCGGAGCTGGTTCCCATGCCCTACGTAACCGAGACCACACAAGTGTTCATTGTTCTCCCAATTTTTCAAGAAGATGTTGGAGAAGGATTGAAATTTTTAGGAGAATTTCAGAGAACTGTCATAGAAACCAAAGACAACTCTGTCTTATGCCTTTATCTGTTGCACAAGAAAGAAAAATTCACTACAGATCCCTTCGTAAATATCAAGTCCACAGTAGCTTCCATTACCTCCCAGCCAAATGCGAATAACAAGATCATGATGAAAAGCGTGGAAATCAACTATTCCACTATAAAGGAAATTGAGTTATATGATGTTATAATATCAGACTTCAGTTCCAGTACCCTGGTTTCCATAGTAACTCCAGGTATAGAGCTAGAATTAGACTACATCAACAGAATCCGGATGAACACCATTGCAGGGGTGCAAATTTTCTACCCTATTTCTTACTGGCAGTACAAACCAAACTTAGCTTATGACCAGAAACCTTATCCAGATATGGTAGAACTGAACCAAAAATATGGGCATTTTGACCCTCTGTCCTTTGTAGATAGTTCATTTTATGTGTCAGATTTTCAGAAAGCAAGAAGGTCTTTGAATGCGATAGAGGTGAAAAGCTCCTCTTTGATTGGCATGTTCCTAAAATATCAGAAACTGCATATATTTCGTGCTGCTGAACCTTCTCTGAAATACCACTGGCAGAATATAACATGCAATAGAATTAGTCTCCAGCGGGACCATTGTGTAGAGAGACAACACCAACATCTGGCCACAAGAGCACAGCTGGCTAAGCTATTGTTTGAGTATGACGAAATGGATGGGGTAGAGGAAGATGACATTGTTGAAGTCCAGTTTGATAAACCATTTCCTGTTAATACCAACAAATAAATAGTTAATTTCACAAAGCACAAGCTTGAATGGAACAAAATACTCAGTGAACTTATATTTGTTGCAATGTACTGTTGGTGTGTGGCTTAATGGATTGATGACAAACTTTTACTACACCCAGATTGCTTTGACTGGATGCAAATGTTAATCTACAAAACTCATAATAGAACAGTATATTGGAATTTAGAAATTTAGTCTTAAGATACAGGAATCTTTTAGAAAATGTTATGCCCATCTGTCTTTCAACATTCATCTCCAGTATTTGTATTCTATAGACTTTGACAGCAGAAGTCCCCCCCCCCCCCCCCTTCAAAAAAAAAAAGGCTTTGCACACTTACACACATACACACCAAAAAAACTTAGTTTATATTAAAGAATACTCAAAATGTACTTTAAGGAATTTTTTGTGCAAAGCCACTATTCTATGGGAGGAAAATAAATTAATGATCAGCTTATGTACATATTGTCAATAACTGTGAGCCTTTCAATTCTTACTGAATATGATTGTGATAGGCCAAGTGGTCTAAAGTATAATGATTATAAATTGAAAATGAACTTTAAATGAATGTCTTAGGAAGTTTATTGCAGAAAGCTTTTGTTAATACATGTGAGTCAGCTCTCGTTGTTCATTTTTGATATAGAATAAAACAATGGGTGAAAGGTTTGGTAAAATTTGCATGGTAAACCATATGTTATGAAGGTTATAGCATTTCATTCAAGTATTGTGGTCCCCTACAATGCAACTGGTGCTAGCATTAGGCCTAAACAATTGTAATACTGTGACAATTTATTAGCCAGAATAAAACAATGGGCTTTGCTTCCCAAAGTCTTAGTAAAATTTGCATGGTAAACCATAAGTTGCATAAATTACTTTATTCAGGGTTGGCAAAAAAGTGGTCAATATGAGTACTGACCGGGCCGGTGGTCAATACTGGTTGATTGAAATTCTTATTTTTTTCTTTTGTTTTTAATTTTTTTTTGTTTGGTTTGGAATTTTAAAATACAACATATATACAAGTGAAGGTAAATGCAACAGTTCATCACAACATAGTTCACAGCTAGGGGGAAAAAGTTATGATCACCAATCAATTTCTTCTTTGCCCCTCAAATAATGGTAACAAAATACTAACTTAAAGGCTTTCTGTAAGCCCAGTCTATTACGAAGCTTGCTTTGAATCAATCCAAAATTGGAAAAAACTCTTTCAATGGAGGCTGAGTTTCTTGTATCATCTCAGGTCTCTTCTCAGTGGGTTTGTTTGGTAGACCTGGGCATTTCTCTCTATGATTACGTAGTCATATCACCTTAGCACTGACAACAGCACTGCAGTCTTTACAATTTGCTGTAATCTTGTTGCTGTCCTCAAAAATATCATAAAAGTTCCAAATGGGGTCTCTAGGATCCATGATTGCATGTGTCTCTCGAGAAGTCAAGAAGTAAAAGTGAGAGGGAAATTGTGGCATATTTCTCAACACAGGTTGTGTTTAAGCCATAGAGAGCATAATTTGGGTAGTGATTTCTATTTTTGTTCAAATTTCTAGGTCAGTCAAGAACTACCTATTGTTTCAAGTCTTCATCTTAGTATTGTTATATAAACATTTTGATGGGGTGGATTGGTGATGTTTTCACAACAATAACATGCACATGGTTCATCCTTAGACCCAGATTGGTCAGAGTACCGTAATTAATACCTGTTCTCTCTTTCCTGTGTTAGGTAAATCTCCTGCTCTTTACATTGTATTACACACTGTTTATTTAGAGCACCTGTCTATCTGAGGCAGTTTCAGCAAACCAAATGTATTAAACCTTTGAAGTATGATTGATTATAATGAAATGTATTAGTCAAGAAGTAATTAAAAGACTTATTTCATATTTATTGTTAAAATAAATGTATTAACATAGGAAAAAAAGTCATTCTAAATCTCAAATGACCACTTGGGGAGTATTGACCGGAACGGTTAAAACCCTGACTTTATTTCATAAAAGTCTTTTGATTCCCCTAATGGCCTAAATTTTTGCAGTTACTCCCCTTAGACCGGAAGTTGGGGGCGCGCTTACCATTGCGGTACTAAGCTTCACATAAATAGTATTAACAAACAGTGTATAGTAAAGTTTACGTAACCAAACTCTTTATAGTGCTGAATTTTAATAGGCTGTATTACATCTATGGCAAAAGCAAGGCTTGGTTTCTTCGATTACATGGAGAAAACTTTTGAAAATGTGTAGTTTGTAGGGGGGCAATGTTATAGTCGTATTTGTCGTTTATTTCTGTCCAAGTCATAATGCAATTAATACCAAGAATTTCAGAAGTAATCTGTTTAAAAAAAAAGACACATGGAATTAAAAGCACAATGAAAGCCTGTGATATAATCAGGTTAAAGGGGGGGGGGGGCAGAAGAATTTATTTCACAGTATTGCTTAAAATCGTTGACAAGCAAAATAATAATTATGGATAAAATTCCAAAGTTCTGAATCCTAAATTGTAGGTAATGAGGGCAAGGGTTGATTTTTCAGTTCATCGGTTAAAATTTACATTTCTACTACAATTATTCACGACAATGTTACTCAGGCTTTAAAAAGTGGGGGAGGGGGGCGCCACCCTATCTTCTGTATGTAAATATAACCAACTTTGCATGTTATGATAATAGGGGGTAGACTCATTGTTGCTACTTAATAAGCAATTAATTTTGTGCATAATTCGGTAATTTCAGTGCAAGAGGAGCGTACAATAAATTTAATTTTCGAAAGATTCAATCATACGCGAAAAAACATATTTCAACAGAAAAATTTCACTAGAAATATCAATGTTTGAGATAATTAACATGTTCTGTTTCTCGGCATCCGATGTGCATTTAGCAACAAGTAGTTTGTCCAGTGTGAAATGATGTACATGCGTTGGTTTGCTCTTGTAATCTTGGGCATAACTAATTGTGTTTTGGTTGTCGAAAATAGTGATAAAAATCAATTATGACGAATTGTTGATATACTAAAAACATCCTGATCTGAAGATGTCGAGGGCGAATTAATATTAATACTTTGTTCAGTATATCGTGACCCTACATTGCATGCGAAAAAATCGCACAAGGGACACATTGAATGTAATCATTGACTAAGTTATTATTATTCAGTCATGCTATGTTTTAGTCTTTACTCTTAATTCTTAGAAAGATTCATTAACTGGCAAATAATTACAATCAGAAATTGTAAATTTTCTATATATTCCTTACATGACGCCATCAGTTTAGGACCACAATGAGCTGCGCGCCCTCTGTATTCAGGGGGAAATAACTCGCGCAGCATTGTGAACAATGTATCCCATTGCCCCACAATTTTCATATGAGGCCTCTTGTTTTACAGTGTTTGTATGGGCATTGAAGATGTGCATGTGGCAAGGATTTTGATCTTCTTCCGTTTATGAGAAAGGTACAGATTGCTGAATTTGGTCAGTTTGGAGGAAATATTACATGGAGAGAACATGTATAATCACTACCTGTTTTAACGACATGTAAAACTACGTCTGCATGTACTTCTTCAGATTTCCATTTTTCTAATGAAAATACATGTAGCACGCATCAGTGAGTCAGCATGTTATGATAGTCCCCTACCAACTTCGCTATAGAGGACTATTAGTTCACCCTCAGTCTGTGTCTGTCCATCTGTCTGTTATTCAAAATTAGTTTTCCGGACTTTTCTCTCGCATAGATTGAAGATATTTAACTGAAATTTTAAATTTGACTTTGTCTTGAATGGTTACAGATCAAGTATGAGTTTTGTTATGCTTGACTTACCTTTGGATGAATTATGCCCCTTGATGAATATTCGAGGTTTTGCAGATTTTTCTCCACATTGGATGAAGATATTCAACTGAAAGTTTATATACTGGACAAAAAAGTTAAGGATCATAATTTTGACCTCAAAAATTTTTATTAACCAAATAATTATTTTGACAAATTTTAACATGTATAGTTTCTCCAATGTGTCCTTAACACAATAGATTTACCTGGTTTCATATTGACGTCATAAGTGCACGATTTTTTCGCCCAAACACAAGCAAGGGGTCAAAATCAAAGTGTGCCAACGTGTATATTGAAATTGAAAAAATGTGATTTTCATTTTATTGTGGGTATTTATTGCTCTAATCGACTCTTAGGTGAACAATTATTGACATTAAAAGCCATGAGGCGCCATTTAACTGCTCTGGAAGCTGGTCAGGCAGTAGGTATTCTTCAAGCTGGCCAAGTCCAGAGAACTGTCTCTAGACAGTTTAATGTGTCCCAAAGTGTGATTTCAAGGTTGTGGAATCGTTTTAGGCAGACAGGCAATGTTTCTGAGAGACCGAGATCAGGTCGTCCAAGGTCCACAACCGCTCGCCAGGATCGCTATATGTCACTTATGGCTCGTAGACACAAGTTTCAGAGTGCTGTCCAACTCAATACTGACTTTCATGCAGTAAGTGGGGTGCGCATAACACCACAAACTCTCAGAGACTTCATGCTGCTAACCTTCGGGCTCATCGACCTGCTGTTCGTCCCATTTTGAGGGGAAGACACCGTGTAGCACGACTCAATTGGGCTTAAAATCACATAAACTGGCAACTGCGTCATTGGACGCCTGTTCTTTACACAGTCGAGTCACGGTTCTGCGTGGACTTTCATGACGGTCGTAGGCGTGTATGGCGCATGCGTGGAGAGCGGTACGCTGATTGCTGTGTAGCAGAGCATGATCGTTTTGGAGGTGGCTCTGTGATGATTTGGGCCGGAATCAGTATTGGTGGATGTACTGACTTGCACGTGATTAATGGCAATCTTACCGGTGCAATTTACAGGGACGAGATACTGCATCCAATTGTGAGACCTTATGCGGGAGCTATAGGCAACGACTTTGTGTTAATGGATGATAATGCTCGTCCCCACAGAGCACGTATAGTGACAGACTACCTTGCTACAGAGACAATTGAACGTATGGATTGTCCGAGTTGTTCTCCGGATTTAAATCCAATAGAACATGCCTGGGACATGTTGCAGCAAGCTGTTTCCAGACGCCATGTACTTCCGACAAACCGCCAGGAGCTTACGTTAGCTTTACAGCAGGAATGGGCAAGGTTGCCACAAATTGCGTTCCGCAGGCTCATCAGAAGTATGCAGAAGCGTTGTCGTGCCGTTATACAGGCTCAGGGTGGACTTACACCCTATTGATATTGCCTTTATAAAGATTCAATCATTTGTAATGAAATTTGTTATTGTTGCTCATACCGATTTTCAAACTGTTTTGGGGGGTTACCTGACAATGGTTGCTCTGGCTGCTTAACGTATTGATGAATTTGTAAAAACAGGTTTAAAATGTATTGTTCGATTGTCGTTGAACATTTTATGTATATATTTAACATAATTTATTTGGTTTTGTTATGAATAAAATAATTCTGAAATCATGATCCTTAACTTTTTTTGTTCAGTATATATGGCTTTGTCTTCAATATCTACAAAGCGAATTTGAGTTTGACTTACTTTGGACTGAATTATACCCCTTGATAAATTGCAAGAATCACTTTTCTCTGCATTGGATGAAGATACTCAACTGAAAGTTTATTGATGGCTTTGTCTTGAATAGTTACAGATCAAATTTGAGTTTGACCTACTTTTTACTGAATTATGATCCGTGATGAATTGCAAGCGTCAGTTTTCCGGACTTTTCTCTGCAATGGATGAAGATACTTAATTGAAATTCGATATGTGGCTTTGTCTTGAATAGTTACAGATCATGTTTGAGTTTTGTTATGCTTGGCTTACTTTTCACTGAATTATCCTACCGGTAGGGGACTTTGTATTGCCTGCAACACACTCGGAATGCTTGTTGTTACCAGAAATAAATGTTTTGTAACATAAATATACATCAAATAGGGAGTTATCCCGAAAGTAATTAAAACCAGATACATTATATATATATATATATATATATATATATATATATATATATATACCATTACAAAAATATGAAATATCAGAGCTTGAAATGGGTAAATAATTTATGCATCAAATCCTTGCCACATGCACATCTTCAATGCCCATATAAACACTAAAACGAGAAGTCCTCGCTTGAAAATTGTAGGAGGAGTTAAGTCGGACAAATTATGTACCTTCCATATAACGTAATTTTTCAAATAAAGGGACAAAACTTTTGGAAGAGATGGAAATTGCAACACGTTCTAAAATGACCCACAAGGAAGTTACTTAGCAAGTTTCAGTTTGATGTGTGACGGAGAAAAGAAAATGGAAACAGAAAATTCCAAATTGATGGACAGACGGCAGGACGGACGTACAAACATCGCTGTACCATAATACATCCCATCTAAAGACGAGTGTATCAAGGCGGCGATTTGCCTGAAAATTAATCTGATAGTCCTCAGGTAGCATTGACGTATTTTAATTTAACACAGTGATTAAATATTTCAGCATTCGCGAAATGGAAAATAATTGTCACGGTATTACACTTTGTTTAGGCTCAATGCGGTTCAAGTTACATTGTAGGGGATCGCAACACTTGAATGAAATGAGATAATTTATGTAACTTAAAGCTCCATCTACCGCATAGGCTGCCGCAAGTGGTTTTCAAAGATGCACATGCACGATTGGTTGATTGATTATATATTGTTTAACGTCCCGCTCGAGAATTCTTCACTCATATGGAGACGTCATCATCGCCGGTGAAGGGCTGTAAAATTTAGGCCTATTCTCGGCGCTCAGGGCCTTTGAGCAGGTAGGGATCTTTATCGTGCCACATTTGCTGTGACAGAAGATCTTGGTGTTTGCGGTCTCATCCGAAGGACCACCCCATTTAGTCGCCTCTTACGACAAGCAAGGTGTACTGAAGACCTATTCTAATTCGAGTCTTCACGGGATTACATGCACGATAAAAATCGTACAATAGGATAATAACGAGTACCAAAAAACGGCACTCAATACTGAAAAGCTTTTATCCGGGCCTTTTTCTTGAACCATGATCTGTAGTGATTGGTTCGCCGCCAGATGGTCACGGGCCTTTAATTCAGATTTCAAAACTGAGTTGTCTTTTTGCAATAGCTGTCACACGTTTAAAGAATCGGACTGTTCCCGAAAACAATAAGCAGGAACGTGCAATCTCTGGATTTCATTATTACTACTAGATATGTGTATTTTACGATGGCAAGGATAAATTGTTACGTCGCGACCTCAAGATAGAGGCATGAGTCTCTCGCATCGCCGTAACCGATGTCAGAGGGTACGCCAAGTTGACCAAGAATGGTTGGGAATCGGTTGCGGGAGTTTCATTTAATGCTACGACATCCCTATGTTGTTCCGTCATTTACGCAAAGGCGACGCCAAAGTCGAATGCAGTGGCTGATTGCACATACACCTTTTGACCTATTGAGGGCTTCAAAACACCTCTCGTGGTTATCCATGACAATTTTACAGCAGTGACATAACGGGGATCAGGTCTAGAAATCACGCTTCCTTCCTCTTATCCTCGTATCCATCAACATAACCTTACGTTGCCTCGGGACAATGTGGTGAGGCTCACATTGTCAGGGTTTGTCGTGATTTCCTAGCTCAAAACAACGCCTCGGTTCTTGACTGGCCACCACACAATCTAGATTTGTCCCCAATCAAGTATTTGTGGGACGAGCTTGACAGGAGGGTTAGGAAGTGCGTCAACGTCTCATATAACGTCGCTCAACTCGTAAAGACTCTTATTCAGGAGTGGAATAAATATCCCTCAAAGGACAATAAACACCTTGATGGGGTCAGTGTTAAAGAGAGCAAGAGCAGCGACTGAACCCAGGGGTGGGTACACACGCTACTGATTTAGATCGGAAAACGGCGTAGGGTAGCGCCGTCTGTGAAAAGGACAACAAAATAATTAAATTGTATTCAGTAATAATGAAGTAATCTAGACCCCCCCCCCCCCAAAAAAAAAAATATATAGACCCCCCCCCCCAAAAAAAAAATATTATATAGACCCCCCCCCCCCCCCAAAAAAAAAATTATATAGACCCCCCCCCCCCAAAAAAAAATTTATATATATATATATATGTATGTATGTATGTATGTCTGTGTGTGTATGTGTGTTTTTTTCCAAATGACATTCGCAAATGAAACTCTTTGGCAAATGAAGCAAAGAAAGCAACATCTACCAGTCAATTCCGCCAAAACATATCTAATAATGGTAGTATTTCAAAAGTGCCTAGATATATTCTTGGTAAAAAATAGCAAATAATTATTCTTTTTAGATTAAGACATAACCGTTTGCTTAACTGTGATTTACACAGAAGAAACAGCATCGATTCTTCTAACTGTATGGTATGAGAGAAAATGTGCATCAATTTTTCTTTGTTCATAAAAGATTTTCAGTTTCAAGAAATATTATGCTCAACGAACTTTTCAAACACAAGATTTATGTATCATTGAACACGGAATTTACTTTGGGGCAGCCACTATTTCGGGGTATGAAATTAACAGCAAAATTTTCAATGTTGTTCACAAATATAGGACATACGCGACTTTTCTCAATAATATAAAATTTATATTTTTTGGTGAGATTTCACTTACAATTCACTTGTATTCTATCTCATTTCTACAAAAAAAAAAAGGGGGGGGGGATATGTTACCATGTCTGTTTTAGAGTCAGCATATTTCGATACTTCTGGTTGTTGCAATTAAACACGTAAATCCAGCTCTTCTGTATCAATGGGCATTACTGTAGTAAAGAAGGAGAGAAAAATCTGCGGAACAATGGGATTTCGAACCCGGTAGCCTTATATTGCAAACTAAGTCATCTAACCACTGAACTGCCCATGGTTGATGTAAAACATGTGGTAATATTACTACATTGCAAAATCTAAATCTATTATACAAGAACTCTTCAAATCGGGGAGATGAGAAAAAAATAATTTTGGAGAAAATGTCGGTCGGAAACGTCGCGTGTGTCCTTAAATTCAAGCGGATTCCCATGACGGTAATGTAATATAAGCTACATGTATAATTATGATATTTATTTTGTCTAACCATATGTTTTGTGACAATTGCTATCAATTAATCCTAGTTGAGAATCCCTTAAGTTGTTGGAACTTGTATCTCAACCTTATAAATTATATATGAAATTCTCTAATATATTAATTTTACACCAGGTGTCATTATGAAAGCACAGTTAAACAGGTAAGTTCCACAGGTTTTGCCCCATGGGTCCCTTAGGGCCAACTGGGGGACACAGAAGCGACCAACAGACTCCTAGTCTCTCATTTTCCAAGTCCCTCTAAAGTGAAATCTTAGATCCGCCCATGCTTATAAGGCAATTTACAATGAAGAAATCAAATCGATTTATAAACTGTTGAAGTACCTTCATGATGGTTTGCAAATGAAGCAAACGTAAATAGCATTAGATGACAGAGACCAAAGTTGCTTCAAGAATGTGCTTCATGTGTCATATATACCATAAATAGAATGCATGATAAGACATACCCTGGGATTTGTCACGTGATGATGCCAACATCATTTGCTACATTGGCTTTTGCACATCGCAGATTTTAAACAAAGCAATGATCAATATATACACATAATATAGATATTTGAAGTTGTAACATATTCAAACCAAATTAACTTTTGTTTTAATTATTCATTCCTTTATTTAACTGATATCTGGAAACCTATAATGAGCTGCTTCTGTGTTTCACTCACTTCGATTTCGGTGAATGGTTGTGTAAAAACTTCGTATAAAATTGTAAATTCATAATATTTGTTTAATAATAAATAAAAATGAAACCTATCGATTAAATTAATCAAGGTATACAGGTATATCTAAACAAAATTATTTTTTTTTTCAGAACTATTATACAAATGTTACTGATAAGGAATTATTCTAACGAAACAATAAATGATAATAATTATAATAATATTAATAAAAACTCTCTCATTTCCCCATGCGCACGGCCATAGATAGATCAGACCTGCGGTTGATAATGAAAACAAATACTATTTATATCAAAATTTCATCGTGTATCATACACATGTTCTTATTGGGCCACGGCCTACTACTTGTAAAACAACAGCCCCACGGACTCCAATAATTAAGTACAATAATTCAAACAGCACTTGGATTCGTAATTTTCATAACGCAGCTTGAATTATATAACCCTTGCTTGAAATTTACATGCAGGTATAGTTAATGTATTGCCATCTGTTCTGAAGTCTTTTCGATCTTATGATTTCTAAAATATATCGATTTATTCATGAAATAATTAGGATTGTTGACATGGAAATATTTTTTATATAATACCATTTTCATGATAAATTGCACAAGTGTTTTTCTGAAGCGATGACGCTCGACTACGAGTATAACGGTAATACATGCTACACATGCATGGATATTTCGTAAACCTAAAAATAGCATTTTAGAATAAATGTACATGTAAATATTACTTAAGTAAAACTTGCTTAAGGGGAACCAGCTAATTGATAAATGAAATATCTTTTGATTATATACATATCCATGTGTTTGTGCTTAGGTTGTATTTTTGATTGAATGCAGACAGGAGATTAATTCAAGATATGAAGCCTTTCTTGTAAAGCTATTAATGTTCTTCTTAAGATCGACAAGGATGACTTTCATTACAAAGAAAACTTATCAATGTATTTCGGAAAGATCTCATTATACTTTAGAAACCGTAAAACGTAGCCGAAGACATTGAGGGTTTATTAATGAGGTTATTCTCAAAAGTTGTTTTTTTATGTTACTGCCATTCTAATGTTCAATAAAGCACGTTCACTTTGATGTTAAAGTGGATTTCAATCGCTTTCAAAAGTTTGAAAATAATTCTCACATATTTGGTTTTGATCACAAATTGCATTTCGATATTGTAATAAATTATGATATTTTTAATTTTTATAATATATATTCTAGCAATGAGAAAAAAGAATTTTGATATTAACCCTTATGTTCACAACTGAAACACGATTGGATATAGTTTCAAAAATGAAATCTTAGAAATGACTCTTAATATAAAATAATATTAAATCAAAATTCACTTGTACCAAATGACAGAAAATCAACGAACTGAACACAAATTGCAATATCAAGAACAGCATTTGCCGTGATGGACGTAAATAACAAATCCATTTTGAAGGAAAATATTCAAAATCATTCGGAAAGACCTTTTGCTTATACGTCAAAAGTGACGTCAGAGTTTTCCGATTCTCTGTATGAACAGTGGGAGAAACACGAGAAGTTACAAACAAAAGCTAACAAGAGCCAAGAACAAGGAATCACTACTGGCAGGGAGGTGTCCAAATGTAAGTTTTAGTTGAATTAGATGCCTTTCTTTAACATAACAGAGTAACTACAGAAGCATGGAAGCTGAGCATTATGTTCTAGAAGCAGGGTATCAGTTAATCAGGAGCACACGCCTGTTAAAGTTTAATTGGGGATTGAGAAGAATTGCGATAGATCAAAATAATCAGTCAAGTGCCTTTGCTTCGCTTTCAGATGAGGTACAGAGAGTTCGGAGTTCTTCATCAAATAAAGGTAAGGGAATAAAACAATAATGTAAATCAAAAACAAAAAAAACAACAAAAAACCAACAAAAAAAAAAACAAAAGAAACAATAAAAAAAAAAAAGAACAAAAACAAAAAAAAAAAAAAAAAAAAAAAAAAAAAAAAAATCAAAAAAAAAAAAAAACAAACAAAAAAAACAAAAAAAACAAAATGCACAAAAAAAAAAAAAAACAAAAAAAAATTAAATAAAATAAAAAAACCAACAAAAAACAAAAAACAAAAAAAAACAAAAAAAAAAACAAAAAAAAATGCAAAGTGCATTTTGTAAAGATATGGAAAAACTTGTTCATAATAATCGAGTTCTTTATAGGGGTCTTTCTTACGTTATGTAGTAGTATAAATCAATGTTGATACATCATATCGACTAAAGATAGGATTTTGGACCTTTCTAAATGAAAAAAAATATGTACATGTTTATAGACCTTTCGACTTTTGATACATTACATAAAGATACGATTGTGATATGAGGGGGCATATTTTGTAATACTTAAGTTGACAACGTGTGAAAAGTCATACCGGCAACTGTACATATCCTAACACTTTGCACTTGTCTAGACCCAACTCCACTTATCACTTCCAGACCATATAAATATAGTACAGTACTAGATATGTGAATCGATCCGCAAATTAGTATTAATCAACAAAACACTTCACATCCTTTTTGTATTTCATGAATGAATAAATAAATATAAAACAATAAATGAAATAAATCTAACCTGAAACAAACGCAGTAGAAAATAACAGCTAATGTCTGTTACATTTTTGTATGATTCTTTTATTTCTGTAGACTATACAATTCAAAGGCTAATATAAACAAAAACTTAAATCCACAATTAAGAACGTACTACATTAATTTTGAAAATATTTTTGAAAAATATATTCACTGATTCGCATTAATCTTACTGGAAAGAAAACATTATTCCTCAGAAACGTAGATAGAGTTAAACAAAAAACTGTATCAGAACGGACCGTGCTATTGGTTGGCCTGTAGTAAACAAGCATATCAAAATTCCAGATTTACCCATGCAACCTGTCATTAGATCGAGTGCTGTATCACGTGTTTCATACCAATTGTTAGACCGTATTTTACATACTGATTTGGACTACGGATTTCTCAGTTTACCGGATCAAAATAAATGCTCGCGGCGGGTATGACCGGTCGAAGGGAATGCTTCTTCCTCTTAGATATTTGATTTCACCTCTGATGTGTCTAGGGATCCGCTTTTGCCGTACTCTTAATTTTGAATTCTTTATAGGAATTATGAGATTGATCACAGTTCGGTATCTTCATATTTTCATGAATTTTATGAAAATGATTATTATAAATATATTGTATATTCAAGTGACGCTTAAGTCCCGTTGGCAGGGTATTTATGTGTTTATTTAATGTACAGGATTTGTCGCATATATATAAATATAATAAACTATTTACTTGATTTCTCATTTGGTACTTCAAAATGCGCAGAACGAGGATCAGTTGGGAGACATAAACACCCTATGCAGGTGATAACGGAATATTGTTACTTAAATATGGGAAACTGGCGATGGAGAAGCTGAAGTCATCCCAATTGTTATAAAACTGAATTAACATTTAAATAGATGTGCATTAAAATATAAAATTTTGAAGGAATATGGGAGACTCTGTGATATAATCAAATGAAATGTTGGATAATAGTATATAATTCGAATTTACACTTTAAATGGTCGTCTCTCATTAATAGTGTATCCCGCCAGTCCGGGGGCCATTTCCTAGAATGGCTCTGTACATGAGAACTTTTTTGAGGAGGTACGTAATCTTCCAAGCTGTATGGATAATTGAAGTTAATGATGTAGAATTGTATGGGTTATGCACATGATTTAAATAGATACTGAAAACATATCTCTGCTGTTGCACAGTTTTAACTAATCGGAGTGGTATAGATTTTTCATTAACTCCAGGGTGCTATGACTGCAACGCTCTGTACTAAAGTGTCCTTTCCTCAAAATGAATTACCCATTGTCTGTAGGCATTCTCTAGATGCTCTTAGGTAGAATTTATATGGGAGAGAACTGGCAGGAACAGTGCCGTTGGTTCGGACTTAGTTGGTACTAAAAAGTCGGATTCCTTGCAAATTAATTTGCATCACAGCTTACGCCTATTACAGTTATAATTACAACTAATAGAAATAGCAATACCTGCCCTTAATTAATAATAAACTCTCTGATATAAAATCAAATAATTTTTCATTAATTCAAGTAAAATAGATAGTAGAGTTTCGAATACTGCTTTGAGGCTGGGATAATGATCCTCTAAATGAGACATAGTGTATCAATGGAACAAAAAAGTATAAATTGTTGATCTGCAATACAGAAATATTTTGAAATGGTTTTTGTTTGTTTGTTTTACGTTCCTTTAATAATTCTTTACTCATATTGAAACGTCACCAGTTGTTGGTGAAACATCACAAAATCAGACGTATGCTTAGCGCTCAGGGTCGTAGCAGTAAGGGTTCTCTAACGTGCCAACTGCTCCTGCGACACGGGAATGCCGTTTTGAAGGTCATATCCGAAAGACTTTCACTTCTAAATGTCAAAGATTTGGGGAAGGAGCAATTACTACCTATATTTACGTCTTAGGTCTGCCATGGCACGAGCGGGGCTCGAACTCTCGACCTCCCGATCAAGAAGCAAATGTTCTACCACTGAGATACCGCGAGCGGGACTTTAATTGTTAACGAAAAAGCAAACACACAAGAACAAAAATAACAACTATATTTCAATACCGTGAATGGGAAACCTGATAGTTATTGTTGACTGAAATTTTTTTTTAAATCTTTACATTTTACTGGAAGAACTTGTGCAAGTATGTGAAAAAAAACCTCTTTGTCATTTTAGCATTTATATATAAAAGAACCGTAGTTTAAGAATATATATTTCAGTGTAATCAGGCTTTAATTGTGCAAAAATTAAATTAAATAATTTTTTTTGGGATAAAATTACAAATATTAAAACAACAACAGATCAACTAAACCCCCTTCCATTAGTACTTTCAGTTCTTTGATTTATCGTAGGATTAGGGCAAGTCAGTTAAGAACAGGCCGCAATTATTGAAAAGCTGTAAGAAATTTTGATTCCTACTTACGATCTAATTTTCTCTCCAAAGAAATCACATTCAATTATTTATTAGACATTTCAATATTTCACTTGCAAGTCTTCCCCTCCAATACTATACAACGACGCTTCCGAACGACTTTCACAAGAAGCCAACTGTGTGAACTAGAAAGTGCTTTTCTGCAAACACGTTACCCGGATATATTCCAGCGAGAAATGCTTGCAATGAAACTTTATTTGACGGAATCCCGGGTACAGGTATTTGGTTTTTATTTTATTATTTATTTATTTATTTATCTATTTATTTATTTATTTATTTTAACAGTCATTTGTTTGTTGATTTATTTCTCATTGAAGTATTATTTTACTCTAACTGGAATTTCATCTTACACCTACACTAGTGCCATGCTATTTTCGTCATTAATTTTGAATTAATTAAAACGGTCAACAAACACAAATGTATAAAACGTCAAATTACCGGCATATAATGTAGTAATATTTTCCGAAATCTTCAATCAGTTGATGCATTTAGTACTTTGATCGAACTTTCCTTTAAGGTCTGGTTCCAAAATAGGAGGGCAAAGTGGAGAAAGGAACTAAAATCAATGAGTGTTACAAACGGCTGCAAAGGTAATACGATAAGCTGCATTACGGACCTCTGCATCGTACTCCAAATAAAATGTTCATTATACTTATCTTATTCTGCGTTCAAATACTATTTATTTATTTTTTTACAGACAATTCTATTCCAACTGCATCTAAGCAAACATATGACAACACATTTATTGACTTTCCAGAGAAAGTCCGCGATCTGCATGTGTCTTCAGATACAAATTTTCCAAGCATGCCGTACCACGTGATGTCATCTTTATATCCCTGCTCCTTGCCTACGGATTTTGAAAACCGTTGTGGAACATCCACGCTACCAACCGTGGACGAGGAGCGAAATTTTACAGTCTTAGATTAAATTTCAAGACATTTCTATGCCATATAAATTTCGTGAATTTTGTGAATTTGATTTAAATTGTGTTTTTCTTAACAGAAAATGTCTACCTTTTTGAAACCTGTTTTATCATAAATCATAGAAAGGAAACAGGAAATGGGCTCTATCAAATTATGGATATTAGATTAAGCACTAGATGTATAACCATCTGGACAGGAACTTGTACGTTGTCAGAACTTGTTTCCAGTTGTTTACTAGTACACAATAAAATATGTTCAACCAATTCAATCTATCACACGGAAACTGTATTTCCTTCCATTGATGAATGTTCTCCCCCTTAAAAATACACGTAACAACAGCCATATTGTATGCAAACTGAGAATTTAAATTTACTCATCCCGTGTAGTTTTACATATATAAGTACGACGGCGTATTCGTGCCATTTTAACCTAGCTGAGAAAAAAAATCGTAGAAACGATTTATTTTCCAGTTTCAGTCTTTATTATCAGAATATATATATATATATATATATATATATATATATATATATATATATATATATATATTAGGGGTCAATTCTTCGCAGAAAACCCCTTTTAATCCGCACCTAGGGTGCTAGGGGCCTTTTCGATTTTAAAAAATCGTACAAACGATTTAGTAAATCGTACATACAATTTTAAAACTAATTTGTACGATTCAAAAAATTATTTGTACAATTTAGTAAATAATTGGTACGATTTAGAAAGTCATTTGTACGATTTAGTATAAGGTCTGGTGAGTATTTGTAAAATGAGTTGGCAAACCTGTAGTCCAGTCAATTTACGATTTCGCATGCAACTAATTGCAAAAGAAATATTTTTTTTTGCAAAGTATTCCTTAGTATCAGTAAAACAACATATAAAAAATCTAATTTTATCTAATGTGCAGAAATAATATATTTTGATACATCAAATTTGCTGATAGCTCCCTTTGTTTTATGTCACCGCCGCGCTATCATAGCGTGCTTTCACCGAAATCGTGACGTATACATTATCATTACGTAGACATTGATCAAAGTCTTTGCTCGAATTTTATGACATATGTTCATACAAGCGTGTAAGCGCTTGATTCAATATAGCCTAGGTGTAATACTATAAATTTATTTACAAACGAGACGTTCTAAAGCTTCTCAAAAGTTTAGAAAAAAAAAAACAGGTTGGTAAAGTCACAACACGTGTCGTCATGTAGACGTATAGGCCTACTGGGTTCATTCAAAATTTGGGAAAGGTGCCGTAATGTAACGGAAAATAACATTTTTTAAAACTAAATAGTCGCAGAGCATCATTTCTTCAAGGTAAAATTAATAAGTAAGAAAGTGAAAAGGCTTTTTTCTATACTGCACTGAATATTTCTATTTTCTATGTAAGGACACCCATTCGCGTTACAAAGCCATCTTTCTCGTTATTGATTGGGGTACACGGGGCGCCTTTTAACGTCCCATCCGACGGAGTAAATCTTTCTCCTGAAGTGACGCTATTAGTTGCAACTTGAATGCGGTTTCTGTAATATGCAAAACTAATACGATACCAATTTAATTTAACCTTTTATGTTGTGTTAGTAGAAAATTGCTTCCATTTTAATTATATCTGTTCTAACCTTGTGTTGAATATGGAAAGATTACAAGACTGTGTAATTTGTGAATCGGGGGACAAGAATGGTCTAGTTTGTCTTCGTGGGAAGGGTAGCACAGGTATCAATACTGCTGCTGAGAAAAGGGGTAGCAATCTTCGTACGCATCCTGGGCAATATGTGCACACCGAATGTAGGCGTCTATTTACAAATGCGATTGAAATTAGCAAATATCTGAGGGAAAAAGAACAAAGCAAGCCAATTCCTCATGCTGATAGTACACCAATTCTTAGATCAAAACAGACCTTTTCATTCCGTGACCTCTACCTCTTTTGTGGACAAATTGCCAAACTTAATCAAAGTAAAAGAGGGCATGATGTTTTTCCTGTGCGAACTCATGATTTTCAGGCTTGTATAAAATCCGTCTGTTCTACAAGACAAGACGCTTGGGCAAACCAAATTTATGGTAGACTAAAAGCTGTAAATGATTTGCATGCTGCTGATGCCATCTATCATCAAACTTGTAACGTAAATTTTCGCACAGGCAAACACATACCTAAAATATTCTCACCCTCTTCGACGGTAGCCTAGAGAGGCAGACCTGTTGACAGTGATATTACTGACGCATTTCTTAAAGTGGTGAATTATCTGCAGGAGAATGATGACAAACAGCATCAACTGTTAGATCTTGTTGCTAAAATGAAGGACCACTGTGGTGATGATGCATACTCGCCTGTTTACTTGAAAAAGAAATTGTATGAGCGTTTTGGGGATGAAATCATCATGACAGAAGAACAAGGAAAATCAACTGTAATAACGGTACGAAAAACGGCAAGATCTTCAGAGCTTCTACAATACGCCTAAAACAGTGGACCAGACATTGGAGAAGCTCAACATCATTACAACTGCTGCTAAGTTGATAAAATCTGATATCCTGTCCCTTCATCTAGCTTCTGATCTGTACCATTTGTCGTCAGATATTGAATCACTTGAAAAGAATCTTCAGTACGTTCCTGAAAGTCTTCAAACTTTTTTGAAAATTCTCGTCCGAGAAAAGGACCCTGACTTGAAAATTGCATCGATTGGACAGACAATTATGCAGATGGCTAAGCCACGTATGCATATTGCACCACTACAAATAGGTTTAGGAGTGCAGCTTCATCACCATTTTTCATCAAAATTTCTTATTGATACGTTGAATTCCTTAGGATTTTGTTCCTCATATTCGGAGATACAACGTTTTGAAACAAGTGCAGTCATTTCACAAGGAACAGATATTCCAAGCTATGAAAATGGACAATTTCTGCAATTCGTTGCTGACAACGTGGATCACAATGTGCGCACACTTGATGGGTATGGTACATTCCATGGCATGGGCATTATTGTAGGCTCTACACCTGGTAAAAAGGTTAGCAAACCGGTCCCTAAACTGAACGTTCCATCGGCTGACCTGGCCACTGCTGGGAAAATTAATATACATTTCTACAAGCAACCACCTAAATCGTCACTGCAGATGAAATTCGCCAAAATTAATAAAGAACAGAAAGTACCAGATCCATCTTTGAGTTTAGATCTTCTTTCAAAGGCTGTATGGCCTCTTCGATCTCCAACTCCAAGTTGGTCAGGACTGATGCAGTGTACTCAAAATGGAGATTACCCTGGGAAGTCCACCATCACCTTTCTGCCGATGATAGATATGGACGCAAGCGATATGTCATGTATCTACTCTACACTGAAGTTTGTGTCTCGCCAAGCTAGAAAATATGGTACAACTCCAATTCTGACATTTGACCAGCCTCTCTACATGAAAGCAGTTACAATTGTCACTCATGAGTCACAGTGTGAAGACTTAAGCTCCATTATACTCAGGTTAGGTGGGATTCACACACAAATGAGCTTTTTAGGATGTATCGGGCGCATTATGAGAGAATCGGGATTGCAGGAAGTTTTAGAGACTGTATATGCGTCAAATGCAGTTGGCCATATTCTTAGTGGAAAAGCAGTAGCTCGAGCAACCCGTGCCCATTTTCTAGTTGATACAGCCCTTCATGCCTTGCTCGTGGCTAAAACCTTTGGTGCCGAATTGCCTGATAATGATGTGCCCCAAAGTATATCTTCAGGTTATCTTGTAACACCCATTGACACAGAGGCCCCTGATCACGTCCTTACTCAATCTGCAGACGTTTCCATAGCCCAACTGGAAGAAGATCATCTGCTGAAGAAAGCTGCTGCCTTGTATGACCAGTTGCTAGAGGGAGATGCTACTGCACAAGACGTGTGCAATAATTCTACCATTACACAAGTACTGGGGAAACTTGCGGACACAAAATCCTCTCTCAAGTGCTTCAGAACAGCAGCCCTTTGGCTTCAGTACTTAGAAATGATAAGTCTCTTAAAAGCATTTATCACAGCTGAAAGAACAGGCAATTGGTTACTCCATATACAAACTCTACACGCAATGCTTCCCTATTTTGCTGCAGCTGGGCATAATATGTATGCAAAGTCAGCATACATCTATGTCATGTCAATGATCAATCTTCAAAAAGCTCATCCCGATGTACACAGCAAGTTCATGGAAGGTTATCATGTACTGAGAAGAAGTGAGAGGTATTGGGCGGGTCTGTCGTGTGATCTTGTCATTGAGCAGGCATTAATGAGAAGTGTGAAAACATCAGGTGGTTTAACGAGAGGTCGAGGAATGGCAGAGGTACAGCGGTCGCAGTGGCTTTTGTCTATGCCTTCTTGTGCAGCAGTAAATGAGGCAATGCAGAATCTGACAGATGTTGGCTACCACACAAGTGAGCAGCACAAGGAATCTTCAACCTCTCGCCAAGAAAGGGACAAACAAGATATAATTAAAGTTATATCATACCTACGAGACCGTGACCCTTTTACTGAGAGCATCCCTCTTCGAAATATTGACACCGGTGTGAATGCAGACAATAATATCAACGCTCATAATGCATTAGCATGTGGACAAAAGATCATTGACTCTATGGTTGGTCAGAATATTTTTGATTTTTCCTTCAAAAAATCAATGCAGGTGTTAACTAGGTCATCTAAAACATCTATCACGGTTGAGAAGGCAGAGTTGAGGTTGATCCCCAAGTGCTTTTTCAAAGACTAACGGCAATTTCATCTAGAGAATCTGTTGAAGAATTTGCAAATATCTTCAAATATGAATTATCAACGCATCCATCATCAATCTTTGAACCCTCAGGACTTCCAAGAGCAGCAAGTAAGCATCAAATTTCAGATGCAATTTGGAGTATGGGCGATTGTGCTGTATCAGAGAAGGAATTGCTTGATGTACATTTTGTTTTGGATGGCGGTTCTTTGCTACAGCGTATCCCATGGACAAAAGGCATGTCATTCAATGCTATATGTCAGTTGTATGTTGAGTATATTATCAGAAGATACTGGAGACCAACTATTGTATTTGATGGATATTCCAGTGAACCCTCGACCAAAGACGTCACTCATCTTCGACGTTCAAAGGGCATCATCTCCCCTGATGTAACATTTACTTCAGATATGACCTTCAAATTTAAAAAAGAAATTTTTCTCACAAATAACAACAACAAGTCTCGTTTCATAAGCCTTCTTGCCCAAAGACTTCGGGAAAATGAATGCACGGTCATCCTTGCAGAGGAAGATGCATATTGTCTCATCATTTCAACAGCTGTAGCATGTGCTCAGTCAACACAAGTCGTTGTCATTGGCGAAGACACTGATCTTCTTGTTCTCCTCTGCTACCATGCATCACTGGATGGATACAACATTTACTTCCGATCTGAACTTTCTAATAAGTGCAGGCACTGGGACGTACAAAAAACAAAGCGGATGCTTGGTATGCACAAGTGCAAAATTCTGCCAGTAGTACACGCAATCACGGGATGCGATACAACCTCCCGCCTATTTGGGATAGGAAAAGGTGTTGCTTTAAAGAAGCTTTCGAAAACAAACAATGTTACAATGGCAATAGAGGAATTCTTAAAGCCTGGAAACCATCTGGAAACTGTTGTAACGAGCGGCGAACAGATTATTGCTAGCCTATATGGGGGAGTATTGTGCGAAGGACTGGATCTTCTGAGACTGCGCTTATACACAAATAAGGCTATCACTAACAATAAGTGCGTTCAGGTACAGAGTTTCCCGCCAACACCTGATTCTGCGGCTCTGCATTCTAGAAGGTCATACTATCAGTGTCAGCAGTGGATAAAACTAGATGGCACTGATCTGAACCCACTTGATTGGGGATGGACAGTCACTGATGATAGCAAATGCATGCCACTTAAAAACACTTTGCCGCCTGCTCCCAATCGTCTTCTGAATATTATCCACTGTAATTGCAAGGTAAATTATGACACAAAGAGGTGTACGTGCCGAAAACATGGCCTAGAATGTACTATTGGATGTGGCCATTGTAGAGGAACAAGTTGTTCCAATTCAACAAGGAACACGGAGGAAGAAGAAGAAACAAACTGATTTCCATGGTCTGTTCACTGAAATTACCCCCCCCCCCCCCCCCCCTTTTTTCCAAAAAAGCCTCTTAAAGGTGAAATTACTACATGGAAATTTTACAATTTCTATTTCTTACAAAAATTTATAAATGCCAATCAAGAAACTGCATTCTTATTTGATAGGTAATGATGGAAAGCTAACTTCCAGTTTTTGTCGTTTTTTCTCTTTTTCTCTGTTTTTGACCCCCAAAAATGGGATTTCCACTTCAACTGAAACATTAGATTTTTTATATGTTTTAGTACACATATTAGCGAGGTCAAAATCATTGAAAACAATTCTTTTGCAATTAGTTGCAAGTTTGACCCTTTTTTGGGCTAATTTGACTGGACCATTAGGCCTATGCTCGGCGCTTATGGCCTTTGAGCAGGGAGGGATCTTTTACGTGCCACACCTGCTGTGACACGGGACCTCAGTTTTTGCGGTCTCATCCGAAGGACCGCCCCATTTAGTTGCCTCTTACGACAAGCAAGGAGTACTGAGGATCTATTCTAACAACCCGGATCCCCACGGGGTATTTTAATTCATAGAATAGGTCGTTATTGATCATGGTACATAGTTCATAAACACTTTGAAGTAAATAAATTTGTTTAAAAATAAGGAGCGGGGGACTGTAACGATTTATGTTATTCAAATCACGGTGGCTCAGTGGTAGAGCTCTCGCCTCGTGAACGGAAGGTCATGAGTTCGAGCCCCGCTCGGTCCGGCCGCGTCAAACCTAAGGCGTTAAAATAGGTAGTGATTGCTCCTTCGCCAAGAGCTCGGCATTACGAAGTGAGAGTCACGGGTCTTTCGGATGGGACCTTATAAACGGAGGTCCCGTGTCGCAGCAGGTGTGGCACGTAAAAGAACCCTCACTGCTAAAAGCCATTAGTGCTAAGCATAGGTCTAAATTTGCAGCCCCGTCACCGGTAATAGTGACAGTCGCCGGATAGCTGAAAAATTGCTCAGGCGACTATAAATAAAACAAACAAACAAACAAAGTTGAATAACAAAATGTCAATGAACCCTTTAGATATTTGTTGTCAATACGTGGTAATCACTAGTATCCCTGAGTAGATAGTTTACACAACATTCGTCAATAAAATGACATGTGACAGGTTCATCGGAAGTTTATCGTGATAAACGGAAAAATCTTTGACAAGATGCTAATCTAATACCCTATATTTCTGAAAGGTATCAAAAAGATAACACCTTGAAAATACGTCATCAAGGTTATTATGCATTTATAAAGACATGACATTCACCAGTGCAAAATAGTATCCCACAGACTCTGTTAGTCACTAGATAATTAGTCAACAGGATGACCTGGAGACGTAAATCCTACTTATTTCAGCTTGTGTCTTTAATACTGTGTGTGGAGCGGATGATTGTAGTGGTAGGGGAAGATTCTACGTATACTGGAAAGAATATTGTTGGTAGTAAGAGTGTTCGCGTGGATAATGAATCAAATACAGACCCCGGTTTTGATCTTTTCTTTGCTTCGAATGACCGGGAAATGGAAAATGTTCCAATTTATTTCACCAAACCTTTGCCATCTTGGCTAAAAGGCACATTGGTAAGTAATGTTTTGGTGGTGTACACTGAAGTCGCCCAGTCTTAAACAGTTAACAAGATAAATTTTTCCACACTTTTGGGGACAAAGATATCATTTCATTTATCAATCGTCTATGAAGCATGATTGATTGATTGTTTGTTGTTTTTCGCCACACTCAACAATTTTTCAGGTATCTGGTGGTGTCCAGATTTTGTAGGTGGAGGAGAGAACTCAGATACAATATGTCAAGGAAGAGACTACCGACCTTCCGAAAGTAAACTGGCAAACTTTCTCACATGCATCGGCGCGAGCGAGAATTGAACCCGCGTCGACTACAGACGAGAGACCTTGTGATTTTAAGCGCAATGCTCTTACCACTCGGCTACGGGGGCCCCATGAAGCATGATCAAATTCATTCGATAATTTAAATTTTTGATGCTACACACAAATACAAAAAACATGTTCCAAGGAGCAACTGACAACTGCAACACATATACTGATATTATGATATTACTCTCTGTCGAGACTCAGTGTTATTGTTACTCGTTCTTGTTCTTTTATATCGCTTGTAGCGTATAAAATGTTTACATCTTAATCGACTGCATGGGAGCGTTTATTCAAAGTGAACATGACAATTTAAATCTCGAGACAGTCAACTACATGCATGCAAGGGCCAGTGTTAAAAAACAAATAAATGTCTTGTCAGAGCAACAGTAAAACTATACTTGAACGGTAATAACTGGTCAATATGGCCACATGCTACCTAACATGGGCAGTAGGTTTTCAATATGACAACACGCTACCCCGGACTAGATATCAGAATTGAAAAAAAAAATGGAATTCTTCAGAAAAAAGAAGCTACAATGATTCACTTGGGCAGCCCTTGTTTAGGAATTGGTGCTGGCTAAAGACGATTCATTTCTGACACAAAATTACCTGCCCAATTTGAAGATTAGTTTTCAAAATGCTGCAAGCAAATATTCCGGTATCATTTCAATTCAGTTATTTCTCTCAAACCATATACGGTACATGAGGAACGGTAACAATGTATGTACATAATGAATAACACTGGTCAGAGGTACGTAAAAAAAGTAAATATACATCACATCAAGGACAGGCCACATCATAAATTTTCAGAATAAACATACAGAGTTTTCTTAACAATTTAGCATTTTGGGTTGACATTATATCTTTGAATTTAATAACATTAGGCCTATGTGAATAATATTTCCCTATTCACCAGAACACGAGTTGTAAGATTAAATTTCTGATGTTTGGTAGCGGAAGGCGATTCAGAAATACTTTATAGTGCCGTGTATTTCTTCTACCGTATATGGATATTTACTCCGTTAGGTTTTCTCGAGTTATTGCGTACAGTAACCGACTGCTGTACAATGATATAAGGGAAAAAAATTGCATTTCAATCATCAATCTCCAGGTACGTAGCAACGCCCTCTGTACTTCGCTTAACATGTGGCGTTCTTTTCCCCTTTATCATATACAAAGCTCGTCATCTTCAAAAGCAAACATCACTTCTTATAGTAGTGTCAAATGGTTGTGTAAATGCAAGGTTGAACCTATGTATTGAGTATACTGAAGGATAAATTTCCCTACTTCAGGAGTTTGTCAGAACTACTTTTCTTGCTAGCTAAGATTGATTGATTGTTTGTTTTACGTACCGTTGAGAATTTTTCAGCCATATTGAGACGTCAACATCTGTTGGTGAAGTACCACAAATTTAGACCTATGCCTAGCGCTCAAGGTTATAGCAGTGAGGGTTCTTTGACGTTTCAACGCTTGCCGTAAAACGGGACCTCCGATATTTTGAAAGACCAGTGATTTTCACTTCTAAATACCAAGTTTTTAGCGAAGGAGCTATCAATACCTATGTTAACGCCTTAGATTTGACGCGGCCATGGCATGAGTGGGAGTCGAACTCACGACCTCCCGGTTACGAAGCAAACGATCTACCACTGAACTACCTCGACCGGTTCTAGCTAAGAATTTTTAGACAAATATGAACGCAACTTTTACTTACATTTCTTTTCATTTTCTAAAAACGTCGCTTAGTGCCTGAACTTATATCCGATATGTGTTGTGTGCTTAAAAGTTTCCCAAGTTTTTGCAGAAAACGAGATCTCGTTGGACATATCGAATATTAAAACCGCGACGGAATCGGAGAAGACATTGTTCCGATATTCCGTATTGTCGGTAAAATTGTGCATTTATTGATTTACAATTCAGCATGTTCTTCTGACATTTTCATTAATTTTGGCATAATTGTTTCTTATATTACTGCATGTATCATGCCTTACATATTTGTATTTGTTTATATATCTATCTTTTAATATGTCGTATAACTAATTCATATCTAACGTAGATTCGGAACGGACTAGGGAAATATGGAATTGGCGGCCGGCAATTCACGCATACGTTTGATGCATTTGCTAAGCTCAGCAGTTGGAAATTTCCCGGCAATGGCAGTATTTTCTTTTCCACAAAATTCCTCCAAAGTGAATTTTACACAGAATCCATAAAACGCAATGATATTGCCCCCTATCTCTTGTTTGAATCCGTCGACCCTCCATTCAACATGATACAACGATTGAAAGCACTGATACGTGGTATGGACAATATGAATGTTAACGTCTATAAGTTTGGAAACGGGGATGTGGTTGCTTTGAATGATTTCTGGAAAGTCTATAAAATAGAACCTAGTTCGTTGCAAACTCTTCTTTCAGTGTCACCCCCTGTCAATAGGCGGGAAAGCCCATCATCATTTTCATTTCTAAATTTCCTTTCCTCTGCGCATCCACTACCGGAAATGGGAACTTCTTATCATTTGACATTTTTGTCGAGTGTAAATATCATTCCAGGTTTGAAAAGCAAAATATCACTCGTCAGAATCAAATCGTCTGAAGAGAGGGAAATTATTACCTCGTGGGAGGTAGACCGGATTCCGTACATGCATTCATTTGCTGCTACGGAACATTACGCCATATTTTTCGCATGTCCATATTATGTCAATGTAGAAAAAATGATTCAATATGCAATTCCAGAGAAAGCTTTAGACTGGGAACCCGACACACCAACAACTTTGTATGTAGTACACATTAAATCTGGAAAAGTGCACACTTTAATGACGGAAAATGTTTTCATGATGCATCAGATTAATGCTTTCGAGCAGGGCAGTTCGAACATCATCGTCGATATTTCGTCATACCGAAATCCGGACTTCGTAAAGAATTTAGAAATAAGGAATTTATTAGACCCAGTAAAACGTAACCAGTTTGACACAAGGGCATCTGTGAGGCGATATTCCATTGATATTGACTCATTAACGGTAGAATGGAAAACATTCGAGGACCCCCAAAGAGCACAATGTGCGTCAGCCCTTGATCTCCCATCAATAAATGAAAAGTTTCGGTATAGATCGTACTGCTTCGCATATGGCGTAGCTTTGAAATGCAACAACAAATCACTGAGTGATATAGCTCTGGTTAAGAAAGATTTATGTGGGCGTGGTGAGGATAAAATGTGGAAAATAACCAATCATTATGTTGTGGAGGCTTGGTTTATTCCGACTCCTGGGGGAAGAGACGAGGATGATGGTTATCTTGTTGTTCCGGTGTTGAACGGAGAGAAAAAGAACAGTTATCTGGCTTTCCTGAACGCCCGTAGTATGGAAATAGTCAATTCAGCAGACCTTCCTACCATTGTGCCATTCAATCTTCACGGACGTTTCTTCCAGGATGTGATATGATATATTCAGTCAGATGAAAAGGTTTTTCATATGCTAGTGATAAGGTTTCAGTTTGTATTTTATTATCATTTTGGATATAATTTTTATATCAATAAAAATGAATATAGAAAATAAGTTTTACATGTGAATATATAGGAAAAAATCTTTAAGTCTTCTCCTCATGATTACTCATTAATATGCAAGCATCCCAGGTAGTTCAAATTCACATTTATTCAATTAGTGCCCCCGGGGAGTAGGAGGGGGTAAAATAGGGGATCAATTTTGTACAATGGAACATATAACTTGCATAGGAAAATAATCATAAGTCTTCTTCTCAATAGCAGCAGGGTTATGATTATCCATATTACCATATATTGAAGATTGGAGTTTGCTCAAATCATGACCCCCATGGGTAGAGTGGGGCCACAATATTGAAAATATATAGAAAAGTGATTAAAACAAATGAAAACGTATCCAAGTTGTGCTGTTGAAGGTTTTCTTTCTTTTCTTCTTTTTTGTTTTTGTTTTGCTCCCTTAACTAATGTTCTATCTGTCAAGCTTTACCCTTGCTCATAACTTAAAATTTATAAATGGCGAGTGACAGTACTCTCATATTCCATACGTGCATTCCATGAGACAAGACCTTTCTTTTGGTACCTAGTGACCTATACCTTAGATTTACATATCCTTTTAAGGAAGTTTGTCTTGACAATATCTCCTGAACTGTTTAAGGTAAGCATCACATTTTTAAAATATACAATTCTAGGGCAAGACCTAACACTACATACTATGATTTTTCACTTTGTATCATGACTAAGTCGTGACTCTTTGGGGGTTAAGTTGGGGCCGCAAATAGGTTTTCATAAGAATAAAGATTGAAATTATAAAAATCATATGAAAGGTAAACAACAGGAGGACCAAGGTAATTCAGGTGAACAATGTGGCCCATAGACCTCTTCTTCTACGATTTACAAATAAAGTTTTTTAGCGCCGACCAATGTAATTTCTGCTAGCTAATATAATCCGATTCCATTACAATTACGAGTCGAATGTAATCCAAGTTAAATGCAACTGGTTCTGTCACACCTTTCCAATGGATTATACAATTGGTTGATGGTTTTTGTAAAATAAAGACAACCTGCCCCCTCTAAATATCCATTTAGTTTCAATTTCGTAGCGATAACATTAAAGAAAATCAAATTTTCAAAACTCATTTACACATAAACACTATAAATCTAGTTTGGTTCTGTCAGAATCTCTATCTACCCCGAGGTTCATGAAATTTACAATTATGGTAGAAGCATGAGTATGCATTTAGATTTTCTTTCAGACGTGCCGAGAATAAGAGTTTTTAAAAATTGGTAAAGCCTTTGGCCACGGGGATGCAGGAGTTGTGAAATTTTACATTTATATCCCCTTCTCCCAAAGATACTTCATCCCAAATTTGAAGAACATTGGAAGGGTAGATATCAAGAAGTTAGAACTATTGAATTATTAATGCACGACGACGAACGCAGACCATTAGCAAAAGGTGATTCGAGTGAGCCAGGTAAACTAATATACACACGACCAACTGATGAATGAACATGTATACAATGATATTGTATGATAATGTTGAAACACAGATCTACATTTACTGTGATATAATGTGAATATATGTGTACAAATAGATTACAAGAAAACATTTAAAGGAATTGCAAGAATGTCCTTGCAACTTAAAAAGTTCTTCACCCTCACAAGAAACATGTGACGTCATTTTGAATCATGCATGTATCACAGCTGCATGCGCACACACAATTACTTAATTATCAGTATCATGATCTTCAAGGGCAGAATATTTTTGATTTGTGTCGTTTTAGGATAGGGATCACATGATAAGATCTAAGATAGAGAGTACCATTAGGTATATGAGCGCTGGAAGAAGAACTAGTCAGATGATATCGTGTTTTCTACTGTCCGATGCCGAGCTCTTGTTGCCGAGATGCTGAATATTCTGATCTGTAAAGTAAATTACTTGAGATTCCCGTATAGAAAATGAACATGCATAAACCATTGAAGTACAGTTAGTCTGCAATATCAAAATACGTCTTTTTCTTCAACTTACTAATACATTTTATTTTCGATTCAGTTTGTATGCGTGTTTATGCATACTTTCTTAGAAAAATATTGGATAAAGAACGACAACTTGCATTGCATTCAAATCATGAGATAGGTCATATGACAAGGATTTTGAAGCTATCAATGCATAATAGCTCCAGACATAGAGGGATAAGGTAGCCTAAACGGTGCTTTGTGATTGCCGTACCCCTTTTTGTTCCTATATTCTATTCATCTTACGACTGAATGATAAAAATCATTCTAAAAATGTACTGTATTACTAGTGAGTATAAACGAACGTACCTACATATACATGCATGATAGGAGAGACAACTCTTGAATCTTACGGGATGACTTCAGCTTCTCCATCGTCAACTGCCCTCATTTATGTAGCAATATTACATTATTACCTGCATACAGTGTTTTTGTCTCTCAAATTATTCGATACTAAGGAGCTAGTTTTGCGTATTATCAGTTTGTAAATCAAAACAAACTACTGACAAAACAGTTAATGTCACAGGGTTTCAGTAGTCTTGTTTAAAATCAGGATTTGGCAAATCCTGTGGTCGTTACTACGATCTACCTTGCCAATGCAACCTGTCATTGGGTAACATGCATTTTTCATACTGATTGTTAGGCCGTTCCTTACACATCGAATTTTAGTACGGATTACTCTTATTACATGATCAAGATATGGTGCTCAAGGCGGGTACGACAGGTCAATAGGGGATGCTTATTCCTCATAGGCACCTGATCCTACCTCTGATATACCCTGGGGTCAGTTGTTCAACTCTTAGGTTTCTATAGGAGTGATGAGATTCATCACTGTTTGTTATCTTTACCTTTTCAGCAATAAATTTCCTTGATTCCTTTACCCACTGTCGTAATTTGAAGGGAGTGATGTGCCCCGCTCTCAATTTTGTATTCTTTATAGGATTTATGAAATGTACCACTGCTCGTTACCTTCACCCTTTTCATCCTCTCTTTACTCTCGCGATTTGAATGTTTCTTTAACAATTAAATGATATCAAATGGAATAAATAAATTCTTTCTGTATATTTTTGATACTCTAAATATCTATATATAATGCTAACAAAAGGTTTATAAAGATGTCTTACTCACCAGCAATTGGTTGTACCGCTACTAAAATAGCAGTCGTCTCGGAGCGAATTTCAATTTTTACGACATCTTTATGAAACGAAAACTGCATCCCCTCGGTAACTCTATTTAACAGATGTTTTGTTTGATTTATCATTAAAAAGTCACTTTCGGTAGTTTTTGTGGCTGGGGTTGAATAATGAATGTCCATGATTGTCACTGAGAACCGATGCATTGATGAAATGGTCCATGAACATTGCCACTTTAATTGCTCCAATCGTGGGTATGTCGGGGGTACTTATATACCTGGTGGATTTATCAATCATTATGTACTCTCCACATTCTGTAATAATGGAGGAAGGAGTTTTGCGAACCACTAGACAAGTATTATTGAAAATTTTACGACGAAAATAAAGCAAGTAATCTTGCCTTCATTTAGAATGACCTAAAATTAGAAAAATAGAAATATTACTTGTTCAGTGAATATTTTTATCTATCTGAAATACAGATACTGGGTAGTGAAATATACAACCAGTTTAAATTCGTGAAATAGCTACCCGACAAAGACTGCACGCTCTCAGTTGGTTCACTGTCTTCTATTTCCCCAATAGCAGACATCCACACGTCAAACAGAATCCCTGGATACAACCTTGTGTTGATAAATGCTGTATTTTTATTGGATGATACGATGATTTCGTTTACCTCTGTTTGTCCATAACGTCTATATGTTATTCTGAATCCTCTAACGTAAGTTGGGTTTAATATAGGCTTCCTCCATTTCAAAAGGAGCCCGTACTGTGTTGGAATGGACGTTAGATTCCTTGGTTTACTTGATGGTGGATCTTGCAGAAATTTTAAAAGGAAAGGTGATAAAAAGTTCAGAAGTACAACATAAAACATACTGCAATAAAATACGTATACCACACTGTTGGTATAAGTTGTAAATGTTTGTTCAGATTATAAAAAATTTCAACTGCTTTTTTTCAGAATATAAAATCACCTATAACAAACGTTACTTTTTCGTAAATTAATGAAGACACTTTATAAAGAAATTAAGATTCTCATGGATATTGTTACATACATATATTGTACATGCTTTTTAATGAAGAAAATTGTACCTCGCTGCATAAATCTCAAGAATACAAACTCGCCGAAATAGAGTTTCGCGAACACTATATAACTAGTATATTGAGATCAAACTTGAACATAAAGTAAAATGGAAATATAGTAAAATGTATTGTTTTAATACAATGCTAACACACACACACACACACACACACACACACACACACACACATATATATATATATATATATATATATATATATATATATGAACCAAATCTCCTACATGTACTGTATGTACCAGCGCGTCATTGAAATTTGTTATTCACGACGATGGGATTCTCGCCACGCTGTCACACACTCGCAGTCATAGTGAAAGGAAATGGGATACAGATACTTACTTCTAAGAGGATAATACAAGATGCAGGCTACATTTGAAATACTTTATAAAGTACAGAAATGGCAATGAACTCTTCAGTAAACAGTACTTAGTAAAGAGAAGTTCTCAGTAAACAGTACTTAGTAAAGAGAAGTTCTCTCTCTCTCTCTCTCTCTCTCTGAATGGTGGTGAGTGGGTGTGAATTTATAATTTATGGGCTTGTATTTATGTTAAAACAATGTTATGTATATCTATACAATTGCAACGACATAATGGCAATCGGGGCTTTTTTTCTTTTTTTTAAATGAGTTTACAAAAGAAGCACTAATTTACCGTGAAAGTTTGAGGATGACAAATATTGTTACCACCTACATAATGCCGTTATGATCCCACTAAAGCCGAAACCAGAGTTGCTGTCATCCGTGACAAATACTATGGTTGCTTTGTAGTTTTTTATGATGACGGATGGTTGCGTTCCATTGCCACAAAATCTTTGGTTCTTAGGAAACTCCACATAATCTTTCTGGCACATCAACGAATTTTCCATATCCATTTTGATGAACTGGAACTAGAATTCGTTTGTAATTGTTATGATAATAAATTAGCAATGATTTTAGACTAATATAATATAATAAATATGAACAATTGACTTCGATGAATTCATGCTCCCATTCAAAGTTATGTCGATTTGATTTGTGCTGTTTAAAAGTAATAAACGCATATTAAAAAGACATTTCTATACAAATAAGATGATCGAATTCTTAATATGGATGTAAAGTACAACTGCACAGATATTTATAATTATATTTTGAACATTGATTCTATGTAAATTAGCATGAGAGAAGGTGAAGAAAACGAACACTGATCAATATCATAATACCTATAAGGGAACAAAATAGAGAGTTAAACAAACACGAATCCCAGGATATATCAGAAATGCGATCAGGTGCCTAGGAAGAGTAAGCATCCCGTGTCGACCGATCACACCCGCCGTGAGCCCTATATTTTGATCAGGCAAACGGAGCAATCCGTTGTCCGAATCTGTGTGCCAAAAACGGCCTAACACTAGTATGAAACACGTCAGGCAGCGTTTGAGGCAATGACAATTTTTTTGGCAAACTAGATCGTTTAACGACCATAGAATTTGCGAAATGCTGACTTTAAACGACTGTTAAAACCCGTGTAACATCAACTTGCTTGTCAGTATCTTGCCTCTATTTAAAAACTGAACATACGCAGAACAGGTTCTTTTATATCGAATCATTTGTGAGATATAAACACCATGTGCAGGTGATAATTGAATACTGCTACATAAATAAGTTGACAATGGAGAAGCTGAAATCATCCTGCTGATCATAAAGTTGAGTTGTTAGTTTGCTTTTAACATATATTTTCAATAAAATATCCAAGTACGAAACAGATGTGTAGAGCTCTGTGGTGTCTTTTATTTCGAGTTCACAGGGATATATCAAATCGATATATAAATCAAAATGATTATTACTAATAGATAAAATGTGGTCAATATATCGAAATGTCTAGTTGAATGCCACAGCAAGGGTTTTATTCTTCTCACGTAGAAACAAATTTGATCTGTAACTATTCAAGACAAAGTCAATTATAAAATTTCAGTTGAATATCTACATAGGTATCACGTTGTCCATTCAGTGATAGAAACGTTTATAATTCACTAGAATATTGATTGTATTTACCTTATACCAAAGAGACTGGTTGGTCATGATGCTCCACTTGCAGAAGACATTCGAAAGATAGTCTCTATTTACCCCAGGTGAAATTATATTAAGGCTTTGGTTATGGTGCAATTTGACTGTGAAACCACATGCTGAAAAATAGTATTGACTTATGAAATATAAGTTCATCATATGTAGCTTGCCAATGTTTAGAAAAGTTTAATAAAATAGAACAACTTGCTCTCTTCGTGAAACGTGGGGAAGGTGCACTCCGAATGTTTTCAAAGTCAGATCCGAGTTTGTACATAATGATTGGGTGCTCCTCAAGCAGAACAAGCCACAAGTGTTTAGATATGATGTTAGCCACGAATTTTGCTGCATACCCTGGGTCCTATGCCATAGTAAGAGTTGATATTTAAAATGCTTGTGTCTCGTCTTATATAAAAAAAGACTAAGATTTAGTCATGGCGTACGTACGGTTTCATAGGAAATAAATCCCTAAAAATCCATAATATGAATCAGTTTATGCTACAAACTAAAACACTATCCATTACAAATATATGTGTACCAAGCCATTGGAGGTATAATGCTGTAATTCCCATTGATTAACTAAGATCACAATGGTCTTGTGATCCGAGCTCTCGTTTTACAGTTAGGAAGTCTCGGTTTCAACTGTCGATGTCGGTGCTGCGTCATTCGCTAAACGTTTAGCATATGTAGTGAGTGTTCTTTCTTCTAACTCCCGATATCAAAAGCGAAAGTCACGGATGTTTCATGTATGAAATTTAGAACGGAAGTCCAAAGTGGACTTTTGTTATGTAAGTAACCCTAAGTGCTAGGTCCTAGGACACCATGATAGTATCTTTATGATACTTTAAGTGTCACAGTTGTGACACATAACTAAATCTTTATATATAACTACATGTAGCTAACTATAATTATGCAGCTGAGTATATTTCACCATAAGTGTGATTATATATAACTTATCATATGTAACTAACAATATTTATTTAACTATACATAACTACTTATATGTCGCTATGTTATGTGTAGCTAACTATAAGTAACTGACTATCATATGTTGCTATATTGACGTGTAATTAAGTATATATGAATACTTATATGAAGCGAACTATAACTATGTATAGTTATATTGAGAACTAAATTTCCAAAGGTCAAGCTATTGATTCAAATTTTCTCCGTACCAACGCGTTTTGTATGCGTAAGTCTTTAAAGCTGTAGGATAAAGATAATATCATTAAATTCTTGATATACCTGCTCTAATTATCTTAGCGCTTGACGCAACTCCCTCTCCTCCTTCAGTCAGATAAGATAGCCTGATAGCAAACAGCTGACCCTGGTGATCTCTGGTGTGGATGATATAAAATGTGCTATCAATATGTACTGGTATCACGTGATACGCCACGTCCGGTATTACGTTATAGGTAACGATGTAACGCAACAGTTGTTTTTCTCCGTGATAAGGATTCCAAGTAACGTTGATGAAATCATGGTGGCTCTCAACATAAATATTATCTATAAACGAGGGTGGGGAATCTGCAAAACGAACAAGCAAATGTCATAATTATGAAATTCTTACATAATTTATTTTTTGTTTGTTTTTGTTTGTCTGGGTTTTTTTTTCCGAATATCAAACATATTTCAATTAGTTAAATGTCGTAAAATGGCTGAAATATTGCCAAAGCGGCTTAAACAATAAACACTCAATCAACTAATCGAACATGTGAAAGTGCATCTTATAATCATTATGTACAGACACATCTATTACACAAGTAATTTAAATGTTTTATAATTTTTAAGATATGCGCCACTATCTGTTTTACAAGAACATCCGAATTTACTCTTTATATGGTGGGGCCTCCGTGGCCGAGTGGTTAGAGCATCGGGCTCAAAATCACAGGGCCTCTCACCTCTGTCGGCGCGTGTTCCAATCTCGGCCGCGGCGTTATGTGAGCAAGTTTGCCAGTTTAGTTGCGGAAGGTCTGTGGTCTCTTCCCAGGTACATTGTATCTGGGTTCTCTCCTCCACCAACAAAAACTGGACGCCACCAGATAACTGAAAAATTGTTAAGTGTGGCGGAAAGCAATAAACAATCAATCAATACTCTTTATATGTTCATCACAAACTTGGATTGCATAATAAAGAATGAGAACAATATGCTTTCAGATTCTTTGCCTACGTGTTTCTTTACTTACCTATTGCCTTAACAGACAAATTAAAACCTCGTCCACCGAATGCGTTAGTGGTATTCAAAATTATAATTGTGTTGTTGCTCTGTATCAGATATTCTCTCTTTTCCGAAAAACGAGAACAGTGATTTACTTTTTTGCCAATCTGTAGACACGATTGGCAGTCATCTTGATTATAACATAAATCAAGATCTCGGATGGAAATTTTCATGAAGTTATTCCCCTTTGTGCTGATGCTCCATTGACAAATAGAAAAAGGTTGTAGATGGAATGGATAACCATCCGACACTATGTTCATTTCCTTTTCTCTAATGATAAAAATTTCATTATGACATTCTGAAAAAAATGTATGCAGAATTGCCACACATCAGAACATCAGATTTGATTTTCTTTGCTAACTCTGCAAGAATAAAGACACAAATTGAATTGTATATATCATTAAAGAAATGAAGAAACGATTGTTTTCTTCATCTCGACCCAAAACACATAACAAAAGTATTTAAAATTCAACTTGTATCATATATTGTTTCATCCTTACAATACCAACGCTTTTATACGTATTTGATGTGTATAAAATACACTGGGAATGTTTCGTTAAAAATGGATATATTTCTATTATTAGTAGTAAACCTGTCCCAGTATTTATCACCCAAGAAACGTAGGAATATCTGCTTATGTATAGTAAAGGGTAATACTAGCAGTATCAACCGATAGTTGATAAGTTCAGGAGCCAGCCATTCGAATAAACTCATGTATAAAGTAATAAAGATAAAACAAGGTATTAAATGTATAAACTATTCATATAATCTCCATGTACCAGCGTGAAACGTGGAAAATGTATCATTGTGCATTTTGTCTTTGATCAAATCTATGACTACAGTGAGGCTCTCACTCACCCGATGTTAGGTTAACATAATTCAACCTTTCACTTTCCCAAAAAGATGTTTTGGCGAAGACTGAAATCTTGAATAGTTGACCTCTGTGGCGACTGGTATCCAATATGTATGAGCCGTCACTGCAATTGCTAGGTATCTGGCTGTACGTCATGGAAGGATGAACAGCATATTCAATCATACATCTGAGTTCACCATAATACGTTCCATTCCAGACCCATTCAATGTGGATGGAATCATTGAATGCTGTTGCTGATAGGTTAGTGGGTGCTGATAACCGAGGAATAGCTAGAAGAAACGAAAATGCGAATATAACGAACATTGATCAATCTCATATGGAATACAAATTAGAGAATTAGAAAAACACAGACTCCTGGATATACCAGAAGTGGGATCAGGTGACTAGGAGTAAGCATCCCGCTGTGATCCCTGAATGAACTAAAAACAAGTCTAGAATAAACTAAAATGGATTAAAAATAATTATAGAATAAACTAGAATGAATTAAAAATAAATCTAGAATATTCAAACTGAATTTAAACCTCTTATCAATCTTACACGCAAATCCCCAACTCTGCAAATATATATATATATATATATATATATATATATATATATATAATCCACAGTCAAAAACAGGAAAATGTGTAAAATTAGATTTTCATATGGATAATGGTAGACCTGAATATCAGAACTCTTGAAGAACTCATGAAAATGTGAAAAGTGATTCCACTTGAATTATCATGCGTCATGGTGACGATACGCAAATTATAACTACCTTCCACGTATATAGAAGACGGTGGACCCGATTTCGTGGAGGAAAATCTGATATCCAGAGAATCGCTTGCTACAACTAAGGTATTGTTAGTCTCTGTCTGTGAGCACAATTTATCTTTAAAATCGCTTTGGAATGACGTCAAACATCCAGAGCTCCGCACCTCAGTGGAAATTTTGAACCATGTGTTATTGCTCGTTTTGGTAACATTCCAAGAGCATCGTATGCCTGCGTGATAGGGCAGGGGGAATTCTGGCGATTGTATCAAATGCTGTTGATTCCGGTTGAGATTTACTTGATTTTTGCAAACTGAAAAGATGATATGAACGTAACAAAAAATGGTAAACCTGCCATGCTGTGATTCCAAAGCAATTACATGAAAAGGGTTAAGATATCGAACAGTGATCAATCCTATAACTCCTATAAATGAACGTGTATTATTGGCCATAAATTAGCAGACCGAGTTAATAGATCGAAAAATGTTATAATATCTGTACCTGCATAGATGTATTTGGTAGTGAGAAGCGATGAGTTCTGTATCAACTTTATGACATAGAATCCAGGATGTGCGTCAGTACTGATGTTCAGATTGGTCTCGTATTGGCCAAGAATATACGCTGATTTGTATCCCGTCCCTACAATCTGGCCAGATTGGAAAACTTATGAGATGTTTTGAGTAAAATGTAAGTCATGCGGGTCGGTGTAGGCAAACATTTCCGCATCCATTTCTTTCTACCACACTCATAATTAATGTAACCTTCCTCAGAATGTTTGACATACGTGAAATTTTCGACGAAACATAAAACATCAGATTTGATTGGTCATTACCTTTTGAGAAAAACATAGAAAATGTTTGAAACTTTACAAAGAAGACTTGGAACTTATAGTTGAAATACTATGTAGAGCGATTATTCCAAAGGTACGATAAATTTCTCTGTAAAGTGAAACAGTTAAAAACAAATCCAGAGATTATGAAAATCAACCTTTTATTTAATGATTTGTTTTAATTTCTTACCTGACTTTCAACTGTTAAATTTGTGAGATGAGGTCCAATTGTCACCGCAATATATCCTGGGTAACTTCTCGTCAACATGTCTGGAGGAGACAGTATTTATTTTGAATGCATTCCTTAGTTCATAAAATCATACAATTTTGGAATCTTAAATTGAATATTTCACTCACCCATATTTGTCAATGGCTTTACGGTGGCTCTTGAATGCATTTGATATTGATAAAGAAATCAAAATGCTATATAGTAAATGCTTGCTTTTACCTGTTTTGTGTGCTACTCCAGACAAAGTTATAAAACACGATGAAAGGAATATTAGTAAAAAGCACATGCTGCGTAATGAAAGTAGGATATCAATAAACTTTTAAGCGTTAGTCCTTGTCTTCGGTCGCCTTTTATTCACCTATACTTTATCAACAGACACATCTGTAGACTAACGTGCACCTGCTTCTTCCACGAAACAATTATCTTCTTAGTCACTTCTATTAGAAGTAACGAACGAAATTCAATTTCCAATTTATCTAAATAATGAAAAACTGAAGACAACAACCAGTTATCAATGTTATAATTCATATATATATATATATATATATATATATATATATATATATAAGACAAACACGGACCTCTGGACACACCAGAGGAGGGAACAGGTGGCAAGCATTATTGAACGGTCATACCAGCTATGAGCCCTATATTTTGATACAATCTGTCACTTTGTATAATGCTTTCTTACATGTTTCATACATGTCATTGTCAGGCCGTTCTTTACACACTGATTTTGAATGCATTATCTGATCAACATATAGGGCTCATGGCTGATGTGACCGGTCAACAGGGGATGCTTACTCTTCCTAGACACTTGATCCCACCTCTAGTGTGTCCAGGGATTTATGTTTCCCCAGGCTCAATCTTGTATTCCATATAGGACTTATAAGATAGATTAATGTTCATTATCTTCAATTTTTCATTCACATTTAAGGGCATATACTAGTTACAATATTTCCTTGTGGTCTTGTTCTTGAAAATGTGTATCAAAAACTTTTCATTCTGAACACAGGAGTATACTCGAGCTTCGTATATATTTTCTGACAAATTCCTTGTTGTAATGATAAAATATTTATATGCAATTTGAACGTGTATTCAATCAGTTTAAAAGTGAAGAAAACAAACCCTGGTAGACATTGATTAAAAATAGAATTGAAACCCACACTCACACCTGTGTCGTAATATGCATATTCGTCTGTTAGCATGTTATGGTAGGCGTTAAATTGACAGTGACAAATTTTCTTGATGCTGCAATCATATGAATGAAACATAATAAAACTCCATGATCAAAACATATTACTAGAAAGAAGAAAATGAATATAGTAAGATATGTGTGAAACATCTGACATCCCCGTTTTTGTTTCATAGACGAATGACAGTAATTGTCAATAAAGGAACCTAATAATTATGAACAAATGATATATGGAAGTATCCCCACCGTGAAATGGGAGAGAATGCCCATTGACTGTTCCAATAAATAGCCTGGTTTCTTCATTCATTGTACGAAGAATTCTGACAACATCTAGAGCCAGGTAAGTCAGACTTATATTTATTTGCATGTGCTTTGTCGTTACGCCGCATCAATAAACATTTCTTTTCCTTGGACAATTGACAAAAATAGATTAGAGCGATACAACGATTTCATAAATTTGTCCTAACATAGTTTTCAAGTGAGACACAAATTAATTGAATTTAAAAAAACAAACAAACAATAACACATGTCTTTAAGCTTTCTTGAACAACGATTAAGATATTCTCCACAGCCATTGCTTCCCAAACTGGATTATCTGAGTCTCTGTGTAGATGGTCCTTTTTCTGGTGTATGTCACAGCAGCACTAGGTCGGCCTGTGTGCACCCACTTGTTTCTTCACAAAACACCCGCTTTGCAAAACTTGCATAGATCAGACAAATTAAATACGATAATAAACAGAAGTAAGAAATTTATAATTTAATTTTTATAACTGGAATATTCTACACCTAATGATTTTTATAAACGTTTATGTGTTAGAATATAATTTACGTTCCCTCGCAGCAAAATCATCTGTGTATCTAAAGTATCTTTTACCCACTAATAACCTTTAGACGATATTCAATCGATAGTATCGCACAATTTTTGGCTGTCGCAGGATATCCACCAGACAGTTTAAACATCAAGAATATTTTACATTTATTAGTATTTTATTGCAACGGGATTTAAATATCCAAGAATACGTGATTAACAATTTACATACTCCGGTAGCACCTTAAGATAGTTAGCTATTGAAACAGGTAAAGATCCCAAGCACTTTGGACACGAAAAATTAATGCACTATGACACGTATGGACAAATACAAATTTTATTTTGTTTTCATACACTTTAGAATTTAAATCAACATACAGTTGATATTCTACCATTTCACTTTCTACTCACATAGTCCGCCCTGACCTTGTCCTTTCCTTTGATAATGATGATACGGAATATGTGAGGCTGTAAAGAGAACACCGAACTCATGAATCTGGAATAGTCCATTTCATGTTATTGAGGTACACCAGCAGATAGAAATCTATCTCTGAAACAAACTCTTTTCCATAGAGATATCTTTGTAATTTCTGAACAGCCATATATTAGGAAGATATTCCAGTGGTAAAGTTCTTAACGGGACATTTTCTAGCGTATGCAATGTGTAGCTTATTATCGCCGTCTTGTTGTAGAATGGATGAAATGGCTATGAATGACTAGGAATTAGAAACGCATTTTGCTGATATTCAGACATTGTAATTTGGTCGGTGCAAACATAAGGATCAACTCGGTTAAAGATAGAGAAAATGAAAAAAAAAATTGGGAATGAAGTTCACCGAACCCAAAAAACGATCGTAGCTGGGTTCGGGACGGTTTGTCGACAACTTATCATGATGTGATTGTTCCTTTGGAACTCCATTTGTGCCCTAAACAGTCAAAGTCCCAATATCGTATTGATTATGTCTTTGTTCTTGCTGTAAGGTTTGCCTCCCGAGGTCGCCATGTCAAGTTTCATGCCATATTTCAATGATCATTAAGCCATATACTTTTAACAATTTATTTGATTTTAGTGACCATTTTGTGGATATTTCAGAGACTATTCTTGTCTCTTTCTCGAATTATGCAGTTGTTTTTCAGTGATGAAATCCGTTTGAGCTCTTTTCGTTTTGGTTATTTATTAAATATAGCCAAATTAGATTTTCAAATTGTAAATCAATTTTATCGCGTTTTGTATTTATACTTTTCTGACGAAAGGCAGGCGGGGATTATTACCTCCATCGAGTTCTTTTTGACACGCCCAGTAAGTTACCATTATCCTCTGTTACTCATCTTCATTAAATCTTGAAGCTGTCGTGAAAAGAAGAAAGAGTTAATATCTCCATAGCTACAAACAAAGAGATGATTGATTCACAACATCAAAACAAAATTACGTCTAGTTTGTAAATGACCTCCTAAAGAAGTCGTAATTATATTTGTGGTGCAATATCAATAATTCCATTGGTGAAGAACATGTTTGCATGTAAATTTATAACATCACCAGGGTTTGGTTCTCATGAGGATCCGGATTAGAATAGGTCATATATATTCTTCGCTTGTCGCAAGAGGCAACTAAACGGGGGCGGTCCTTAGGATGGGACAGCAATATCGAGGTCCTGTGTCACAACAGGTGTGGCACGGTAGAGATCCCTCCCTGCTAAAAGGCAATAAGCTCCGCGCATATGTCTAAATTTTGCAGCTCTTCACCGGTAATGGTGACGTCTCCATATGAATGAAAGAATCTCGAGTGGACTTTAAACAGTACACAAACAACCTACCAGAGTTTGGTATGGATGCTATTGTCTCAATAAGCCAAAGCAATAATTAGCATATTATGCAGTGATACTTCGAATAAATGTCATTTTTGGAAGAATTGTGTCATTCTGAAATTAAAACTTATAAGATAAAGAATTTCTTTATATAGCAATACGTAGTACTTATGGCACCTTTATAGGGTTGGTCTTTCAAGATTGCCATGGGCTCTTGAAGGAGGAAAAGCAAGAATTTTCAGTGGTAACACGCGGTATAGGCGAAAAAAAGACGGGTGAATACTTGATTAATTCTTCTGTCGTTCCGGAAACATTCTTTTCAGCATTAGATTTACTACACCATCAAAGCATTAAGTTAGGCATTTGCATACTGGACGGTAGGGCGCAGCTGCGCCATCGAAATGAGTATATTAATCTCCATCATGATACCTGATGTGAATTGGTTACCCTTACCAGTGGGTAACTCCTGCATGATTTCAGTTTGCGAGGTCATTTCGAGTAAGGCCGCAGTTACACGCTTCGTATCAAAACCTGGCAAACAATCACTTCTGAATAATGTTTTTTGCTTAATCGATTATTGTTAATATAAAACTATTACATTTGTCTGTTGGAAGATGTAATGGGATAGTAATGTCTACAACTAACTCCTTGAATGTCCATCTATCAATAGCATCTTGTCGAAAAGGACTTCGCTAACTTACCTTTTGCCACCTTTCGTTGGCACGCATCACAGGACTGAACAGATCGTGCAATTCTGAATTAATATATGGCCAGTAAAATTCTAGTTGGACAGCTAGATGTCCCGATATGATTGATCATATGTTAACTTCATGACAGTATCTTGGTAATTTGAAGAGACCTTTGTGAAAACGTCTTCCTTTTAGATATTTTTGTAGTCCCTATACAGTAAGCATCTTCTTGAAAACCACTTAACCTGCCTCTGACACGATGCTATATCCTCTTGGGCATACTTAATTACTACCTTGGGAGTGGCGGTTTTTGTTGTTCGCGCTTCAGTTCACGAGGATTTATGTAGTCTTTGACAATATCTGTAACCTTGAGAGGGTTGTGAGGTTTTTTTTTCTTATCCTTTACTTGTTGACGGATTTTAACTGCTAACACGCTCTTTGGTTTCTACTTTGGATTTAGTTCATGAGGTTTCCTAGCATTACGTATCTCCCCCATTATCAAATCAAATACAGTACTATCCTTACTACGAACTTCGAATTCACCTAAACGTATGGAGTGTCAATGAAAAGCGATCACGAACAGTAAGCAAATTAAAGAGTTGAGCAAACACGGACCCCTTGATATACAAGAGGTTGAATAAGGTGCCAGGGAGAAGTAAGCATTCACTGTAGACCGCTCGCATCCGCCTTGAGCACTAAATATGAATATTTGCGACCGGAATTGGTCGGTTTCTGCTGTTCGCCAAAATACAAGTTTCATTCTTGCCTGCTAGATTCTCATCTTTTACCAAATCTTCTGACAACAATATTTTGACACCGTAATTATCAGAACAAGGTCACTGGTTAACCATCAATGTAACCAGCTGAAAGTGGTTCAGGCGTCTGAGTAGTGTACATGCTGATGTTGAAATAACGAACTTGTCACTTACCTGAGAGTACCAAGGCAAATTGTGATGAACAATTAGTGCGTTGTAATGCTCTACAGTGTATCAAGCCGTAACCCTAGTCTTCGAAACTACTGCAATTGTGGCGCAATGTGACCTTGTTTGTTGCACAAGTAACATTTCCTATCTCTGAACGAAACATACGTAGATTTCTCTTTTTGTGCTTGAGACCGATTCTGAACTTGCATAGACTACACAGGAGCTTTTGGAGTACCTTTCTCTCTGGATTTCTTGTTTATCTTAGAGTACAGATTCGTAGCAATTATACTGCGTGCTTTCCGAGCCTGTTCTGCCATTTTTCGAACGTTCTGCTTTAGAAACGTCAATTCAAAATTACAAAAAAGCAAAATATGATGTAAAAACGATCTTTAAAAGTTTACGTAAAGTGTCTAATAAAAGATATTTTTGGTGAACTTTACTGTCTGGTAGTTATCGTGCGACAAATACCTGTTAATGTTTTTCTTACCACTGAATGTAGGCTTTTGTGACAGTCTAAATGTTGTGATATGGTGCATGAGTACAGAAAAATCATTTAAAGTATTGCTGTAATAATAGCTGATAGCCTAGCACTACTTCCAGTAGGATCAGCATTAATCATTACATGTACATGTCTGTTAATTGTAAACACTTACTGCGATGTGTATTGATTATTTCACTGGCGTGCATTTTTTGCTTTCCATGAAAATAATCCGCAAGTTGACTGTAGGAGTATCAGACAAAACCAGAAGCAATTTGTCTCTCCCACCTCCATAATGGAGTCTTTAGGCAGGTTCAGTTGCTTCAATAATGCACCATTTTCCAAACAGTTCGTGCAGTGTTCTACGATTGAAGTTGTTGACAGTTGTATTAGAAAGCATTACAGCGATTCTCGTTTTGGTTATTTTCACAACTAGAACTGTCATATTGACCACGTGTTTAAAAATCAATCGATGTTGTTTTCTTATTCAATAAATATTCTTTCCCCCTGCATGTCCAAATGTAATTATGACCTGGCTTGCTACAACCGAAAAGGAAAATGGGGCGGGTAATGGAACGAAAATATTGCTGACAACGCCTCATTGATCTTAGCAAGAGCATAGTGTTCTTATTAATATCCTCCGTTACTTTTCCGTCTTTTTCCGTCCATTCTTCGATTCTTCCGTCTATACGTCTATCGCAGTTCGTTATCTCACATCTTTCATTATGCTTTGATATAATGATGTGAAACTGTTATATGAGCCACAGCAATTTAAATAAATTTCCCTTTTCGTTTTTCATTGAGGTACTAATATAAAACAACGATGGGATTTATAATGGGTAGCTCCAAATTAAATTCCTCTAGGGCTACCATTGGTCGATATTTTCTGTAGTTATAAGTCTTTTCACAAAATGTGATTTTCGCACTTTCTTTTTTATGCTTTTACGTAAAGATTATGGAGGAAAACTTGTTGTTTAGTTTCCTAATGGAAACTAAACATAACGTTTCATCACAGTTAACCAGCTTTTTTAGGAGGTGTGACCCCCTGCACGAAATTCATTTTCTTCACTTTCTTCATTATTCTTTAATACACTGGTGTGGGACTTGTTTTCGTGTAGATATCAAACGAACTGCTGCAGATCGAGTTTGACTTTCTCTACTTCTATTGAAAACCTTTAGGACGGAAATTTTCCATGTTTCAAGTCATGATAAGAAATTTGCTGTTAATAATTACGATGGATAGGTTCCACCTGACGTATAGTACGTTTGACTTACTTAGTATGTGATGTATCCATCACTGGCGAATCCATAGGAGACATATACAACTAATTATCATAACCCTTGTTTACAGTAGTAATTGTATTTATATACATCAATAGCTCGATCTATTCTCAAGTCCGTCTTAGCAAACTAGATTAAATTCTTTCAAATAGGTACTGAATGCTGTCAAAATGGTACACGTAACTTGTCCATAACAATATTTGTATATCATGATATATGTTATCCAGATGAAGTGCTAGAAGGTTCGATTGCAATTTCCTGAATCCCTGTGTTTGTTTACATGACAATTTACATATAAGTTGGATAAAATGGGGAATAATGGCTTTAAGTATTACATTAATGTGTGTAATCCATATTTCTTTAGGGTTATTCCTGAATTTGACTGTACATTTTTAGGTTTCCATGTTTGCAGAATGACAACCTGCATTGCCGTTATCCTGACATTATGCATGTTCTTGTCCGCCACAATCCAGATTCCATTAGACGCTGAAGCTAGATCCAGCACACATAAAAGGTACAAATACAATGGTATGGAGAGATAATTAAATGCACACGTTGACAATTTGTCTTATTGGGTCACATAATTATCATGCTTTTAGATCGAGTATATTGAACAACAGCAAGTCGTCATTTGTTAACTACTTTAATATGTATTCATACACTCGTTGTACAATAAAAACCTGGCCCAAAATAGAAACCCATTAATTCCGAGTGTAACATATTCACAACTCTCCAGTTTGATGTACAATTTAGAATGATTTTCAATTATTATTTTTCAAAGTGTTAAAGTTTCAATTAATTTTAATAATGAGTGTTGGCAATGCGTTCATACATGTGCAGAGTTGTGGAAGGGATTCATGTCATCTTAAACACAGTGCAACGTGCACTTACAGGCACAAGTAAGACAGAAAGTCAAAACAAAGTAGGCCTTTATGTGTAGCAACAGCTATAGCAGGCTTCACTGGCAGCTGTTCACTGCCAGTTTTCATGGGTTTCGGAGATTTAGAAGCCATTGGTCCCGTTTTGTTCTTGTCTGTGCAAGATCCATTAGCATTGCACGACACTAAAGGTATTTCAATAATCGTCGAAATTGTTGGGATTTGCAAGCTTATAATCTGATCAGTGTGTTTCTTCCATTGTGTTTTTGCATCCATATGCATGAAACTGGTCATGTGTTTTGTGCAATTGTCCCTGGTATATATTTATCCCCCCGACAATCTCTGATCGCTTTGCAAACATTTCTGCGTACAATATTTGGTCTCAGTATATGTATTCTAGTCCTTAGCCCTCTCCCTATCGTTAGCTTTACTTGTATCTCATTACGGAACGTTCCAGTATTCTAACAGGAATATTGGCAGTGTCTTTTTCACACTACCGGAATCATTCTTACAGCATTCTTAACATGATTGAAGGCCTGGAAAAAAGAGTTCGGCAAGTCCATTACTTGATGGTATAGAGTAGCCATAGTTTCTTTCATCCTAAATCAATCAAGGAAGTCCTCAAACAGCTGAGACATTATTTGCGGGTCATTATTGGTTACTATCGCAAATGAAGATCCATTGCATGAGGTATTGTGGTCACCATCATTATTGCTTCAAGCCACTTTGAGTGGAATCCACCATGATCAAGAACATCACTCCTGAAATGATTCATAAAATCTCGATTGGTTATCTCCCAGGCTTTGACTGGTCATCTCCATGCATTTATGTTTGTTCATTTCGGTGTGTCGACCAAAAAAAAAAAAAGAAAAAAAAGAAGAAACTAATATCTTCATTTTCACTACCCCGAGATGTCCTTCATCCTTCATGATCTTCCGATAGCACTTCATCAAGGTGTTTGGTTGATCACACCACATGTAAACACCACATGACACATCCTCTCATCAATAACTGATGGCGATATGTATAGTAAAGTGTTAATTTGCCATCGTTTTTTTTTTATCAAGGATTAATAACTGTTTATACACAACAATACATCTCCTAGAATAACTTCTTAACAAGTTTCTTGTTTCATATATCTACTAGAAACTGCTTTGTAGATCGTTATAAAATAAACTTCAAACAAAAAAGAAAATATAGTTGTAGTCTCGATGACATGGTCACTGGAACGCCTTTCTGTGAAGAATAGACGCGAATCAAGGGTTAATGATTAGTGATGCTTTACACTTTCTGCCAAACAGATTAGCATGGAATTTCTTGACTTCCCCCCCCCCCAAAATCCTAAAATTTCCTTACCATTATGAGAATTTTTCTCTGCTGGTGCTAAGATAGTGAGGCAAAAGCAATCCACGTTTCTATACTACCAGTCAGATTAATATGAATCACTGCACTATGTTCATTTTTGGAAGCGTCAAATACCAGTTTAATAGGCAAATCTGGATTGTAGTGTGTAAACAGTGGCTCTGCTACAACTAACTCTTAGATAGTTGCACAAAACGACTGTTCAGAAGCATAGGTTTAACATCTAACACCACAGTAACATATAACAGTCCCAGAAAGTAGTCAGACCAGGTAGAAACTTTCTGTAATAATTTAAAAAACTGAGGAAAAATCGCTGGAACTTTACAAATAGCATAATTTTTCTCTTATGTCTGGCGAAGTCCATTGATCACATGTCCACAAAAATTACTTTCCTTAAAAATTTACATGTCACTATATTTACTCGCAAATCATACGGAATGTTCATACTGATCTGCAACACTAGATATCTAAGGTGCTCTTCATTACTTTTCCGGGGATGATCATTTCATCCAAAGTACATTGAGCTCCTTGCACGCCTATCCGTACTTACTCACTGGTCCTCAGCTAAATTTCATGTACAGGGGCAATTCGAAAAGCCACGCGGTTGCAACTTATTTACAATTAACTACTATATACCGGAAGTTGTAAATAGGTCTGTCTGAGGTATATTTTAGAGAAATGCATTCCACCATTTAAATTGTCATCAATTTTAGGTAGCGTATATTTATTCATATATAGCATACAGTTTAGAGTCACTTTAATGTCTTCACAGATTTTGACACGTCCGGTTTTCTTCTGAACAGGTACAATAGGAATAACACATCGCTATGTTGAATTTCAATACGAGTTCATACGCTTCCTTTCTATCGAGTTCCTCTTCGACTTCGGTTCTTAAATAGAAGGGTACAATCCTAGCAATTGGATATTTAGATTGACTGCTCTCCTTGAGCCGTAGTTTTGTTATGATACCCATAACCATCCCGCCGAATAAAGCAATGTAAATCAATGTTCACAGGCTTTATCATATCCACGCCAAATTTACCTCTTATAATTTTCAAGTCAATTTTAAATTTCCTCAGCCGATATCTGCCAAAAACTGAATATCATTTGGAAACATAGAAATGTCTGTTTTGTATTTACACACACCGTTTATGTTTCATATTATAACCACTGAGTCGATGTCGCTGCTGGTGGGATGTAATCCCCAAGATTTTTCACCAGCCCAGTTGCTAAGTACTTTGGTACTAGCATGAAAATACGGATACACATTTGCCGTGGTAAAATTAAGAAATCCATTTCAAAATTAAGGATTATCTCCTTCATGCATAGATCTGATCCTTAACCGGATTTGGTTACAGTGTATGGTAATGTTTGGTTCTCTCGGCTCTTCCAAGTTTGTTCTTATTTCGGATTTCCAACATGGTTGACTTGAATATCACTGACGAGATATTATTTGTCGAAATGCGCATCTGGTGCATCAAAACTGGTACGGTTCATGCTTTATATATGAACTTCGATGTTGACCTGACCCACTATGTTCACCCGAGTACATTTTTAAATGCGTAGCATAATACATGATTTTGTAATTTACATGTTTATAATTTCTGCTAGAATTCACTGTCTGCTGAACCTGTACCCAGTTCTTTATATTGATCCCATTTACTGTGAGTTGTATCCATATAATGTCTAGTTCAACGATGTAACTATCATCACTTGAATTACAATCTACATAAGATACATTTTTCGTCTGCTGTTCCTTCGTAGCACCGGTAGTGGGTAATGTCTTATATGATAGTGACAGGATATTTTAATGTGTGTATGTTTTTGACAGTTATGGCACACCGTATGCTTGAAATGACAGTCCTGGGCTAAATATCCCGTTTCAATAAACCGATAACGTCTTTTCTATCTTTCTTCTTAAAAGACTAAATGTGACTTTTACATGCAGTTTAGTCACAGCACCCTCTGATTTGTGTCTTGTTTCAATGACTGCACTAACTTCTACCGCATTCTAATTGGAAAAGTTCTTTTCTGATAGTAATTTCCTCTGAATGAAAAGGTCAAGATAACTAACAGTATTCAATATCGTAATATGATGCGTCCTTACACGACATGCTAGTGTTGCCTCTCAAACGGTCATTCCATGTATCTTCAAAATCAGAATGAATAGGAAATTTCTTATGTTATAACTTTGTAGTTTTCTCCCTCCTCTTCATTTTGTTTATCAAAAGAAAACGTTCAATTGTTTTAAGTGGTTTGAGTGACACATGACTGTCTGAAAGTCTTATCACGTCCTCGTAAGATAACGAACATTGATCAATCAGGTAAATCCCATGAATGTAAAATTAAGCTAAGGACAAACAATGACCCTAGTACATATAGAGGCGCATCAGGTGCCTGTGAAGGGCAAGTATTCCCTGTTGAGCGGTCTAAGCCGCCATGGGTTCTATATCTTGATCAGGTACAGAGTAATTCGTAATCAAATTCAACACGACCTAATAACTGGTATGAAACACGCCAGACAGCATTCAACCCAGTGATGGCAAATTAGCTTATGAGTTATGAGACTGATCACTGTTCGTCACCTTCATCGTTTCATTATGCTTTATTGTACGATGTCAAAGGTAAAAGAACAATTGACATAGCAGCAGTAAATAGGTCGAAATTAAAAATGTCGGGTAGTTAACTCGACTATATCAATAATGAATGCCGATTTGGACAGGTAAATCATTTAGTTTTCAGATTTTATCATCAGAGACATTAATATCTGATTATGTAATCTTGATCATCAGTATCATTAAGGATAATATATTCAAACCATGAAATTTTGTTCAAGACATTATCTCTCATCTTCAGCAGGATCGTCCGAAACATTTTGGGAGAGCTGGAGACGATGCATGCCCTCGCTGAACGAAAGGATTCAGTAGGATATGGATTGAATATAAGTGCATAGTGAGTTGCCACAGATTGTCTCTAGGGGTAGGGTAACGGGAAAATGCAAATGTAATTTAGTGTAATTAATCACATACTTTTCTAGTAAATGGAAGTTATTTGTAATTAAAGGTTTCGTCAATTCAAGCAATACTAATTTAATCTATTACACTGCAAAATCATAATGATGTAATTACAATTTCATTTTGATTACTTTTCAACTACGTGTAGACTAATCTTACGATGAAAGTAAAGCGCCAATATAGAAAACTATATATATTCCTCTCTTTGAAAAAGAGGTGACATATTGTTTTGTCGATCGATCTGCAGATCAAGTTTGTACGTTCAGTATGTAAAGAATCCTTTATGTTACAGTTACCAAACGTGGTACAGTGATTGGCCCTTGCGAGTATTTAAAACCATTGAATTACAGGTCACAATGTCAAATGTCAGTCTGTAGACAATGTCTTGAAGCTTAATATTTAACGAGCCAATTGCTTCACAATTGCCATTGATTGCCTCTAGCTAGCAATGACCCTTGTTGATTTTCAGGTCACAAGTTTAAAAGTTAGTCTGTCGGCCTGTAAATCAAGTCTTGTCCGCTCAATATTTAACTAACCCTTTGCTAGAGAGTTACCAACTTGATATAGTGGTTGTGTCTAACACGTAGACGACCATGACTTATTTTAAGGTCACAAGGCCAAATTCAAGGGTCACTCTGGACATAGTAGGATTTGTTATTGATATTTTTTTTAAATTGAAATGGTTCGAAACATATATTTCTTTTTCTATATGAAATCCAGAAATCCAACATGAAATAAGTGAAACCTTATTGCACATGTAAACCGTGCGTAAATATTCCTTGCTTCTAATTTCAGAAACAAGAGTTAAGTGTATTTCCTTAATGACAAATGTTACAAGTTGTCTCTTATATACATGTAAAGATATTCTGATTACCGAAGAATAAAGTTGGTAGACGATCTATACAAAATGATCAGAAAACCCCACTCAAGTCCCCGGCTCACACTACATCACTGAAAGTCATTACTGTAGATAATATACCTTTCAGGTGTGTCTGATCAGCAAAGCATTTATGCAGTATAAGTGGATATGATTTTTCCTTTCTTTATATACATTGATATTTGGTTAAATATATTAATTTCAGTGGAAGATGAGTGAAAGATGAGTAAAGCGGAATCTCGGCTTACTGCCAAGCAGGTAATCTATATTTACAATTGTACTATCCATAGTAGAAAACACTTACAAAATGCAATATAAATTCACTATATATGTTTTTATAATTAGGATATATTTAATGACATAGACATTATATGATCTTTTATTCTCTCTTTGTTATTGATATTTTTTTAAAATTGAAATGGTTCGAAACATATATTTCTTTTTCTATATTTCAGACACAACGATGCCCTAAAGAAATTTACATATATTTTGCAATGTTAGATGAATAAAGTTATATATTTTATTCAGTGTTTTTAATTGCTATGTCTTGGCTAAAGGTCGTTGTAAATTGTCCGTTTGAATGTTCGGAAAGCTAAAGATAAATGATATTTATAATATATACAATCACGTAGGGTGTATAACACCAGAAATGGCGCATGGTCTCCACCTTTTCAAAAGTTAGTTTAAATATTTGATTTTGTGAATGTTGAAGAAAACCCAAAATGCAGCTGTGGGAATTAATTTATTACAGGTATGTTCTTTAAAGAGAAATTCAGGCTTTCATTTAATGTTTGTTCACGACTGCATTCAATATGTCAGGAGGGATAATTCAAAGTACCGTAAACCATGGCATAATGATATTAATATATGATGATATAATTCCACGTTATTTGATCAGACGATGAGTCTGTGACAACTGTACATCAGGATCCGTACACAAAATACTCCAAATGACTCTGTGATAAAGACTGAATTAACCCAACAAAATTGACATTTCTACTACATTTTTAAATCAGTGTATTTTGTAGACATAAATGACCATTTTCAGTATTTTCACATGAGATGGCAATCAAACAACTGTAACATTGTACCTTCTACCCTAGTCCCGTGGATTCCGGGTTAGAATATGTCTTCAGTACCCCTTCCTTGTCGCAAGAAACGACTAAATGGAACGCTTATTCGGATGAGAGCGCAACAATTGAGACCCCATGTTATAGCAAGTGTGGCACGATAAAGAACCACCTCTGCTTAAAGGTCGTAAGCACTGAGTATAGGTCTAAATATTGCAGCCCTTCATCGGCAATGGCAAAGTCTCCATATGAATGGAAATTCTCGTGTGCGACATTAAATAATATACAACCAACCAACCCACTCTAATATTTAGCAACCACGCTATCCCAGTCACAGAATTATATTTAAAAATAGTACCCCACTCGGACTTGTGAGTTTCTCACCCTACATCAATGATTCATTCGTGTCAGCATCCAAGCCAGCCACTCATACATTTAGACCTCAAAAATGAAAACAACATATTCAGGATCAAAGGTTGATTTCTTTAAACTGTAACCTTAACACCCAACACACAAACACTAACTTCATTTACTCTCTTGTCTTATCACTACTTTTAGACGAAGTACAAAGGTTGGGAATTTCCAAACAGAGTCCAGGTTAAAGTTCTGAATGTAGTCGGATTTTATGTCAGGGTCAATATTTTAAGCGGGTAACATAGTTTAGAATGTGTACCATTTAAAGCACACATCGTAACGTCGACGTCATAAAGCAAGTTAATTCGAGATCTTGAAAATATCTATGGATTAAACAAAACATCCTGTGACATTAACATTCTATGTTTCACAATTTCGATGATTTGAATGATGTTGATATATCTTGAAAGTGTGTACGATGTGCAAACGATAATAAACGATATAAACGATTATAAACTATACCTATGTATGTATGTATGTATGTACGAGGGTTGTCCAAAAAGTTCGTGGACATGTGTATTTTTTTTTCTTAATAGTATCGACAACAGCAGTAATGTATGATACAATATTAATATAGACCATAATACTTTAAATTTGTTAAAATTAGCACCGTGCATATTCGAATACAAAAGTTATCAACTTATTTACATTGCACATACAAGCCACACGGCCCAGTCTGACGGTGAAGAAATTTACGTTTTTGTGACGTCACGACTTCATATTTCATTTATTTTTCAACGTAGTCACCTCTACACTGCAAACACCTCTCACATCTCTTTAGCCATGAATCAAATACATCGGAATACCACTCACTGTTAATTTTAAACACAATCCTGCGTGTTGAATATTTGATTTCGTCAGAAGTTTCAAATTTGATACCCCTTAATTGTGATTTAATGAAAGGAAGTATAGCAAAATACATAGGAGCCAGATCTGGACTATATGGCGGGTGATCAAGAACATTAAAACCCAGCACGTCGATTTCCAACGGGTGGAGGCTGCTGTATACGCAGGGGCATTGTCTTGGTGCAAAATGACATTCCCTAGATTGGCAGCCATGGCAGGGCGCTTTTTCCTAATTGCTGTCACCAAGTTGTGACGCAATACCTTTAAAAGAATAGAAACAGGGATTCGTTCAATACTATGCTTTATCTGTAATGTGATTTTTCTAATATTACATTAATATATGTTGGGGTAATTAGTTAATGAAATGGTATAATAAATGTATTGTAATAATGTATTTGTGATGATATATTCAACGAGAAAACGACAAATAGGGCTCTGTATTTACCTGTGAATAGTATGACGCATTTACAATTTGGTACAGCGTGAACCAGAGTCATCCCGTTCCGATCAGCAAAAAATATGTACATCTGTTTTCCAATGGACTTCGAAACTTTCGCCTTGTTTGGTGCTGGAGATCCCCGGTGCTTCCAAATGCTTGATTCTTATTTTGTTTCAGGGTCAAAATGATAAATCCAAGTCTCATCAGCAGTAATTACTCTGTCAAACCACTCCTCCCCACCTGTTTTAAAATTCCGCAAGAAAGCCTTACTTTTCTGCATTCATCTCTTTTTGTTGTCATCTGATAAGAGTCTCGGCACCCACCTTGCACAGACAAGACTCATATCAAAGTCTTTAGTAAGGATATTAAACACCGAAGATTTGCTGACTCTACAAACGGTCGCGACTTCCCTTAATGTAAGACGTCTGTTTGTCGTAATGATATCATGAACATGGGATTTCGTGCTATCCTTACATAGCAGATGTCTTCCAGACCCCTCAGCATCCTTTAAATCACAGATTCCGTCTGAAAAACGTTTATGTCACTTATATACCAACGATCTTGACACTGTTCGATATTTCTCTGCCCCCACCATCATTTTTGGGGGGTCTCGGTTGGCGTTTTCACAAGCTGAACACAAAATTTGATAACAGTACGCTGTTCCATGCGCATTGGCGACGTCATTTTTTCCGGCGTTTTTTAGACATTTTCTTACAATAATTTCTTTCAAAATCACATAACTCTGATATAACCAATACCAACAACCTATGGTATTGACGTAATCGTTTTAATTTACGTCACAATGACTTTTTTAACATTCCGACATATGCTATAAAATCTATAATCATTTACATAAAAGCACTATTTTCACAAAGTTTGTACCATTTTTACCCTTGGGTCGTGCGCACCTTCTAGGAGTTTTTAAAATGACGATTTTTTCATTCAAAATTACTGCTATGATTAAAAATTACTTTATTATGAATTGGGATTTTACAACAAACTTTTTTCATATACGGAATATATATCTTCATCCAATAAAAATGAAAACCTAATTGTCCACGAACGTTTTGGACAACCCTCGTACGTATGTATGTATGTATGCATCTATCTATCGTGAATGCAGATGTGAAGTGCTTTAAGAGTTTCAGGTAGAGCAGTCCCCATCCATCTATAGCTATGACAACGATTTGGATCACAACCGAAGTATGGTATAAATTGTACTTCTACTGTCATATATATATATATATATATATATATATATATATATATTGTGTATATATACAATTTTCCCTATCTACATATATATATATATATATATATATATATATATATATATATATATATATATATATGTATATATATATAGGCAGGTAAGTAAGTAAGGAAAATTGTGATCACATATGATAAAAAAGTTCGAATTGGTTCTATAATCATAGGATCATGATGGTCTGAAATGCAAATCGTCATGAAAAAACTGTTGATAGAATGGTACAGTTTCCATACTGGAAAAGTCTTGAAATTCATATAGTGTAAAAGATGCATATGCGACTCCTGAATGTGTTCAGAACAACACAATAAATTTGGAAAATCTTCGTTGTATACTCATCATGTATCTGTAATGCAAATATTAAATATTCATTTGGAAGATGTTAAACGATTTAATATATTAATAGCATTAGATACTACTGAAATTGATATCTAATGTATTCAAATATGATCAGATCCCCAAACAGTCAAATATGTTGAAAATCCGAAATATGAACAATCTTGGAAGAGTTGAAAGAACCGAAAAGTACACTGAAGTTGATATCAAAAAGATCCTAGAGTTTCTCATTGGCAATATCTACGTTGTCTTTGTTGATCAGGTTTTCCAACAGTCAGTTGGAATTCCCATGGACACGAATTGTACTCCCTTGTTAGCTGACCTGTTTTTATATTCCTATGAAACAAAAACTTCTGCATGAGAAGAAAACAAAATTCTCGCTGGGGCTGTCAATTCTACATTTACATATGTAAATGAGGTACAATGCTATCTGACATGTTTCAAATCAATTGTTAGGCCGTTTTTGCACACTAATTGTGACTACAGTTTACTTAGTTTACCTGATCAATATATAGTGCTCATGGCGAGTGAGACCAGTCGACAGGGGACGCCTCTGGGGTGTCCAGGGGTCCCATCTCTCTGTCCATCTCTCTGATTTGTATTTTCCATGAAAATTGCGGGATTTATTACTGTTCGTTATCTTATCCTGTTTTATATATTATTATTATTATTTGTTGTTGTTTTCCGCCACACTCAACAATTTTTCAGTTATCTGGTGGCGTCCAGTTTTTGTTGGTGGAGGAGAGAACCCAAATACAATGTACCTGGGAAGAGACCACCGACCTTCCGCAAGTAAACTGGCAAACTTGCTCACATAACGCCGCGGCCGAGATTCGAACACGCGCCGACAGAGGTGAGAGGCTTTGTGATTTTGAGCCCGATGCTCTAACCACTCGGCCACGGAGGCCCCTGTTTTATATAAGAATACAAAATTACGATTAGGGCAAATACGGACACCTCTACCCCAGACGTGTGATCAGATAGGTGATAAGTTATAGTTTGTAAATCAGATTGTTATAACGACCATAGAATTTGCGAAATACTCGAAAATGTATAATCAGATGTAATATCAATTTTCTTGTCAGTATCTTCGATTGAAAAATCTACCAAAGGAGAACATGCTCTCAGGTATCAGATCAGTTAAGACACATAAACACTACAAGCAGGTGACAATGGAATGTTGACATATACACAATATTCCATCGTAAATATGGAATGTTGGAGACGGAGAAGCTAAAGTCATCTTGATTGTCATAAACGTCAACTAGTTATGTCTTTTGTAACGAAAGGTAAATAATATTTAACTATTTTCATTATCATGTAGTTTTATGTTTGCTCTCAGAAGTGGAAAAAATTAGGTTAGATTTTCATCGAATTGTATAACGAAGCATAAAATTCAAGTTTCATTGTAGGGATTTAAAACAGGGTAGGGAATTTGCGATAATTATGGTAAGACGAGTCAGATGTATTCTAAAGCTAAGAATGATCATAATATATTGCTACTGATATTTGTTGCATATAGCAATACTTGATGTGTTCTTGGTCTCAAATGTTCTGAAATAAGACTCTAACACCGTAATCTAACCACTCCCAAAATGCTGATCTTGAAAAACAACAGAAACGTTTTAAAGATCAGAATTATTTGATATCTGGAATACTCAATGAAAAGACGAACAGTTCTCAATCAGTAATTCCTATAGAAAATACAATTCAGATAGATGCGTAAACATACCAGATGTGGGATCAGCTGCTTAGAAGGAGTAAGCATCCCTTGTAAGCATCCTTTGAAGAATTTCATCTTTTGAAAGGGCAGTTGAGTGTAAGTGGATTACTGAAGGTGGAATTTATGCCAATGCCAAGTTCATTTACAATGCAGTTGTGATAATGAACCTTACAACCAAAGACAATGTTGTTACAAGCTTTGGCAGCTGGAAACAAAACATGTTCCTCAAGTCACCTATCTAACGTTTTGATCCCCCTGGTTTACTAAACACAGAAGGATATATGGTACGCATTTTTGTTTTGATACGTCTGATACGGAAATATAATATTCCTCTTAAGCTTTTTATCTATTCTGATAAGGTATGATTTATGAGATGGATCACTGTTCGTTATTTTCTGAATTTGTTTTAAAAATATGTCCTATTTTGCGACATATTGCAATTGTATGTCCCATTATTGAGTATATATATATATATATATATATATATATATATATAACCTTAGGAAATCCGACACCGTATTATGCCTGCACCATAAAAAGTGAAGATAAAGGTCAAAGTGAAGGATCATAATTCTTACATTAATTCATATTACAATGTATGTTAGTGCTGTAAACGATATTTCACAAATGATACACATAACTTGACCTGTATTGCTGCCTGATAAGACATGATAAACTATGAAATACACCTTTATCTGGAACATAGTTTTCAACATGAATTCTATAGTTCTCTGCTCACACATAATTCTTTTATGCTGTTGGTTTACGGTTTCCAAAGCAGATAATTCTAAACCTGTGACATCCGATCTTGAATATATCCGTGAATCTGTTGCACGATTGCAAGGAGCCCATGATGAATACGATGATCGTTTTAACAAAATGGAATCCACCAATCGTGCTTTGTGGCTTACCGTATTAAATCAGAACCAGCATATAGCCCATTTGGAAGAGGTTATTCAAGACTTGAAAGAAACCGTGCAAAGACAAAACATAGAACTAGAGAGTTTTTCGAAGGCAGTGGGTGACAGTTTAGACCATATCAGTGGTTATGATGACGAAGTGAACTTCCCCGACGGCATAGTTGATGTAAATGACCAGACAAAATCTCGAGGACTAATGAGTAAGTCAATTCAATTGATTCGACTGTTATACAATATAATATAATATCAATTGTTTATTACTCTTCACATTCCTGTGATAATACTTCATATTCATATCAATGTAATGCTATTTGACAATCAGTTAACATAGCATGTGAACTTCTTATCAAATGAAAGGATGTTAGAAACTCCATCGAGTTAAAGGAATTGGTAAAACATGTCAGTTATGTTTAACACACGTGTGTATTTATGCATGTACATAATGATAGGACATTATAGAAATATTACCAAGTAATGTTAAATTCAGCCTTATTATTTGATGTATGGCACTTCGACTTGATTTGATTTTATTTGATTATTTATTGCTTTCCGCCACACTCAACAATTTTTCAGTTATCTGGTGACGTCCAGTTTTTGTTGGTGGAGGAGAGAACCCAGATACAATGTACCTGGGAAGAGACCACCGACCTTCCGCAAGTAAACTGGCACACTTCGACATAAAGTATTTAAATACTGAACACCGTTTCCTGATTTTTTTTAATTTTTGAAAAATGACACTGATTGACTGTCTGTATTGCCTGTAGGGCGATTGCTTGTCGGATCCCTGACGACGACTGTCGCATTCCAAGCCTACCTGAGTGGGCGGCAAACCACCCCAAATGGTCATCAGACAATAGTTTTTGATACAGTACAGCTAAACGTCGGAAATGGTTACCACCAAACATCAGGAATATTCGTGGCCCCTGAATCAGGAATATACGCCTTTGCGTGGTCTATCCGCCTGTATGGCAATTCGTCGCACTCTGCTCAGCTTGTGGTTAGGAATCAAGAGTATGATGCCGTTTACCTTGCGGTGCGTAATGGGGACAATGAAAATGTAAGCGGCACTGCTGTGGCACAGGTGGAGAAGGGGGGAGACGTTTTCGTGAGAACCCACCAAGCTTTTAACTGGGGCAACGTAGAGAGCGATCCTGTAGGAAGAACCTCGTTCTGTGGATGGAAGATCAACTGAAATCAATTGTTCTACATTAAAACAGAAAAATAAATTGCTGCAGTTTTGTACTAATCTGGAACATTTTAATAATAGTAATAATAATAATACAATATTTATATAGCACCCTTTCCATACATCTGTATACTCAAAGCACTTTACAGTACATAAAACAATTAAATAAAACATTGAAATAAAATAATATAAACATAAGATTCAATACATATGCTAAAGATGATTAGATAATAGTGTGTGTGTGTGTGTGTGTGTGTGTGTGTGTGTGTGTGAATTGAAACTATATATAAAAAACCCATCCTAACTTGATGGAGGCTAGTTACTGAAAACCTGATGGAAAAAATGTGTTTTCAATGACTTCGTGAAGGCACATAGTGATGTACAATCCTTCACATGTTCTGGAAACGCATTCCACAGTTTCGGAACTGTTCACATGAAGCACCGATCCCCGTACGTAACAGTTCCACTTTTTGGAACTACTAGAGTGACCGATCGTTGTATAGACCTAAGATGTCGGGTAGGTCTATATACCTCTAGTAATTGTTTGATATAAATTGGGCACTCATCATGTAAGGCCTTGTAGGTATAAGTAAGTATCTTAAACTGTGCCATATGCCTCACAGGCAACCAGTGTAGTTCTCGTAGTATTGGAGTAATGTGGTCGTAACGAGAGGTCCTGAATATGAGACGTGCAGCAGTGTTCTGAACTTGTAGGAGCTTGCTCAGAACTGTCTTTGGTATACCAACCAGGAGAGCGTTACAGTAATCTAACCTAGATGCAAATCGGGAGTTCACAAGTGATTTAGCTGCTTCTGTTGTTAAATCTTTTCTGATGTGGCCTATTTGCCGCAACTGTGCAACTGTGCATAGCAAAATATTCTAATAGAGTTCACTTGTAGCTCCATACCCACCTTGGAGTCAAACATGATACCAAGATTTCGAACGCTGGTTGAAGGATTAATTTGTGAGTCACCCACTGCAACTGAAATGTTTTAATGAGGTTTGCATTACGACCGGATGCGAACACAATGACCTCGGTCTTATCCGTGTTGAGTTTCAACATACTACCATGCATCCAAGACACGATATCCTATATACAACGCTCAATACGATGTAATGTCTCTGCCTGGGTAGGTATGACCCTAGGCTTAAAATACAGGTAAAGTAAACATGGTGATCAAGTCCATGATATCTACAGATGAAACCAATTGGTTTTGTGTGTACATTGTTTAGACTTTGGGACCCAGCACTGATCCTTGAGGCACACTAAAAGTTATTTCCACTGGGTTTGACGTGGCACCATCTATGCAGACCGTTTGGTGACGGTTATTGAGATACGATGATATCCAGCCTAGTGATTTGCCTATTATTCCGAAAACATAGTCGGTGCACCATGATAGAGTGTTCGATAGTCAAAAGCAGCGGAGAGATCCAACATCACAAGGATAGTCAAATAATTTTGGTCTAAAGATTGTAGTATATCTGTTTGTACCTTCAATAGTGCAGATTCCGTGGAATGGAACTGCCTATATGCTGACTGATGTTCTTTCTGAAGGTCATTTACTGTTAGATGATCTTTAATACGTGAGGTCAGTACCTTTTCAAGAACGTTTGAAAAAAAAGGCAAATTAGACACAGGTCTGTAGTTCTTAAGAGTATTTGGATCCATATTTGTTTTTTTTTCAATAGAGGTCTTACATGTGCCTTTTTGAATTCTGCAGGTACAGCTGCTGTTATAAGCGATAGGTTGATAATTTTTGTACGAATTGGAAGAAGTTCTTGCAAACAGGATTTCAAAAGCCATGTTGGATTTGGATCTAGTTCCCATGATTTATTGGGTGGGTTCTTGATTATTCTCGTTACCTCCTCATCTGTAACGGAAGTGAACTCCTCCAGGAGAGTCTTGGTCGTGTCAACATCTGCCTGGAGATTGTCCGTACATACTTCAGACTGAGACTTTGAATTTATACCATCTTTTATATACTCTATTTTATTGATGAAAACGTCACTGAAGTCTTGGGCTAGCTCACATGATGCTTTGCCAGATGGTAATATAACCTCATTGGGACCTTCCAACAAATGCTTTGTCACTTTTTGTCTTTGGGTCTTGCTGGCCAGATGATAATTTTTCTGTGTAGTAATTTAGTCTTGCCTGTCTGAGCAATTTGTTTTGTGGGATTCGCATTAGAAAAATCTATCATGTACTATACGGTAGTACACAATTATGTATATATAACATTTGTATACTTTCGGAAGGTCGGTGGCTTCATCCCGGGTACATTGATTGATTGACTGATTGTTTTACGTCCCGTCGAGAATTTTTCACTCATATTGAGACTTCACCGGCTGTAGCTGAGGTACCACAAATTTAGACCTATGCTTAGCGCCCAGGGCCGTAGCAGTGAGAGTTTTTTAACGTACCAACGCCTACCGTGACACGGGACCTCAATTTTTAAGGTCATATTCGAAAGACCCGTGATTCTCACTTCTAAATGCCTATCGTTTGGCGAAGGAGCAATCACTACTTATTTTTCGTCCTAGGTTTGACGAGGCCATGGCACGAGCGGGGCTCGAACTCACGCCCTCCCGGTTACGAAGCGAAAGCTCTAACCACTCAGCTAACGCGACCGGTCCGGGTACATTGTATCTAGGTTCTCTCTTCCACCAATATAAACTGGATGCCACCAGATAACTGAAAAATTATTGAGTGTGGCAGAAGATAATTTACTTACAAACAATCAATGAATCATAACATTTATAGAATCAAGAGTGGTAATATTACAAAAATTTCAGGTCTTTCGGATGAGACCGTATAAACCGAGGTCCCGTGTCGCAGTAGGTGTGGCACGATAAAGATCCCTCCCTGCTCAAAGGCCCTGAGTGCCGAGCATAGGCCTAAATTTGCAGCCCTGTCACCGGTAATGGTGACAGCCGCCGGATAGCTGAAAAATTGCTCAGGCGGCTATAAACAAACAAACAAACAAAACAAACAAACAAAAATTTCACAGGTACGTTTTCATCGTACAGTACAGTACATGTACTAAAGTATATACTCTTCTTAACGCCGATTCGTATACTAGTAAGTACAAACGGTTTGCAAAATGGAACTACGAGCCAATGCACAATGGTCATTGATAGGTAAGCAGCTGAAACGTGCGAACGCTGATCTCCAAGCTTTTCATACTCACAGTTTCTAGATATAAAATATCGAGTATACTACTCATATCCCAGTCCGTCCGTCTGTCAAACTGTCTTCTTTCTTGAACTCATCTAAGATTTGAAACAGTGGCTACATAATAATTTGGAATATGCTTTTGTGATATTTCTGTAGATGTGCAATAAGGTTTCGGAATTTTTATTTATCCTCGAGACCAATGAAAGTCCATACAGATTGAAACATTTTAAATTTCTCTTTGTTTCACGTAGGTATTTATTGGTTTGAATATAATTCATGCTTCATGTAATTCTTTGATTTTAGAATGCATTATTGCATGGAATAGTAACACACATGGCCCATGGACAAATACTCAGCTGAGCATTTTATGCTTAATTCATGTATATTCATATAAATTATAGAATAGTAATTGTGGTTTCTCTAATAGTTTTCACGTGGGGATCCGGGCTCTTAGAACAGATCCTCAGTATCGTTTGCTTGTCGTAAGAGGCGACTAAATAAGGCGGTCCTTCGGATGAAACCGCAACATCCGAGGCCCCGTGTCACTGCAAGTGTGACACAATAAAGATTCCTTCCTGCTCAGAGGCCATAAGCGCCTAGCATAGGCCTACATTTTACAGCCCTTGAGTGGCAATGGTGACGTCTCCATATGAGTGAAAAAATCTTGAGCGGGACTTTAAACAATATATAATCAATCAATCTCTGCTATTTAGCAAGGCACACATTAGAGAGTACATTTAGAGGCAATCACTAATGCATTAAATATATTGATGCTTAATTTGATTATTTTGTGGATCATGTAATTTCTAGGTAAAATGAGCATCTTTATATTCTTAATGTTATACTTAAATAGCCAGCAGAAATGAATAACTTACAATGTGTATTTCATGCACAGGTCATTGAACTAATTTTCAAAAAAGATTGAAGCGACAACTTCCTAAATATCAACAACAAATGAACATTTTGTATTCATTGTATTTTGTATTCATTTTCATTTTATTCTCCAATGTCAACTTCCCTCATCTATGTGGCAATACTCCATCATCACCTGCATATGGTGTTTATATCTCCCAACTAATTCGATACACAAGAGCGAGTTCTACATATAATATTTTTTTTTAAATCAAGGCAGGCTACTGACGAAGAAGTATGTATAATCTCGTCTAAAGTCAGCATTTCGCAAATCTTATAGTTATTATAACGATCTACGTTAACAGTACAACCTTTCATTAGTTCAAATGCTGTCTGATGTGTTTCATACCAATCATTAGGCCGTTCTTGGTACACTGATTCTGACTGCGGATTGCTCCGTTTACCTGATCAGCATATAGTGCTCACGGGGTGTGTGACCGGTCAACAGGGGTTGTTTACTCCTCCTAAGCACCTACTCCCACCTCAAGGGCCATATTTACGAAAGTTCGTAGACATAAACGTAAACGTAGGATTTACGTCTGACTTAAGATTAGAGTTACGTACTCGTAAAATGGTATTCACAAAACCGTCCTGGCCGCAAACGTAACTTAAGAATTCTTAATGTACGACTGAACGTACGCGTGCGCAGTGGCTATTTTCACTTCGAAGCGAAAGATAGGTGAATTTGCTCGTTTACTTCTGTATTTTCTGCGCTACCGCTGCATTATCACTGAAAATGCCGAACAAAAGCACAGAACCTTGTGAGAAAGCAACGGATTTCACTGTGCATTTCTGTCTACGATATGTCAATCAGCTGTACAGCTATTTATGGAAGATTCATCAAGTGTAACGCATTATCATGTGCATGGATCTGCGATGCTGTACTACTGCAGAAAGGAGTCGGTATGGACTGACAGGTAAGATAAGTTGTTTGTAGGAATGAGCTATGTTTTACCCCTGACTAAGCCCTGAAGTGAGGTTAAATAGACCTCAAACGTATTCTGTACATGGCACTTGCATCAGACTTCTTGTCCATTTTGTTCTCAATCTATATATAGTGCTTGAATCTTAACAAGTGGGTACATATACGTAAGTGTTACTTATTGACATATATATGTGCTCTTTATTTACATGTTAAAACCCAAACACCTCTTTACATGGTAGCCTCACTTTTCACAATGTTATAATTGAAATACAAAGTTATATCCCAAATTTTTATTTCATGACTGGGACAAGAGCTAAATAGTAGCATAGGTACATGTACACAAGTATGCACATGCTTGCAATTCATTTTGCAAAAATAAAAATAATATTGGTGAAAAATTAATTGAAATATGTGTAATAGCATAAATAAATAAAAAATAAATTAATGATTAAATAAATAAAAATTGATATACATATACTAATTGCAAAATGTGGGACTTTTAATTGCCCCATGATTGGTTATAAGATTTTAAAATTATTATCACTTTCACAATATTAGGTATGAAAAAATGTGTTGAAAAGAAACATTTTGAAAGCAGCAGAAAAACCACTGGCATGAGAACAGTTACAATCTCTTAGCATCATTTCACTTATAGTTTGTGCTCTTTCATGTGTAAAACTTTCAGAAAATATTGTGAAACAAAATCAAATTCATATACAGTTGTACAAGTGTGTGAAGTCAGTGTTATTATTTAGAATTTAAAATAACTAGATTAATTTGAGATAGTATGTGGTATATACTAGATATCCAAGTGTTTTTTTTCTGAGTTTTTTATTTTTCAAAGGGTCATGAAGGTGGTAAGGGAATAAACTGCCAACAGACAGCAGCATTCAGCAACAGACAGCAGCATTCAGCAACAGACAGCAGCATTCAGCAACAGACAGCAGCATTCCTTCATTTAAATGCATTTCTCTTTGTTTACTCTCCTGAAAGTTCTTTTCATGAATTCTGAGGGTTAGGATTGGGATGCAGGATTTACAGTACACATCTGATGTATGCATCCCACTGTTAGTAGTTAGTACACATAATCATTTCTGTACATACATTTTCTTAACATATAAAATCATAGTATTTTTTATTTTCAAAAAAGCAAAATCAAATCTTGTAATGATTTTCTTAATGATATTAAAACCTTACTCAAATGCTCAAAAACATATGTTTGTTTGATATATGTTTGTTTGATAGATGTTTGTTTGTCTGTTAAATGTACCTGTGTGTCTAGCATCTTTTCACTATTTTGGCAGACAGAAATATATCCAATTAAGGACATATGTTACGTGTCTCACTTTTTCTCTGAAATTATTTTTTCATCTCAATGTGAAGAGTTCTTCAATGCACAGATGCATGATTTCCAAAATAGGTTTAAGTGTCATATTGTAGTAATATTGCCATACATGATACTTTAGATGTTGGCCTGGGTAGCTCAGTGGTTAGATCACATATTAAATTATTAATGAAGGGTCCAAGGCCCAATAATTGATTGTGTCATTAGTATTTTCTCTCTTCTTTGCTACAGTAATATCCCATTTATACAATTTACTGTAATATACATGAGCTGACTTTACATTTTTACTTGCCACAATTGAAACTATCAAAATATGCAAATTCTAAAACAAACCTGAGAATATATCCCAGAATTGTTTTGTAGAAACAAGATAGAATGTAAGTGGGTTGTACCTGAAATGTCACGAAAATTATACATTATTGAGAAATGTCTTGTATATATCCTTGAGTGAAACTTAGCATAAAGCATTCTTGGTAAAGAGTGTAAATTTATTTATTTATTTTAAGAAGGAAGGATCAAGCTCATTATCATTGCAAGGGGAAGTGGTAATGAAGAAATACTACATTTAACTATAGGTGATACTTGCAGATATCTTCCCAGATATGGTGTAGATAAATATACAATAAAATCAGTATTGTCAGTTTCACAGTTGATCTATACTAATATGTAATAATTATGGACTAAATTTTTTTGTCTTTTGACGTGAGCTGATGGGGAGAGTCATTTACTTTTAATATAATAAACATTGTACTTTACTGTAGTTTTCAAATTTAAATTCATATTTTATCTATTTCCATTAATTAATTCTGAGGATTTGATGAAGTTTTTAAAATCATCCCATGTATTTTCTGAAAACCTGTTTACCAAACTATTTGATTTATTCGGTTAATTATTATTTGTATCATATTTATATCATATCTCTTCAATTTTAAATCATTTTCTTCATACGATAGATTGCAAACCTACTTTAAAGAATTATAGAAATAAAACATGACCCCACCCCCCACCCCCATCCCCCTTTATACAATATCCATCTCTAAATTATTCAAAAATATATTTCATTAGGGGATATGCTCAATATTTCAAGGCAGGTCTTAAATTGAAGGGATAGCTTAATAAAATTTCAAAAAAAAAAAATTCACTTATATAGATCACATTTATGTGTTACTTGGACCACTTTAAAAGAAATCACAACCCCCTCCCCCCCCCCCCCACCCCCACCCCCACCCCATATATTTCATAATACATGTACTTTTTTCTTTTCTTCAGTTATGGATTCAAACCTCCAGTGTCTGATTTTTACTTCCACACTGTAATTATCTTATATCCTCTGTGCTTGCACATGTTAATGTCTAGTTTAACTAACAATTATATTAATGTATTGTCTAAGTCTTATGTGATTCAATTGCAGTCTAATAACAATGTAATACTATATATTCTTTTAATTAGGTTACAGATACAATGCTGTGATGCCCTGGAAAATCTTTTGTGAAACAGAGAAATGCTCATCTTCATTTGCCATGATTGTGTGAAAGGACAAGCAGAGGAATGGTTTGAAAATATATGGCAGGACTGAGAAACTAACACAGAACCTGTAGTCTGGTACTCTACCCACTGACCAATCCATGCTGATGTTCATTGTCCATTTTCTACATAAAGATCATTTAATATTTATTTATTCATTTTTTATATCTAGGCGTTTGACATTAAAATAAAAGATGTAACTTGATATTCACCAAATGTAAATATGTTTGCATGTATAAGAAATTAAAGATGTAATTTTATGCATATAATTATCTAATTATATTTGTTGATATAGATAATTAAATGTTAGATAAATTTCATGTTATATTGTTATTGATATTGTATTACACCCTTTTCTAAAATGATTTTAACATCTCGATAAAAAGATGACGATATATATAAATATTTAAAAAATGCCAGAAAACAACAGTGTTGCCTGGTGGGTTAAAGTTTGTGAAGGGGAGCAGCAGTTTATGAGCTAGATTAATGCGAGAACCCTCAGAATGAAAATTTATCAACGCGATTTGTGTAAACTGAAAAAAATATGAAAATCAAATAATATGTATATGCTAAAGGCATCATACTTGGAGGTTGATAATTCCAATGAAGGTTTGATTCATGTGGGATTATAATATATGGGAAATGGCACTCTTGGAGGAGATTAAAAGAGTCTACACGTGAATACATAGGTAACATCACAATAGCTCTTTAAAACAAACTCGCATAAAATTGTATTCATAAAGTGAAATGTAAATCTTTACAGAAATGTTAGAGGCTAATTTCTCTGTTTGTGTGTAGGTAACCATTGTAACAAAAAGTTAATTGGATTATCAGTATTTACTACACCTATTTATCAAATAGAATTTTTTTTTTCCTACACATTTAACAATTGGAAGGGAAGGTATTTAAATGACCTGATATAATGGTATTATAGCTGTCATCATATATTCTTGCTCAAACAATGACCCTCTTTTTTAAAAATACAAAACATTGCGTGCATAATTTAAGTAAATATATGTACATTCATTCCCTTTTTTTAGAAAACTTAAATAAAAAGTATCTCCTTGAAAGATCATAGATCCACCCCTATATATTGAGATAAATGGCTAAGTATTATTTTTCAAAATAAATATTTTGCATGATCAAAAGAAAAGGATTCTCATTATTTCTAAATTTGGCTTCGCTAGGATAGATCCGCCACAAGTTAGTTAGATCGGGCTCAAATTTTTGAGAATTGTCACACAATTGCAGACAATCTGTAACAAAACAAGAATCTCGTTAAATGCTAATAATTTGTGAATCACTAGACAGCCTATATGCATCTTGAGGGTTAGTATTGTCGTTTTGGAAGAAATTTTGGATAAAAAATGACAAGTTGCTATTTCATTTCTTTATTCTCAAAGTTACGATTAGCTTACGTGTACTGGTATGGCACACGTAAAGTTACGCTTATTTCTGACGTAAATCTACGTCTACGACTGTTAGTGAATATCGTCACACACGTAAACGTACGCTACGTCAGGATTTACATCTACGTTTGCGTCTACAAACTTTTGTAAATATGGCCCCTGGTATCTTGAAGGATCCGTGTTTGCCCATTTCTCTGACTTGTACTCTCTATAGGAATTACGAGATTGAAAACTTACTTATCTTAGCCTTTTCCTATTTAAGTGTAGAGTAAGATCTGTTTGGTACATATAAAATATTTCTAAAGAATATTAATGAAATGTTCAAAAATAACATACGTGGGTGATAGGTTCGATTCCCTCTTATACATTCTCCTTAACCAAGTACTCAGCTTTTAAAAGTGAGAGTTGATTGTCTTGCAGATGACATATTGGAAACGTTCAATGAGTAAAAAGGCCTGTCGCCTACGAGCCTGGGTGTCATACTGGTGTTTAAATGTATGGTACTTCTCTACAGATGTGAATTCACTGGATGTGACTAAGATTATTGATAGGATAAGAAGAATCTAAAACAAAACGAAAATGATATGACCCCCCCCCCCCCCCCCCCCAACCGCCACGCATTCTGTAAATATTGCATTGCAATATATATCTCATACCGGCTCCAAACATTGTCTGTACAAAATTCTGCATGAATAACCATACACCAGTAGTTAATGCACAAGAATAACCAGGTCCCATGCATTAAATAAACAATGAACCGACACCAAATCCAAACGTGATCTGTAACTTGCCAAGATAAAGCAAATAAACAATGAACCGACACCAAATCCAAACGTGATCTGTAACTTGCCAAGATAAAGCAATGTATGAAAAATATAATGAATATCTTGGAGCATGACAAAACAAGTTCGGAATATTGAGTATTTGAGTTATTTGTCGAAATCCAAAGGCTATAACTCATGAAAAGAAATCAAAGGACCGACGCAAAATTTGAACTTAATCTGTAACTTGTTAATGTAAAACTTTGTTACAAATATAAAATGAATATCTGAAAGAATGACAACAAAAGTGCTGAAATCTGAATATCTATGCCGGAAGGCCATCACGCAGCAGAAAAATGGACCCAAACAATATTCGAAAATGATAGTAACTTTTCTTGATTAAGTTATGCTGTAGATATCAAATAAATAGCTGCAATCATTACGAAAACTGAGTATTTGAGTTATTTTTCTAAGGTCTTATCGGTCACGTGAGTGTTAGTTAAAAATATCACTAGCTCCGAAAGGGGCTACGAAATTTATAATAATTTATCTGTTCTGAATATGTAAGCTAAATTCTAATATTCAACAGCAGTATAAAACAGGATGTGTTCTTAAAACAAGAATACCCCAAAAGTTCCGCACCAAAGTCATGGCAGAGTATACATAATAAAATATGTTATATCAATATTATCAATACTGTGTAACTAGTTTGGACTAGCCCTAAGGTTAGAACCCCGAGGTTGCGAAATTCACAATATAGAAACACGTCTTTCTGCTTTTTCTAAATATACATTTAGTTTTTATACAGAATCAGCAAAGTTAAGGATTTTTTTAAAATGATATAGACAATAATTGATTTGATAATTTTGGCTCCACCCTAGAAACAAAACCCTTACACCTGGGAATTTACACGCTGCCTGCGAATTCTAAATATTTAATTCATCATTTCATTCTATCATCAATAGTATTACAGACATTATTTAAATATTTTTCATATAAACACTATATACCAAGTTTGACCCACCCTTGAATCAGAACCTTTACTCCAGGACATCATGAAATTGTCATTTTGTGTCCCACTCCTTTGACCTCGGTGGTGCAGAAGTCCTGAAATTTACAATTTATGACTTCCCCTTTTCCAAAAGATGCTTCCTGCCTTTGAAAATAGTTGGAATCGTAATTTTCAAGAAAAAGAGTTTTAAATGTTAAATTGTTATAGGACGACGCACGATTACGGACGCAGATCAATAGCAATGGGTTAAGTGAGTGAATTATTTCTCAAACAACTTACGAGAGGAATTGATATGAGTACATGAGTTTGTATCACTCATACTAGTAATAGAGTCGTTCCTTCAAAATAATTTTATTTGTTCTGTTAATTTCGTGGATAACGAAAGATAGAAAATACAGATATGACTATATATGAAACATATGATAGATTCACCCTGCGTAAATTACTGTTATTCAGCTGCTAATACCTTGCCACCAGTAAATCTTGAAATTTTCTGATTAGTCATGGTGTTTTTAAACACTTCATACACTGTTAACAGGAAATTAACAACTCTACTTTATGACAAACGGGATGACTTCAGTTTCGCCATCGCAAAATTCGTGTAGCAATATTCCATTATCACCTGCATATTGTTTATGGCTTTCAATTGATTCAACATACAGGGATATGTTCTGCGTATGGTCAGTTTTTATATCATAACTTAGTTTACAAATACAGTCCTCCATTAAGTTGAATGTTGTCTGACGAATTTCGTGCTAATTGTCAGACACTTCTTTATATACTAATTTTGACTACGCATTACTCTGTTATACGACCAAGATTATAGATCTTTGCGGGTATGGCCGGTTGACAGCGGATATGTATTCCTCTAAGGCACCTGATGCCACCTCTGGTATGTCCAGGGATTCGTGTTTGCCCATCTCTCTGGTTTGTATTTGTTATAGAAATTACTACATTGAATACTGTTAGTTATCGTCAACTGGGGATAAAATCACTTGGTCTATGCCTCCTGTAGAACATAATTTCAAGATGTGAACTATTTGAAATCAGGAAATCTGTGATAATTGATGTTGTAAGTTGCAGGTATATTTGCTTTTTATGTCTCGTGTTACGTCTCGTAGAAGAATGGTTTTTCTCATGTTGAGATTTCACCAGCTTTAGGCAAGGAAGAATCACACTGGTTTAATAATACATTTTTGTTCAGTTTTCCATGCGTTGTATTGACATCGTTGTATTTCTCAAGTGGTCTGTAGCACGTGCCTGTTACCGAACATTTGACGTTAATTCGGGTACAAAAATGCAGAAAATTTCACAAATTGTCAAAATAGATGCATACAAGATTACGAACAGTACTGAATCTTATAACTCCTATAAGGAATATATACAAAATTAACTTCATACTGGTAAAACAGTATGAGGCTGAAAATTGCATGGTAATTGGCCTAATGCTTGCAGGTGACAAAAGTAACCATATGACCTCTTTTATTATGTATAATTGATTTAAACAGCGTCATGTTTATCCAATTGTTGTTTTAAATGGATCAATCAATCAACTTTAAATAGTATGATGGACACGTGCCATGACTTCATGATATAATATTCCCGTATTAAAGGCCTGACACCAATCCAATCTACCTGCACAAAGTACAAATCGGTAACTGGAATAAAGATAGCTACTCTATTATATAATCCGAATACATCGTTTGACCAGATATGCAACTCGTTTGAGGTCAACTGGTAAGTAAAATGTGTAAAAAAGATTTAAATTTATACCGATTTAGAAAGTATTGAATTAATATCGTGATGTACGTTGTCGTTCCGTATTGTTAAATATGTGATTTAATGTTCATGTATTAAAATTCGTAAATGCTGATCACCTATAGCTTCAACAGTCTATAATCGATATGCATCTTGATCAGCTTTGTAGCATTGCAAAAATTCGTTTCAAATGTGTTTGGACATAAGTTATAAGTAAAGGCTGTATGTGGTGCACATATTTTACAACAATCCTGTTTGTTATGATTCTTATTAATAATTCGGATTTCTTTTGAGAGAGGGGTTTCACAATCATCAAGCACATAACGAATTGTACACATTGAAAAGAATTATGCTGGATCATATTGAAAAGAGCACAATCTGAGTTGCACATACCTTAAGGAGTATTCGCTTTGATGAACTCTTCTGTGAGTGAGACAAAAAAAAATTGTATACAGCAAAAGGGTACGAGTTTTAGGTGTTTATCACGACATTTGCAAATGGTACAAACAAAAATGTAGCTACTACTGTGTTATCTGTTTAACTTCATCGAAACACAACAATGCAGTAAGTAGTAATAAGTAGTAATAATTATTGAATATTTTATCAGATAGCGTTGTTTAAGAATTTCGCATTATGCTTCGTTAAAGGTGATTATGCAACCGCTATATTTACACAAATAGATTTTCAATAACTAATCCCGTCATCTATAGTAATCTGCAATGCGTCAATATAAATTAAACCCTTCTATTCGTTCACGAGAATACCCCAGGCTTGGCGAATATTAAATATTCTTCTTTGGTAGCTTTTGTCATATCATATGTGTTTTGGCATCTCATTTGAATAGAAAGGCTGACCAATTTCAAATTAAAAATTAATTCATTTCATGACATATCATTGTAGGATGAAATGGACCCTCTTTCTACTACACTAACAGACGATTTCCTTACATGCACAATATGCTATGAGATTTACACAGAACCCAAGACGCTGCCATGCCTACATTCCTTTTGCAAAGCATGCATCCTCAACTTCATTAGAATGAACTATTCAAAGGGGCCATATCATTGTCCTATATGCAGAGAAACATTCGTGTGGAACCGGGAAGGTTTGAAGACAAATTTCTGTTTGCAAAACATGATTGAAATGATTACAAAAGTGTCTGCAGCATCTAAAACTTTGTGTTCATTTTGCAAGTTGATGAAGAAAGATCATGCAGCTGTTTCACAGTGCTTGACGTGCTTAGATTATCTGTGTGAGGAATGCACTTCGAAGCACACCTTTACCCGCCAAACGTTCAATCATAGAGTAGTACTGCTGAGTGAAGTTAGGGAAGGTAAATATGACAACGAAGTACGTGTCGTGAAGATGATTTACTGCTCCCGACACTGCTGTGAAGTATTGCGTTACCACTGCATTCATTGCAACTTATCTATTTGTCGCGATTGTGTTATCTGTGATCACAGAAACCATGAAATTAAACCCATTCCTGAAGCTAGAAAGGAAAAAGAGAGCAAAATATCAGAAATAACGAAACTCCTGATACAAAGAGTTGAACATTTAGAACAGAATAACTCAGACATTGCTATGCGTATGGAAAAATTGACCGAGAGAGAGTCCATCCTCCGAAAAGAGATTGGGGGGACTTGCAAAGAAGCCATTAACAACATTCGTGAAATACAAAATAAAATGGAAAAAGAGCTGGAAATACGATTATTGTCAGGAAGAGAATGTTTACAATATGCATTAGAAAAATCTTCAAAAGTATGCAAAGACATTAAGGAATCGATACTGTTTACAGACAAAATGCTAAAGAAAGGCAACGACATTGAAGTTATGTCTTTTCTTGATGAAATATTGGAAAGGCTTACAAAGCTGAGCAATGCAGATATCACACAGGAAAGTGTGTGTCCTGCTGTAGATATCCCTGATCTTCAGATAAAATGGCTTGAACCTCAGTGTACATTCACACTGGGGAAAGCATCATACGCTACACATTGTGAACAGATAGAAGATGACAGGCGGGAAAATGCAATGAAAGTTGAGACTAATATACAAAAGAATTGTGTGACCAAATTTTCAAGATCCCTGTCACTGAATATGCCCAGTCTTAATGTATCTTCGTGTAAAAATCGACGTAAATTTAATATAAGACTTCTTGATAGTTTTAATTTAAAAGAAAGCGACGATACCTTCCAACCTGAGTATTCGAGTGTTGCCTGGATAGACGAAGGAAATATAGTAGTTGTCGACAATAAAAATGAAAAGATCAAGCTACTGAATCGTTGTACAGGATCTATCAATTCAATGACGTTGCGCAATGCTTTTTCAGTGGTTGTATGCAAACAGGGTATAATTTGCAGATCTACTGATTTTCGTATGAGAGTGTTTAGCAAAACATTTGAGGAATTAAAGAAAGAGGATAGAGTGTATACAGTCGTGGCATCTTCACCACAGAACCCGTATTTAATGTGGATAACAAAAAAGCAAATAGCTATCGAGAAAGACGGCACTGTATCCAGATTTTCGTTCAGAACTGGGGATATAAAACCTGCAAAACCATGTGTACCTAAATTTGCATGTTATCTTCCAGACGACACATACCTTGTGTCTGACAGTGGTAATCAGTGCCTTTATGCTTTCAATAATCGTGGAAATATTGTCCAGCAAATAAATCATTTTCCGGGATCCATTGCATATGACAGAAGTCATAATATTTTTGTCACAGATTTTGAAAATGGAAGCATTTCAATTTTCGATCAAACAAAGTCGTACTTGACCCATTTTGAAATTGGGAAACGGGATTATTCACCAAGAACTATTTCCATATTAGAAAATCTGGTTTTGATCACCACCAAACACAACATTCTCTTGTATGATATAAATGGCCTGTGAAGAAATACACTCAATGAATTCATCCTACTACAGTCATGATATAAAGAAGAAAGTGAAAATTGATGCCACGTTGGATATTGCAGTTCAGTGTTTTTATTAATAATCCAAGCATTTTCACTGGTTGCGGTAGCACAGCCGTAGAGTGTACTTTTAGTTACCGGGAGGTAGTTTGTTCAAGTCCGGCTCGTGCCATGGCGGCCTGTGCTTAACATGAGTACGAACGAACGACTCGAACCTAAGATGTAAACATAAGTAGTCATTGATCCTTTCCCAATCTATCGGTACATAGATTTGAGAACTGAGTTTCGGATATGACCTATAAAACGGACGTCCTGTATCGAGGCACGCGTTGCCACGTTAAAGACCCTCACTGCTACGGCCGTAAAGTGCTAAACATATGTCTACATTTGTGGTACTTCATTTATAACGAGTGGAGTCTCAATATGAGTGAAAATATTCGATGGGACGTAAAAAACAAAGATTTTCTTTTAATTGTTTGATTAAGGTTTTATTCATTGCAAATAATTCACGACTAGTAACACTAACATTTTCTCACAATCGACAAAAATACAAGAAAGGATCACACAGTAGAATTTTTAAATAGGGAGATTCTGAGTAGTAACTTTAAGAGTGGTTTTGTTGTGTGACAATGACGTGGGGCTAACACTTACCCCTGTAAGCACCAGATGTACGATCAGGTGCCAAGGGGGAGTAAGCAGTCTTTATCGACCGGTCACATCCACCGTGAACTCTATACCTTGATCAGGTAAATGGAGTAATTCGTAGTCAAATCTAGTGTGTAAAGAACGTCCTAGCAATTGGTATGAAACACGTCAGGCAGCATTTGACCCATGACAGGCTGTACTGGTAAATTTGATTGTTATGCCGACCATAGAATTTGCAAAATTCTTAACTTTAAACGCGACTGTCGAAACTTTTAGGGTAGTTTAAAAGATAGTCAGATTTAAAAATCTGACTAATGATTTCATGTCCACAACAATTTTGTTTTTGGATCTTTCATCTCGGCCAGTAGAATAGATTGAAGGTTGTCAGTTTTGTTAATAATTAAAAGGTGTTCTACTGTTTTGCGCTAATACCTTTTACAGTCTTATCATTTACACTTTACGTTTAGCACGTTACTAGGAACTTAATCAAAGTATTCTTAAGTTCACATTGTTTGATTTTATTATTACAGTTATTTATTGATTGGATAGTAATTAGTTGCCATTTTATTCTTTTGATGGATATTAACATTAGACAAAGCTGATTTTATATGAATTGAAAATAGAATATTCTATACAATCACACTATAACATATTATAATGTCAATAAAAACAAATTGCCAACATACTATAAGTATTCAATATTATGAATATGCGTGCTTCAGTAATTCACAATTTCTTGGGGTGAATACAATTTATTTCTTAACAATTTCAGCAGATTGAATATTATCATTTATCTACTAAAACCACACACCAATCGGTACCATTTGATTTCCTATGAACCATATCTACTTTTATTCACCGTGTGACCAAAATTTCTTTCACCAGATTCACATGCAATCAGTAGGTTTTATGACTGATGGTTGAAGCAGTTGAGGTGAATATTATTAAAAATATAAACATCATTATACATTTAACAATAAAAACACCCACCTTTACAGTTCGTAACTCATAAATGGAGAGGTGTACACAATTATCCCATCTCATTTAAGGTGATAAATATCAATGCATTGTCATGCTCCACGTTCATGATGTGTCTAAATCATTTCCATGTATTAAGTTACCGTATTAAGACTAATTTCATGAAGGAAATTGAATACATCAAGTGAGAAAAGCGTATAATTTGTTTGTTGCATTTGTTTGATGCATTTGTTTGATGCACTTGTTTGGGGAGTGGGGGTGTTATTTCATAAAGCTCATATCAGTCTAACTAAGCTACTTCAATTTTTAAATGGGGAAAAACCAGATAATGTTGAAATTTTATACCATGGAGTTACATATTATTTAGTATTACTGTAAATGAAAAGTTCTTGTAGAAAAAAGTGGCTTACCTGAAATGCTGCCTATCATAATTGTTTTTACTATTGAAATTAATATACAATATATAGGCCTCTAAGTAGTTAGTACTTTGTGTGAACGTTGTAAGTTTTTGTGCAATCAAAATAAAACCATCCTTGCATCATATGTTGAAATAAATGTGGGTTTTATGCATCGGTCCGTTTGCTTAAAATTATGTAAATATTAAAATTAAAAAAAATATCTGATAATATTTCTTGTGTTGCGTTTTATATATTGGGTCATTATACATCAAATTACAAAACATTCCGGATTTATTGGTTTTTTCATTATCGATTCTGAGTCATTCAGAATATTGGACGGAAGCACACCACGCTCATATTCGCATTAAAAAATAAAAATGGAAGAATCAATCACATTAAATTTTACAATATAAAGTATGATTTGGTAAGGCAGAGTAATAATGAAAGCAAGAGAAGGTGGGTAGACAAGGAAACAAATGATCGATAATTTACGTAAAAGAATTAGAAAGTCGAAAATGCGGAACGCAAAGGGATATCTACCTATTATAAGATTGTAATTCCAGCTACATTGTTTGTGACTCTTTCACTATCATAAATCTTCGAGTTACTAAGAAACTATATATATATATATATATATATATTACGTCCCCGCAGCACTTCTAACAATAAAATATTATCATTTTCATTATGTGAATTTGCATATCTTTCGATTTTTCCCTTAATCAGTCTTCATTGAAGGTTATTAAATCGAAACATCAAAAACTTGTAACTCCATCTTTTGTAAAGCATATTTAGTCGCTTCTGTACTTTGTCGTTGGCTGTTAACATAAATGCCACCTTTCGGGAAAGAGCGACAACTCTAACTTACTTTAAATTTAAACTTTGGTTCTGCTACCGTTAAGGTCCATGAACCTCTTATACTTTCAAAAAATTGTTGAACTGATTCATATAATTCTGAATGACAAAGTTTGATCGTCTGTGTGTAATGGGATGTATGTAGTAATAGCGTAAACAATGGTGTTTTTTTTTTCTCATTTACAATCAATTAATTTTGGGTGTAAACATATAAAAGTTTTTATAATACAAGGACTGGAAATATATTAGTTTCTTAAGTACACTAGTTGACACCCCCCGCCCCCTTATAATATGCAAAATATCCTGAAAATGTGTATAATATATTTATTCTAAAATGGTGCTTTTTCTATATTTATATGTAAGCACAGATCTGACCAACTTATAATCAAATCCAAATCTATAAATTGACAGCAACATAAAATTTGTGTAAAGGTCGGTGGTCAATATCAAAAAGCGTTTTATCACAAAAACTGTGTTAATTTTAATCAACTTCTTGTCTCTTATGAGAACTGCTTCAGTATGACTCAGATACCCAGTACATATCTCTCTCAAAACAATTAGCGTTTATAAACTATAAATATGTAGACATTTTAATGCAGAAAATAATTGGTGGAAAGATTAGTTAAATTTTGGCCATTTGGCAGGACCCCAGTTTTACCTTTCGTGACTCAACTTCTCTCACCTTATAAAAGGTTTCAGGTCCGTTTTTCCCTGCACCATACAGGCCCAAGTGTAAAAGGTAAAGTCATTAGCTAGTAGGACAGAACAAGGAAATCAGACTGGATAGAATGACAGGTCCTTTGAGGTCATTCCTTTTCCTAGTTTACCGGTTGAGCTCGTATCCGAAAACGATGGTGACCAACAATGAATTCACCATCGACCTTACCCAATGCATGAGTCGGTCAATTACGTTTGCTAATTAATATATATATGATTATTATTTAACGTTCCTCTCGAGAATGTTTCACTCATATGGAGACGTCACAAGTGAAGGGCTGCAAAATGTAAGCTTAAGCTCGGCGCATATGACCTTTGAGCAGGGAGGGATCTTTATCGTGCCACACCTGCTGTCACACAGGGCCTCGGTTTTTGCGGTCTCATCCGAAGGACCGCCCCATTAGTCGACTCTGACGACAAGCAAGGGGTACTGGAGATCTATTCTAACAACCCGGATCCCCACGGGGCATGCATATATATATATATATATATATATATATATATATATATATATATGGGTGTGTGTGTGTGTATGTGTGGGTGTTATTTTAAGTAATAAATTCATATTTTGAATCGGATGTGAACATATTCTGATACTGTCAATATGTTAGCTTTGATCAATAATTTAGTTGCACGTTAATACAGAGAAATTATGTCATTTCTATTGGAATATATTAAACTTTAAAGGAGGGCCAATTAACATCATACAGTGTGCCTTGGCAGCAGATGACTCTAATAGAATTTAATTGTAAATTGTTGAACGTACAACTCGAAAATCTTTCACTCATACAGCGACGACGCCATGCCAGTGAGATCCTGCAGATCGACGCTTACGGCACAGGTAACTTTGAGCAGGTAGCTGTGAAATTAACGACGGAACATTTTTCTGTTAGTGAAAACACTCTTTATTATTAGGGCCGCTCTTTACAAAGTGAGTTTGACCACGGAATACTCCGCTAACCTGAATAAAATAGAAGGTCCACGGCGAGTTTGACAACGGATACGTCCTCCCCCCTAGACTTAGGAGAAACAAAACATACGTAGAAAACCTAATCCAAAATCTTAAATTAACCTTCTATTGAGAGTTTATCATTTTATTTGATTGGTAACTAAAGGAGTTTCTCAGATTTCTATAACATGGAAAACTTCTGTGACACAAGTAAACTTTATTCTATTCAAAACAAAAACTGTACCAAGTTTGTGCTGAAACGCCACGAAGAAGTAATTATTTCTGGAATACGTATCGGTAGTTCCAATTTGACACCTTATCACATGTACCTACCCAACAGAGAACTTCAGCCTGATTGTATATTTTGTGACCGTTCATTAGCTGTATATCACATCCTTTTAGAATGTAGTGATTTGACGCCAATAAGAAATAGTATTTTTAATAATGTAATAATGTACAACCAGTCAAAGAACAATTTACAAATATTGACAATCAAGTCATACACAGGTTTTACAAAAATGTGATTTACACAGAAAAATCTTAATACTTTTACAATCTAACTGTTGTATACAGAAAATGGTGCATACTTCTCCTGTTTACAGATTTTTACTTTTATATCAGTCGGATGGGATTTTGAGGAGTGCCCCGTTTGAAGGATCGCAACCACCTTAGCACGCGAAAGATCATTCCTCTGTTTTTCGAAAAAGAGTAGGCTCACCGGGAGCCGTCAGAGAGACATCAGAACTCAATACCGAGCATATTTCATTTAGTTTGCCAAAACGGCCTTAAACCTAAACAGTCAATCTTGTGCAAATTCTACAGAACTAGTTTATTGAGCATTTACATTAAAATTTAATAACATTCACAAGTTTGTTTATATTGATAAACTATATCAAATATTTGTACTTTTTCTGGAAAATATTTATGCAAATTATTCAGTTTGAGTTAAGCTATATTGAAAATTTATTATTCTAGTAAACCATGATTATCAACCATGGTAAAGGAATATTTCCATGTAAATATATCGTTGACCAAAAGATCTCGTATTGGTTTCAGTTTTTACAAAACGCTTATTGATTTCCGTTCCGGTCGATGACTTAGGCCACATGAATGTAGTTATTTGTTTCTCTTTCATTGCTTTTGTTGTAGTCAATACAAGTAACTTGTAGAGATAGAAGAAACCATTTCACAGTCATTACCTGAACAGCATGAATTGTGGACGCATGTTTAGTTCCTTATCTTGAAATTTCATTTTGCATTTCTCAGTTTACTTTTAACAATGCAATTACTTCATATGCGTTTACTTACAACTCATTTTTTTAAAAATAATATATTGGTATAAAGAGATACAAATTATGAAAATGCAATTCAAGGAAATAACTGTCGTTACTGAAATATAGCCCTACAGCGTAAACACCTGATCAGGATATAGAATATTGTGTTCAAAGTATACAATTTTTAAATGTAATTTTAATATATATAACACCCTTGTCGTAACCTGTTGAGGACCCTGTTCTGTTTGATGTTTTGAGTATGAAGGGATTTCATGTAGACAAACACTGTACTAAATAACAGTCTATGAAAAGACTGTGAACCTTTCTGCTGACAAAGCTGGCTATTAAAATTTACCGTAATGAATTACAAATCGTGAAGACAACGAAGAGTGATCCATTTCATAAATCTTAAAAGAATACAAAATCAGAAGAAGGACAAACACGGATACCTGGACACACCAGAGGTGGAATGAGGTGGTTAGGAGGAGTAAGCATTCCCTGTTTACAAATACCTGTCAAATTTCTTACCACAACATTTACAGCAGGTAATTCTTGTGTATTATACATTGTTATTGAACGATTTTACTTTTGAAAATCATTAGTTTCATCAGTTTGTATAAATTAATATTTAAAGTGAAGTACAGAGATAACGCTCGGTAACGGGTCTATTTGGTCGGATTTGGAGATTACGATAAATGAGGCGCTGTCTCAAGTCTATATCAAAACTGTGAATAATTTGCTATCAGTACTGGGGAGGATTGGGGTGGGGGCATCTCAGTGATACCTGAAGGACTGGCTTGATCATAGCTTTACCAACTTGTTTACCCGGAAGTAAGGATAAAGATAGGATTTGCGTCAGAACAGGACACCTAGGGGTGCAAAGTACTGCCCCCCCCCCCCCCCCTCACACACACACAGATACCCGAGTTATAAGGATACAATCGCTTGATGCTCGGTGATTCCCCGATTTAGTCACAGAGATAGACTTAGATGTTAGAGGTGTTGTGCCAAATACACACCAATAACTGTTAGATTCTCTCAATAAACTGTTTTAAGATATACTTGTTTTCATCCTTTCTACACTGGGGATTAAATTGTGTGTCTTTCTTGATAAGTTGCGTACAATTATAAAACAGTAATATACACCACCTTTGCATTGGCTGTCTGTCTAAATATATACCTGAGGTCAGCTCTAAGGTCATTGATTTAGACTCATACAGACACGTCATAGCGGTCATTACATTGACTGCCATTTAAGCGCTTGACACAGATTTCTACCAGAGAAATCACACATCGATTTCCGTTTATGATAAATCATCGTCTATCTAAATATGACCGATATGTTAATAGTAATCAATATACATTTTACCTCAAGTGAAAGACCTTTCCGTTCTCCAAAGATTTTTAGCATTTATAAAGCAATCTTATCGTGGTGACTAACTTTTTATAGCAAATTTAAGGAAATGTTCCATGCTTATATGTTTCTGTGCATATATTTACTTCACTAACAGTTACTTATTCAATTTATCAAAACAGACTTAATTGCACGTCAACCAGTGTGTCAAAGATTTTGCTATAGTAAATGAAATTCAAACTTTTCACTATTATGGTACCTCAAATTTACAGCGGTACATCAAAATACCAAATATTGTCAAGTATAGTCTTAAAGTTTCAAAGTTTTATCAATAACAGTAATGAAAATCGAAATTTTCAAAATTAGTTTTACCATAGTATACTAAAACTGCAATATTTAGCAAACGTATATATGCATTATATTACACTTGTAGTAGTCATGTCGTTATAATATTCATGTTCATTCCTTAAAGAGCACGGCGATGGCCTATATTATCTTGTCAAATTAGCTTCTATATGAGAAGAAAAAATCTTGCGTTGTCAATTCAGTATATCCTAGTGAACTCGAAATAAGATACTTCCACGTGGATAGTTTATTAAAAATATATCTCCGTGGCAAACTAACAGAACAACATTTTTAAAAACAAAATGATTGCAGCTTCTTCATCGTCAACTCCCCATATTTATGTAGCAATATTCCATTATCACCTACACAGGGTATTTATGTCTCTCAACTTCGTAAATCAATACGCGAGAGCATGCTTTGCGAATGATCATTTCTTAAATCGAAGCACGCTACTGAAAAGTATGTTGATGTTACCGGAATTTCAACAGTCTCCTTTACTGCCAGCAATTCTCAAATTCCATGGTAGCTAGAATGATTTAATGTCTAAATACAAGGTGTCCTATGTTATCTGACATGTTTCATTCCAAATGTTAGCTCGTTCCTTACATACTGAGTTTCTCTACGAATTATTCCGTTTACCTGACCAAGATATGAGATTCAAAGCGGGTGATATTGGTCAGCAGGGGATGTTTATTTCTATTAGGCAGTTGATCCCACACCAGCCGATATGCCCATTGCCCCGTGTTTGCCCTGCTCTTAATCATGGTTCGCTATCTTCACTGGGTCATTTAGCAGATTTCAGCATTTAGTAAATTGATCAAGAAACAAACGTACATTGCTCGCTAATGAAATATCAAACATTTCTTAAGAATGTGGAGTTTAGAATGTTTCTTTATTATTCGTTATGGTAAATATAGCATAGCTACTTTTAGTAATGTCATTTTAAAATTTATAGGTCTTCTCAAAAATACTATTCTCGGTGGATATGTTATTGTTGGAAGTATGTTACAGATGCAATCTTGGACCTCTTTACGTAGTTTATATGATGTTTTACATGTACGTAGAATGAAAATAATAGTACTGGCCGATGCGATGACAATATCTATATCATGTTTATCAATATCACATTCGTGGATTCAGAGGAGATCCAGCACTAGCCCTTCCCTCGTTGACCGGGGCTCACTTATCACATTTAGCAAAATCCTTTGCCGTCTGGGACTCCATTATAATGATTCCAAAGAGTATTAAATTAATTTACCATAATGATTTCTCTTGCTTGTTAAGAAATTGAAGAAATCCTGGACTCCCCGTGTCTGACAACCATCTTCTGATGGGTTCATATCATTAGCATTCATTCCATACGGTAATATTCCTGTAATATGCTAAACATATCACCAGTCAGGCTTTTTTTTCTCTCTCTCGATGTCAATGGACGGTTTACATAGTGCATTTTTACTACCATAAGCGTTTTATCGTCTTTTGACAGGCAAACCACCAGTCGCATCGAATTCCTACGTCTAGATACTATACTATTACCACAATAACACTCAGTGCAGATGGGGCCGTCTCTTCGCTCAGAAAGGAGTGTAAGGAACTGGCAGACAGTGACTTCAAACCTTGATAAAATCAGCTGAACGGAGTGGTAGATAAATCAAACACAGTTTGGATTTCTATCATTTTTAACTTCAGTTGACACTCTAGTTCAGCATCAGATACCATCAAAGGTTTCATTGGAAGGTGTTTAAACTCCTGTGAGTAAACAACTTATGAAGACAAGGAAATCAAAGTGCAAATTGTGAAGATTCATCTGACGATTTTCGCTCAAATTCTTAATGGATCAGTACTTACAATCTCTTCTTTATATACGTACTCTTAAACTTAAAAATCATCCTCATTGCACCTCATAGGACAAGCAAACAAGGGGAACTTTTCCACATTTGTACACCATTCTAATTCAGCTTTCTTCCTGTAGACCGAGTATTTAACAAAACAATACAAATATTCTTCATGATGTTATTCTCATATATGGCCCTGGGTGTTTTTCTGAGTCTTGATCCTCTTTCTTGCGGCATGAAGACTTTCGGCCTGAAACAAACCAGTGGGATATTTCTTCTAGAGGAATCGACTGAGAAAGTAATACGCCGTCATCAACATCATCGTCACTTCCATCCACAAAATGCGTATACGTCATTGGCGGGTAATTCAAAATTAATGAAATTGGGACGTTCACGAACAAAACTAAAGAGAAAATCAATGAAAACGAAAGGATTTTCAAGGAATCAAATACTGAATAAAACCATGCAAAATAAAAGTAGATCAACAAACGATATAAAAAAAATATTGGGATTGAAGGTGATATCAAATAGACCAAACCGAAATAACAGAAGGAAAAATCCGCTCACTAGAAGAACTATTGTCAACAAAAATACTAGTAAAAGACGAAAGAAATTGTCAAAGAAAATTACATCAACTCGTTCAAAAGTGAAACTAAAACAAGAATTGTCATTTCCTTCGTTGAGGTCTATTAGGAGACAGTCGAATAAATCCAATTTTGTAAGGAAGGTCCAGAGAGTATTAAATACTGGTACCGTTAAAGGCCGATCAAGGAACCCTCAGTCACGCAAGGAGCACTACAGAAAGATAAAACAAAGGAATATAGTCCAACTACATCGTCCTGAAAATGCTAACACTGTCATGAAACCTATAGCTATGAGTAATATTCCTCAAACTCTTTCCATCGGATGGAGACGTGCAAAAACGAATTCAACCTTATTCAAAAGATTCAATGACCGGTCAAAATCGTCTTCAGTTCTGCATGGTAAAGTGATTCAAAATCAAATAAATATGGATACCGATTTGGTAGGGACATCTACTAACAGACTGAAATCGGAACCAGTTATGAGGCAGAAATCATTGAAGCCGTCTTATGAAAATGTATTGAAACTATTAAAACCCGGATGTTCAATTTCTGACGTAAGTATCCATATTTTGCTATTGTTGGTGTTAAGACTTAAAGAGGAAAAACACATGTTTTGTTACAACATGGCGCATTATAAGACACAAGTGGTGCTGGTTTAAGGTTACTAACGAAATATGGAACCTATTTGAATCTTTTAAAATTTGATTATAGTATTCGTGTTATGATTTTAAACAATGGAATTCATTATCTAAGTTGTATTGTAAGATTTTATTTAAAATCTTGCATGTATTTCGTATAATAACTTAATCTTCAATCAGCGAGACACAACTCTGTTTAATTCATATAGAAATATGCCCTGTGTAGCATTGCCTTTCTTTATTTAAAAAAAGAAATATCAGAGAGATTCACTTTAAACTTTTGAATACTATTTTCAAAAGTTCTACAAGACTAATACATAAGTAAATAAAATCATTATGTAGGATAGATATACCATCTACCAAGTTGAAAAATTCTCCATCTGTCCTAAATCTCTTCTGAAAATCAAAGTTACCATTTGATAGACCATTATCTGAAGACATTCACAGGCGACTCTCAGTATACATGGAAGAAATTTACTTTTTAAAGTTTCTTATCAGCGAAAATAAATTCTGTAACAAAATTGAATATTCCTATAGGATAATTATGATAAATAAATTACAATATTCTCTAGAGGCTTTTTAAATATGCTCGTAGGAATTTGTTGTAGAAAATTCATTTATCATAAGACTTTTCTCTCGGTGTGAAATTTTTCACCTGTCAGGTGAGTGATAATTGTGATAAAGAGTATTGAAGTCTGCGTCTTTTGTTTTACCGAGAACCAAATAATTGGTGACGTCAGACTATTGACGTAAAGATCTTCTATAATTATGATAATATGAAAAGATGAGCTATGTGGTCCATGACCACTTGTTGTCTGTCTAGAGTTCGTGGTCTGCATGCCTGCCAATCACAACGGACATATACAGTCCTAGATTAAGTTAACCTGCAATGATATTTTATTACATGTATATGAGTAGAAAGGAACATTGACATAGTGACACAGAAATGAGAGAGAGAGAGAGAGAGAGAGAGAGAGAGAGAGAGAGAGAGAGTTTTATAGCTACCCCCTTTCTGCATTATATATCTTCAAGAGCAAACAAATCGTCAAACATCAAAGATGCTCAATTCGAAACACCATGTTACGGATTGCACTACATTTGTTGGCTTAGGATTCGATGCATGCGTTGATATATATTACGTTGGTTTCATCTGGTTGCAAAAAGAACAAATATAAAATCTTTTTAAAAAATAAGGGACTTGACAATATTGTTTTTGTTCATGTCCCTTCAAAAAATGTTCACCCTTACTGAGACATCACCAGATATAGGTAAAATACCAGAAATTAGACATATGACCGTAGCTGTGATAATTCTGTAGCGTGCCATCTCCTGTCGTGACACGGGACCTCCGTTTTGGTAAGGGTATATCCTAAAGACCCGTAATTCTCACATTGAAACGCTGACCGTTTAGTGAAGGAGTAATTACTACCTATGTTTACGTCATAGGTTTGACGCGGTCATGGCACGAGCGGGGCTCGAACTTGTAAATTTTCTATGATGCTCAAAAGATGTAATATATTATCTCTCACTATATAACTGTATATAAATCTCCATTACTCTTATGGACTTAATTGAGAAATCATGGGAATAACATTTCATACAGTAAATGACAGCCATTTACTTGTACACATATATAGATTTAGTTTTCATTTACTTGTACATATAATATATATATATATATATATATATATATATATATATATATATATACAGAGAGAGAGAGAGAGAGAGAGAGAGAGAGAGAGAGATATTTAGGTTTCCTTTATATATATATATATATATATATAGTTTTAGGTTTCATTTACTTGTACGTATATAGATTTAATTTTTATTTACTGGTACATATATAGATTTAGTTTTCGTATTAACCAAATTTGGGGGCCTCGGTGGCCGAGTGGTCGAGTGGTTAGAGCATCGGATTCAAAATCACAAAGCCTTTCACCTCTGTCGGCGCGTGTTCGAATCTCGGCCGCGGCGTTATGTGAGAAACTTTGCCAGTTTACTTGCGGAAGGTCGGTGGTCTCTTCCCAGGTACATTGTATCTGGGTTCTCTCCTCCACCAACAAAAACTGGACGCCACCAGATAACTGTAAAATTGTTGAGTGTGGGGGAAAGCAATAAATAATCAATCAATCAATCAATCAATATTAACCAAATTTGAAAAAAAAATCTGTAGTAAGTGTCGTTATTTCATTCTAAGACGTCAACCTGATACTGGGCTCAGTTTCAAACTTACGCGAGACTGATATAAACTTGCCACAAAGCACGCTTGGGTAAAGAAAATTCAAGTTCAAATCAAGAACTGCATCCCTTTACAAGTGAAGGTAATTAAGAATTATATAATTAAGAATTAATAAAAAAATGTGGCATGTTTTAAAAATCTTCTCAATAACTATTGGTCTAATATCAATAAAACTTGGCACAAATCATCAATGGTTAAAGGGAATTCAAGTTCCTTTGACCTTTTAACCCTAAATTCGGCAGGGATCACTTTCGTCCCATGGGTAGTCCATATGTGTGATATGGTAAATCTAGGTGAAAAGATAGCACGCGAGAGCCTGGAAACCATTTTACTATTTCAATGTCCAGTACACGTGACCTAAAATCGATAGGGATCATTTTCGCCCAATGGTTAGTCCATGTATGTGATATGGTAATTCACGGTGAAAAGAATAACACGTAAGAGCCCGGAAATCATTTTGCTATTCCAATGTCCATTGAACGTGACCTCTTTACGTCAAAATCAATATAGATCATCTTTGTCCCATGGGGAGTCAATGCGTATGTTATGTTCACTCCAGGTGAAACGTATAACACTCTAGAGCCCGGAAATCATTGCGTCTACAGACGGACGGACGGACAACCTGATTCCCGTATACCTCCACAGCTTTGTTGCGGAGAGTATAAATATTAGGTTATTGTAATAATTACATCCTTAATAAAATAAGACGCTTTACTTTTTTTTTTTTAATTTTAGCATTAGTAGGAATATCTATATACATGTGAATTCCTCTTGATAACTGTAATTCATGCTATGCAATGTTAGACAGAAGAACAAAGAAAAAAAAAAACAAAAAAAAAAACAAAAACAAAAACAAAAAAAAACTATGGGGATTTTTATGATATCTCAAATAATTGTTGTATCACAGAATAGCAAACCCTCAATGAAAGTCTATGTCATAAAAATTCTAGATCCATTAGAGGAAAAAAAGACAAAAGTACCTGGAAATATAAAGGCTTGTACAACACAATGGTTTAGACGGCAATGTGGACATTTTTTTCGCAATATATACTTTAGCTTCATACATAGTTCGGTATTTGTAATTCTTGAGATGGTGCTCCTCATATTGCGAAATACTATGGCACATTTTACATAGATTTAAAACAACCATATCAGTGATGAATTTTTAATGATTGGCAGTGGAAAACATTGCTAGTGCTGAGAAATTATTGATAATAATACCTCATTTTCTCTGTGGGTGTTGCATACGCAAGCACCGTAACGTTTTGTTAGGACTTCACAAAGAATAAGAAGTTCGGTCCACACAGCTTCATGAAATTCAAATAACTCTAATTATACTCGACTAAAATTCGGTGAAAGTGGGATGCAAATTAGACGGCAAGTTTACGCTCTTTGACGAAACAGCCTGTAGCCATGCGCTACCTTATATTTCAACAACAACAACAAGCGAAAAAACCCAAAACAATCAAAATACGCTTAATCCACTGACTCCGAGAACATTCCACTCTATTCCCTTATTGTTTTACATAATACACTGATAAAATGTCAAAGATGGCATTTAAGAAAACGAAAGTAACTGCGTTATTCGCGTTATGACAGCGATCGCTGAAATTTTTATATAAATTTTAGTACTGCAGAATTTAATATCCTTGTAAGGGCATGAATGTCGTTCAATAGAATTCGTACATCTATGTCCTAACGCGTTATCAAATATTATATTCATTCAACTAATTGAATTGCATTTCAGAAGAGAAAATATACGAATGAAAAAGATATTTGAATTTGAGCTTGATATGATGTCATTATTTTTATGACACCTGTCATTGTTCTGGCGCTCTTCAATCGATGGAGGTTATAAAGCTTTACAGAAATACCGTTTTTGTACTACTGCGATCTTTAAACTTCTGACAAGCTGTCAGTAAATTGATAAAATTCAATATTTAATGTTGATGACAACGATTTAAAAGCCACTCAGTCTTTTGAGAGACTTTAAAATAGAACATTTTTTAATGAAAATGTTTCCCCTTAATATCGAGAGCTTTCTTTCAAGAATATATAAGACAAAAGAACACGCGTGACAGAATGAAGTGTTCAACTTGAAACTTGCTTTAATTGAAAATTTTAACCGAAAAAATCTCCTTAAATAAAACTTCTGAGCTTTCTCCTGAATTGTAAAATTAGCACTTTGATGTTTCTTTCATTTTTCATTTGACTGTTACAACATAATAAATATCTTCTCTCGCTGTATTTATTGGGACAGAAGCAGGCGTACATTGATTATATGTTGTAAAATTTAAGCATTCTGAACTAAATTCTGTTGAATTTACCAAATACGGAAATTTATGTCTTTTTTTTATCAAATTATTAAATGCTTTTAAAATTTGGTATTTAATCATTGATTTATTGACGTATCTACTTCTGAGACAGAGTAGACATGATATAGCGCCTCACACGCACGCCTTCAGAAGTGAAAAATTCAAATACAGTGATATTGCGTTTTGCCACCGATATCTCAACTCGCGTTTATGAAGATTAAAGGTGCTGTTATTTTAACAAATTCTTGTTAAAAATCTATTTGATACTTTAGAACTTTTATACAAACATAACCAACCAACTGTTTATCCTGGTTTTCGCGTCGTATGCATTAAAAAATATTGGAATTCCTCATTGATAAAATTTAGCAGTCTTTGGTGATCAGGTCTTCCAAAATTCTAGGAATTCCCATGGGCATAAATTGTGTTATTTATCAGCTATATAGTTTATGTAGTATTGTGCTATTATGAAACAGAATTGAATCATTAGTATCTACAAGAGAAGATAAAACATCTTGCTGTGGCCCTCAACGCGACATTGATATAGTTGTATCTATTAACAATGCTCATCTTCATTAATATGTCGATTCCATATACCCCTGAACTCGAAATATTTCTAACGTCATATTTAGATATTTTGTTGAGCATAGACTTGACTAACAACTTCACTTTGTAACAAAGGAAATGGCTTTAGGTTCCCTATGCATCGTCAATTGCTCATATTTATGTAGCATTATTCCATTCACATCTGCATATGGTGTTTACGTCTCTCAACTGATTCCATACCCTGAAGTATGACCTACGTATGATAATTTTCTTTTTAAATTTTAAATCGAGGCAGGCTGTTGACAAATAAGTTGATGTTACAAGGGTTTCAACATTCTTATTTTAAGATACCAATCGTATTGTGTCGTATGTGGACTTAGTATTGTCATCTTTTCGTCTGCAGGATATACAGTTCTTAACACTTGTCTTTTTAAATTTAAAATCAAACGTGCCCGATTTATCTTCAGTAAAAAATCATAATTAAATCAAACTCCTATCAGTGGCGTAACTAGCCGTCAAGTGAAATGTATGCACATTGACAAATCCAGAATAGGGTGGGGGTCTATGAGCCGTCTCAAGACCCCCAGTGGGTTCAGAGCGAAGCCCCCGGAAGTTAATGGGTTTTGAGGTTTTTTAGGTTACATTTATGGTTTATTCTGGTAATATAATCATGCATAATAAAATGAAAAATTAACAATCATTTTTTTTTTTTTTGCTATTGTCAAATTGATGTGTACGTCCGAGCGTTTTAGCGTCAATGGTAGCTACGCCACTGCCTATGTAGATTCTATACTAATGCTACCACTATACCCCTATTTAGCGGTGGGAGACAAACAGAAAATGAGCAGTTGGTACCAAAGACATACCGGTACATACCTGTCAATAGTACAATTAACAGGACCGATACAAACACCACCTCTGGGTACCAGGGCACTAATTTATGAAGGCGTGGTTATAAAAATAGCGTCCTGTGTCAGATATACCCAATATATGTAGAACATATCAATGTGAACCCTGGATGCAGACCCTTATTCAACTTTAAAGAGTTTGATGACAGTGGTGTAAGGAGTGCATTAGGATTTATGTCACTCCATTGACTCGGCGCTTTGATACTTGGTCCCTTGCACAGGAACAGCTGTTGCCATGGTGGCCGTCGAGCTCGTTTTCCGGCTGGGTAGCTTGATATTAGAAATAAAGACATGCAATTTAACAAATTAATTGAGAGAAATGGCAACAAAAATTTTAAATAAACAGTCAAACCAACCTCACATGTCGGCTGGGCGAAAAAACAAATTTAAAAAAAAAACCCAAAAAACCCCCCAAAAAACCAATGAAAAGATAATAAATTGTCAATATTCGGGTTTGTACAATAGTACATGCATTATTGTACCAGATGGATGACTGAATGTTCTGTTGTCACAGTATTTACTTTAGAAGAATGCCATAAGTTTCTTGATAGTCAAGACAAAATGAATTAGCATTGTTAAAACGATGAAGATTTAAAAAAAGAAAGAAAGAACATAAAGTCCGTATTGAAGCATTTATCGATTTTGTCGACGTTTTACTATGATTAAAAGATAATGAAATGACAAAGCAGTGCTATTGATCAAAGATACAAAAATATAGCAGCCTTGGAATATTTACGTATTGTCGATGAAATATTTATGATCACCCCACAGTATCCTGAGTGTTTGTCGTGTTTCATTAACAAAACCCATCCAGTTTAAAATCTAGACTAGTGTATCACTGATGATATAATAAGATTCATGAAAAACCAAATATGTTTTTCTCTTAGACGGCGGCTCGATTGACAAGATCAGATTTGTTTTAAGAAAAGCTATCTTTGAAAACATTTGGCAAAACCAATTCAAGTAGTTTTCACCTTTTCATTAGATGGTTCTGTTATTTCTTACCATTCAATTCAATAGCTAGAACAAAATGACGTGCAGGAAGTATGAGAGCCCACTCAAGGTGACCAGGGAAAAGCCCTGATGGGGCTCAAGATGCGAAACTGCTGAGTTTTAGCGCTTTCTGTGGACAAAATATACGCTTAGACTCGACAAATGCCAATTTGAATAAGCTAATACTGTAGGGCTATATTGATCATTCAATGATGTAACTATGTAGTTAATTCAGTCACAAACTGGTTTATTAATGATTGCTACAGATATTTTTTTTTCCTTTTTTCTTATTTTCTTTCTTGACAGAACGATTTGCGTTCAGGCAGCTACGCCCCTGCTGAGTCACAAGGTTTTCTTGTTTTTATTTGTGCAAATGTCCTTTCATACAAAATGATACATGTAGTATAACTGTTTTTTATAGAGTGTATATTTGATATTGATTCCTATATTTTCGTTTTAGGTGACCTAAGTACACTCAGATGAAGTGCGTTAACAATTGGATAGTTTTAACTTCTTGATAACTACTATTCCAATTTCAAATTTGATATGAATCTGAGACAAGGGGGACATAAACTGTAAATTTCAGGACTCCTGCATCCCTCATGCCTTGGGGCAATTCTCTACAACGCACACATCTAAGGAAAGCTAAATGCATACTGATCTAAAGCAGGAAGGTCACTACTAAATTATAATTTCATGATCTCCGGGGTAGAGGTTCTGACTCCAGGGCAGGGCCAAATTTTGTATATAATGTGTATGTATAAAACATTTAAACTTTTTTCGTTAATGCTATTGTTTAGAATGAGCAGGCAGTCCTTTACCTAATTTCATGATCCCAAGGGTAGGGGTGTTTGTATCGATTAAATGTGTTAAAAGCCCAACATTCTTAACTTCGTAATACCTACATTGTAACATTCACATTTTTGACAGGTTGCAGGCTTATAGTATGGAAAGACCTCACTCACCTCTAGCCTCACATTCCCCGAACTTTGCACAGTTGTTATGGACACACTGAAGATGTGCATATAACTTTTTGGAAATACTCGGCCAATTTTCGAAAAAATGACATGTAGTTGAACTTTGTCATTTTTATAGCATCTCTTGAATAGACGGTACCTGCCTTGTGTAATCAACTCCTCTCACACCTTTAGGCTGACATTCTCTAAACTTTGTACAGTTATTATGGACAGATTGAAAATGCGCATGTGCCGATTTGGAAGTGTCCGAACATTTTACGAAAAATTGAACTTCGCTATTTTTTCAGCATCTTTCAAATAGATGGTACCTTATTTGTGTAAACATCTCTTATAGCTTTAACTTGGCATCATTCAGACCTTGTGCAGTTGTTAAAGACACATTGAAGATGTGCGAGTAACTCTTTTGAATTTGCTCATACTTTTTAAAAGAAAAATCACAAATAGCCGAACTTTATAATTTTCTCTGCATACTGTGGATAGATGATACCTACTTTTTGTATTCAACACCTCTCACAGGTTTCCCAATAGATATTCCTCAAAATTCAACATGGTAGCAAATGAGGATACTACTGTCTCCATCATAAATAACATATCTTAAAGCAACCCAGCCACTTCTTTTCTTGAATCGATTTTATTTTTAAATTTTGATGTGAATAATCTTTGGGACAAGTTGACATAAGACGTAAATTACAGCGACTGTGCACGCCAGGGTCTTAGGGACGGAGTAAAAGCTGTCATATATTGATCAATATTTCAAAATATTTTCTCTATAATGTATATCTCTAAGGAAAACTAAACCCATAATAATGCAGAGCTAGAAGGCCTCTACCAAATTTGTAAATTTCACAATTCCCCCCCCCCCCCCCCCCCCCCGAAGTTTTGATCCCAGGGCGAGGCGAAACTTACTTGCGTAAAACATTGAATGCTATCTTCGTTAATGCCACTGATTCTAAATTGCAACTAAATAGATTCTTAGAAGGAGCGGGTAGTCCTTTGCCGAATTTGTAAATTTCATGATTCCGGAGATAAGGATTTTAGTTCCAGAGTGGGTTCAAAATTATTTTACTTGTTATTGTCATTATCATTTGAAAGACTTCAGTTGTTGAATATATGTTGATATCGTGTCAAAACTAATTGCATAATTAGGAAAAGCAGAAAAGGATGCACAAAAATTGTACATTTCGTAGCCCCTGGGTGATGACTCTAAGACGGGTCCAAACTGATCATATCATATTGACTTCCGGAAGCATTTCAGTTTTAAGAATACGTCTTGTTTTATTTTCTTGCTGAATATTATAATTTAGCTTAGATGTGAAGAACAGTACTTTATTCTAGATTTCAGAGCCCTTGTGGCAAGTAATATTTTTAACTAATAATATTCAGGTGACCCATAAGACCCATATATAGCCCTCTTGTTAAATAAAAATGGCACATTACATACAAATCCTCTATCTTTCCTTGGAAATAAGTATAGAATGCTCCAACATTTAGCAGTCAAATTGACTTTTGTTTTGCAACAAAATTATCTCAAGTTGTTTAATGTAAAGATGACGATGACGAACATTGATCAAGCTCATAACCCCATTTGTATGTAATTTATATTGATACAGGAGATTGCTCTGAGAACAAACCACTTCCTAATAAAGATAACCATACCGTGTCACAAGATCGAAAATGAACTCCTTTATCGCATCCAAAGTTATTTGTCGATAAAATTTACTACTAGCTGATAATTGATTGTGACTTTAAATTTTATTTCAGTTGGTCTTCATCCAACATATGGTTATTATTCTACTGGATTTTCATGTACCATTCTTATATATGAATGACAAATAATTGTCGTACAAAATGTTAAACTTTCTCTAGTAATGGTTAAACGAAATAGCTTGTAAAAGGCATTTTTCAATAATTATGTTTTTAACCTTACTTCCTTTTTTCACAAAAGAAATGATTCTGGGGTCATTAATCACAAAAACAAACTTTAATGTTCACAAAAACGTAATCTTATTGGCAAAACTCCGCCCTGAACTGTCGTGTACATCCGGTGCATATTTTCTCCATACTAACGTCGTGCGCGATAATTGACGACCATTAATTTTCTTGTGTAGGTCATTAATTAGATAACAACGTTTAAGTAATCGACAGAAGGTGATAAAAGTTCGAGTAATGCCATACGCTCACTTTAAACGACCTCAGTATTATTCGGAAGGGAAATCCGATATTTCAATATCATTATATGGTACAAACAGCATCAATATGAGAACAGCCACCTAGGGTTTGTTATTAATATCCCACGTCTCCACTGGGGTTTTTTCACACTACTGACTTTGTACTATTGAAACATTACATTTATCTCTCTAAACTGCAATATCTTTGTTAAATGCTAATGTAGATGATTATAATGATGATGGGTGTGCCCTGCTTCATACTGGACCCACACGATACTGACACAATCTCCTTCATAACCGCAATCACAAAGCTGAAGTGGATTTCCTCTTAGTCATCTACATTCTGTTATTTATTAAAACAATAGCGTCATTGTATTTGTGTTGTATGAATGATCGGGTTCGGAATAGGTCGGGTTCGTCCTCCTATATATTCTGATTGTCTCGTTTTTGGGTTCCTGAATAAACTGCGTTTTATACAATAGTTACACATTTGTGATCATTTACAGAACTGTCGCGGTCCTTTTAAATATTGGCGTGGTGGCAGCGGTTCCACGACCTCATCGTACCTCCGACATTTTAGCGATGAATCAATGTTGCTTTGCTTTCGGAGTACTTGAACCTCCGATACAGAAGATTGCAATGATCTCTTCAAAGCAATTATTCAGACACTTTGCCCCCAGTTTAACGGGTGACGACGTTTGAGTGATGAGCTTTACACGCGACACTATGACAGTAAACAAAAGAGCTATTCCACGCCATTGAACCCAATCAATGCATTGTTTAGATGTAAACAAATGGCGAGACGAAATATAGGCGTTTTCATACAGTTTAAATTACCTGGTAGTGCAATTGGGACTGAAACAATGCACATGGCGAAAAAGCTCAATAATTGCCATATTCGTAAAGGAATGGCTGTCAAAGCCGGTTTGTGAATCTCAAAAGATTGTAGTATTTCATTTCAAAAGCAATGACCGCAGACTACAACATCATGTAAAACTATTATGATATTATTACTAACATTCGTGGAATTTTTTGCGCATAGCAACACTCGAGTACATTAATTCTGTCTGTCTAAATAACCATGACTCTAACATAAAGAATACGAGCCCCACATGTTTTATCGGTCACCTGGATATTATAATGATATCATAAAAGTTAGATTTTAACAGTAAACGAAATGGGCATTTTTTGACAGTCGCGCTCTTAACGTCCCGGCGTTACAGAAGTCCTGTAATCATGTTACCCTTGTCCCAATACACTTAATAACAAATTTCAAAAAAGAAAAAAAAAATGGAACGATACTTATCAAGAGGTTCACAATGTCAATTGTTAACATATTTAATCACTGACAATTTTTACGTTACCCCCCAAGAATCTGCTCTTTCTAAATATCCGTTTAGTTTCAATTTAGTATCAATAGCACTAAAGAAGGTGTTATTTCAATGTTTTACAAATAAACACTACATGCCAAGTTTGGTCCCACCCTCTAAATCTCGAAGTTGTGACTTCGAGCCTCTGTCATGCTATGCGTATCAAACCTATGACATGAACATAGGTAGTAACTGCGCCTTCCCAAAAACTTTTAGCAGTTAGAAGTGAGAATCACGGGTCTCTCGCATGTGACCTTGAAAACGGAGGTCCCGTGTCGCGAAGAAAAAACTCTCACTACTACAGCCCTGAGCGCTAAGCATAGGTATAAATTTTTGACACTTCACCCACAACTGGTGACGTCTCAGTATGACTGAAAAATTCTCATCGGTACGTAAAACAACCAACCAATCAGAACGTCTACCCCCCAGAGGTCATAGTTGATTGATATTTCCAATATCCTTCTCGTTGCTCAAAAGTTGTTGGCTTTGTTGTTGTAGTTGTTTTTCAGACCAATTCTTAGCGACTTCGGCCTCAACAATGAGGGTTCTTTGACGTGCCTTCTCCTGCCGCGACACGGGATGGCCGTTTTAATGGACTAGTGATACTCACTTTGAATTGCTCATTGTATGGGAAAGAAACAGTCACTACCCCTGGTTGACACACATGGCCATGGCATGAGTGAGGCTTGAACTCACCACCTCTCGGTTACGGAACGAAAGCTCTACCACAGAGCCTATTATGACCGGTCGTAAGAATATGCAAACAAGCATTACATTATTATAATACACACGTCATGCAATTATTGTCAATTTCGACGTGAACGTGAAGAAAAATCCCCATATCTAATATTGAAGTATCTCCTTACTTAAGCATCATCATACTGATTTAAGAAGTTGTTTTAACAAAGGCAAAGAACCTATCTATTTCAGATTAAGCAATTACTTTGTTGCTATTCTTTTTATAATGTTATGTAACCTGGATTCATGATCACAAGCTATTCATCTGTTGTATCCAATGTGTATGACATAATTATATATTGTAATAGTTAAAGAGCACTTCTCCATTCCGTTAATATATTGAAACTACATATCGCTACCAAGAGAAAAAAAATATACGCATAGCTGTTACCTGATGATTGATTGTTTATGGCTTATGCCGTTTTGGCAATATTTCGGCCATTTTAACAGCGGGTAACAAACTGAAAAATGTTCGGTTGTGAGTGTTGAAGTTTCCCTGACGGCCCCCATTGAACTTACTCTTCTTCGAAAATCAGGGAAACGATCTTTTGTATGGCAAGGACGTTGTGATCCTTAACACAGAGCACCCTTTAATGTCCTATCCGACGGACATAAAAGTTAAAAAACAAACACATTTCGTGCAAATAAGCAGTTGCATTATAAAGGTATTCAGATTTTTCTTTAAAAATAGCATTTTTAAAAATAATAATGATATTTGTGAAAAGTTCTTGCATTGATAACTGATGAGAAACTTTATCGGTCAGTAATTTATATGACGGCCGTCACTATTTTTTGAAGGTGGTTGCCACTTTAGTAGTGATCACCGTAAGATGTCGGTCCAAATGAGTGGGTGAGTCCACGTACATGTACTTAACTAGGTTTATAGTATGAGGACATGGTAGTTTCTGTAAAAATCTTTAAAAGGCTTATTAAAATGTAAAATGCGTTTCAGTTGCAGAACATGGTCGCGGTAGCCCAATCGTTAGAGCGTTCGCAACCAAGAGGTCGTGAGTAATTGTCTCTTCGCAAAATGATCAGTATTTAGAAGTGAGAATCGCGGGTATTTCATATATGACCTTAACAACGTAGGTCCCGTGTCGTGACAGGCGTGGGAACGGTAAAGAACCAAGGCTGTTTCGGCCCTAAGCGCTAAACATATCAAGGGTTCACGGCGGGTGTGATATGACCTGTCGACAAGGGAAGATTACTCCTGCTAGACACCTGATCCCACTTCTGGTATATCCAGGGGTCCGTGTTTATCCTTCTCCCAGATTTGTATTTTATATAGGAATGACAAGCTTGAATATTGTTTGCTATATTAACCTCTTCACAAGTCTAAATTTCTGATACTTGCCTACAGCTGCTGACGTCTCAGTATGAAAGATTCATTGATTAAATATTGTTTAACGTCCCGCTCGAGAATCTTTCATTCATATGGAGACGTCCAGTATGAATGAAAAACTCTCAATGGGACGTAAAACAATATACTAACCAATATTTGAGCGAGTTGAAAGATATTGGAAATACTCTTGCCAGTGACGTGATAACCAACGTAAGGGCATCGGTTGTTTATGACCTGTGAATGTATCGTAATTGTATCTCAAGGTAATTCTGATATTGTCAGTGTAATTGGATAAAATGGAAATTCTCTTGTAGGCTAATTTTGCAAATCCTTGCTATTAGACTCTCATTCCAGCGTACAACCAGGAGCTGTCCCGTCATTCAACCAAATAATTTTACATGCGTGTATTTGTTATATTTTTAAAACCTAATGTCCATGTGATTCATATTGATACCTATCGCAGTAACCACGTTTTCAGGGCTTCGCAACCGGGAGGTTCAGTTCTCAACCCTAGTGCTGTATTAAACTACATCAGTACATTGTTCCTTTCCCAAGAGCCCAACATTAAAAGGGAGATCACGTGATCTCAAAACCATGGTTCCGTGTCATGGTACAAATAGGTGTTGGGGCGATAGCAAACCCCCAATACTACAATGCACGGCTTTGGGCACTAAGCATAGGTCAAAATTTGTAGCATTTCATCTACAGCTGGTGACGTCTCAAAATATGAGTAAAAAAATCTCGAATGGTACGTTGCTTAGTTGTATATTGTGAACAAAATTTTTTCACTCGCATGGAAATGTCTTGAATGACATGGAAAACAACAAACAAAATATCTGCTATGACACGGAACGGATGGAGAAAAATGCACGGGGTAAACATTGTCTGTACATACTATTCGCGTCATAGCGCAACAGCTAAAAGGGTCGGGTGTGTTCTGTGTATGATCAATTATCAAATTGAGAAAGACTTTTGACAAATAAGTTGACGTTAAAGGGATTTCAACAGTCGTGTGTAAAGTCAGCATTTTGTAAAGTTTATGGATGTTTAAATGATCGTATTTGCAAATACAACCAGTCATTAGGTCGAATGCTGGCTTGCGTATTTCAAACCAGTTGTTAACTGTTCATCACATACTGAGTTTGACTACGGATTATTCCATATACGAGGGACACTTTTTAAGTTTGTAGAATAGGGCGGTCTCTTTAAAACCGCTTGAGATATCAACATTTTATTTATCTAAGATCTTCGAAATATGCCCCGTCTGCCTCAACACACATTCTACACCGATCTACCCATTTCCGGAACACCGCACGGTACTCCTCTTTAGGTATATGTTGCAGACACTGGTAGACCGCACTGTCTATACGACAACGGGATTCAAAACGGTCCCTGCCAGCATTTCCGTTAGTCTTGGGAACAACCAAAAGTCACAGGGGGATCAGGACTGTATGGGGGATGATCTACGACATCGAGTCCAGATTCTTTCAGATATTCCTGTACCGTAGCATATTTATGGGTCGGTGCGTTATCATGGAGTAATTTGATGCCGCGGACACCGGTGCGGTCTGCGTTTTTGATAGAAATCAACAAATTGAGTAAGAACACTTTCTCTGTAAAACTTTCCAGTGACAGAACTATTTTTCAAGGCTGGAATTTGAAGGACTGGACCTTTCGAATCAAAGAATATCGCATACAACATGCGATTTGATGTTTTGCAACGGCGCGCAATGACGGGTCTGTCGCCCTCATATAAAACCCAAACCTTATATTTAGCCTTAGAATCGAGTTGAAAATGATAGATTCAACTTTCATCACTTGTAACTATCTTTTCCAAGCGACTTGGGTCACATTTATCATATATTTTATAACTTGCGATGCAAATCTAACACGACTTTGTTTCTGCTCGTCAGTGAGCAAATGGGGCACCCAGTGCGCGCAGATCTTACGTAGCCCAAGTCGTTCACGCAAGATCTTCAAAACACTTGACGAATGATTGCCACTTAATTCTTCTATCTCTTGCACGGTATAACGTGCATCTTTCTCAATTAACGTTTTCACAGTAGCAACGTTCTTATACGTCAAAACGGAAACCGGCCTACCCACTCGAGGGTCATTTTCAATCGACTCTAGACAATCATTAATACGACGTACCCACTTACAAACTGTTGCATATTTTAAAGCACCACTCCCATAAACCTTTTGCAAATCAGCCTGGATTTCCGTTGACGGAAACACAAGGTGTGCTCGAATCTTACAATGTACCCTCTGTTCCATCCATATTGAACGCTATATTTTACTATAGTGTATAAAACCACGTATTGAAATACTCAGCGCAGCGCGCACGTGGACCTCGTGCGCCGCATACCGTGGTACCGTTCGAGAGAGGAATGATTACGCAAGTTCTGTTTAAAAAATCGTGCAACTTCATAATCGCGTTAAAAAGTTATAGGCTTATTTTGCGAACTTAAAAAAGTGTCCCTCATACCTTATTAAGATATAGGGCGCAAGGTGGATGTGAACGGTCAACAGGAGATGTGTATTTCTCCTAAGTATTTGATCGAGTGTGTCCATCACATTCCACTTTTTCATGTGTGCAGAAAAATAAATTAAATCATTTCAATTAAATGCTCACAATTACATTTGATGTTTGAAAGACACTGTGGTGCAGTTATATTTCTAACAAGGTTTTTGTGGGGTTTTTTTGGTTTTTTTTTCTGTTTTGAGAAAACATTCTATGATCGCAGTCGCAAAATACAGTCCAACTGCAAATCCCGAGAAGGTCATGGCATGGAAACCCGCTTTTTCAGGCTAAAATATATGAGAGATTAATGAATGAGTTCATAAAAGTGTTATTGAATAGGGAGTCCCCGTGATGAACAGTCTGACTACCTTTACTAACTCTTTTTTTTTATTTGGATTGTCGCGACAATCCAATTAAAAAGGAGCTGGCGAAGATTGAATTTTAATCAGACTGCTTGATGAAAAACATCAGCTTTACATTAGTAACGATATTATCCGGAGGGGAAAAAAATCAGCAATATTATGTTACATTGATAGTTTTGCAATGAATGGTCCGGAAGTTGCTTCCTGGTATGTGTTGAGAAAAATATGACAGTAAATATGATATGTCTTAACTTTTATATGAATTGTGCTCTTTTAACAAGGCTATGAATCAATGATATGAAAGACGAATGCTGTCATGCATTAAGTAAACTTATCGATTTATCATTTACTTCTAAGATAACAGAGGGCATACTGGAAGACTGTTTAATAACGATATTTTCGTCAGATAGAAGTGTGACGATCAGACTGACTAGAATCTCGGGAGATAGATGAACACCTCACTGGATATCTCGGGGGTTGAATTGATGTCTCAGTCTGCCTAAATGATCATTTGTGGAACACCCCACCCCCTCCTCCTTCAAAAATCCCTGGATCCTCTTGTGCAACCATTCACCCCTCTGTGTATAATGACATCCTTGTCAATAAGAAACTAATCAAAACCAATTTTTTCAGTCTTTTAGCTGTTCCAGTTAAAGAGTAGAAACAGTTTAGTAGTAATAATTGAATTTTATCGAGTGTTTAAATACGGTCGATGTGATGTGTTCTATTAACAGCAAATTAAATGACCCAGGTTTTTGTAACCAGACTTCTAAATTATTAAGATATTATACTCGCCCAAAAATTTACAATGCAATTCTGTTAGCTAACGGGGTTTTTTTAAAGTTAAAGTGGACCGGGTTTCTATTTACGTTAAGTATTGTACGTCTGTTTTTAGACAAGTGTTTGCATTTATATTCATGAAAATAAAACATATTCCGTCGTTATGTAAAAGTTTGAAAAAAGGCTTGAGAATTCAAAGACATATATTAACTTTTGTTCAAGTCTCAAAATAAATACAGTACACAAAAGCTTAAGAAATTAATTCTATGACGAATCAATCATAGTTTTACTGAGTTGATAAAGGTCTTGTTTACTAGGAAATTGTTGGTTTAGTTCTCTATGCAATCACCAGGAACATATCATTCAGGAGTACACAATACTCCAAAAGACATTGTGATATGGATGAAAAGGTTAACGTCTTCCACCTCAAATGAGTCTCATCTTGTGGGGATCCGGCTTAGAATAGGTCCTCAGTATCCCTTGTTTGTCGTAAGAGGGGACTATTATGAGGCGGACCGCAAAAACCGAGGTCCCGTGTCACAGCAGGTGTGGTATAAATATCCTCCCTGCTCAAGGGCCGTAAGCGCCGAGCATAGGCCTAAATTGTGCAGCTCTTCACTAGCAATTATGACGCCTCTATACGAGTGAAAAATGTTTGTGTGGAACGTTAAACAATATACAATCAATCAATCAAATGAGTCAAGACGACTATACGCTCATGTGAATTTATAATGAAATACTGTACCGGCATTTGTATTAAGATTTTAAAAAATGTAAAGTGTATTGGTTTCCAATTTCAAACACAAGCTATCTGATTAATTTCAAACGTGGAGCATATTCCAGCCTCTTTTTAATTTAAGTTTAATTTCTATTTAATTTTAAAGTAAACTGATTGTTGGAATGTGCATTAAACTGACCTGGAATGTAACGATTATATAACGAACCGAGATTATGGATTGACCAGCTTAATATATTTACGGGTTGGGGGTATACCCTGATCGGGGTCAAAATTACGATCAGAATCTCCAATTCGACGCGGACGAGTTCCACTTGGGTCTTGCTTTCGTCGTCTAAACGAGAAGAAGATGGCTTTTTTGGAGGGGGCCATTCAGCGTTTACTTGTATATGAAATTTATCCCGATCGGGATAAAGATAATTGTGTCCCGATCGGGATAATTTAACGACATACATTTTCACCCTGTTTAAAGGAATCCTGCGTAACCAATGAGATTAAGTATTACAGGTATATAATACTTTTTATCAATGAAGTGTTTTGATTCATATTACATAGCTATACAAAAATTCAATTATAACTCTCAACATTAAGTAATATATTGGAATGGGTATTTTTGTGGCATTGCGTTATATCACATCATATTTGTAAATAGAGATTTCCTGAACCGGGAGGTCGCGTAATAAACTATCCCTAGTGTGACCGAAGGAAATGTGAATTAATCCCCTATTTCAGTACTGTTGGTCCGTAAGCGGATTAACCATTTCATATGCTGTTGTTATGTTTTGCAGGTCTTCCAAATGCCAATTTCTATATCCATATTTTGCAACTCGATAATATTTTATCAAGTGAGTCCAAGAATGAGGATTTTTGGCAATTAAAACGCATTATGTTTTTCTCGTGTAATACTAAGTACATAGAGTTGTGTACAGATTTAGGTAATGCAGATCTATACACGCAGATTGCAAAGGGGATATTTGATTTAATAAATAATATTAGTTTACTTGAAGTATTGAACCAAAGGATCAAATAGTTTTTTTTTTAATTCAACTGAAATCAAAATATTGTTTGATGTTGTTATCAGATCTCATTAACCTTTATTGTGTTCATTCCTAAGAGGAAAATATCAGGTTTGTAAAAGTAAATGATAATTGGTGAGAATGCGTATTTTCGATATGCAGGATGGTTTATTTCAATGTCAGAGGCGATATTCATTCAATGTAACTTGTTTTTTTTCTTTTGTTTGTTTGTTTGGTGTTTTTTTTTTTCCTTTTTTTAATCTTTTGTTCTGTGTGTGGTTTTTTTTTATTTATTTTTATTTATTTATTTATTTATTTTGGTTTTTATTGTCATTTTGGAATTACTCGCTAGTCCAGGATTCATAGGATGACAAAACCCTTTCAGAATCATAAGACACAGGATTCATAAGAGGACAAAAACCGTTCCAGATACTTGTATAGATATATTTAGTGGCCTTCAGTCATCATATGACTTAAGCAAGTAAACGCTAAAACATAACAGTACAACTAACCATATTAATAGACTAAACACATTGCTAATACATAATACAAGTACCATATAACAATAACACCTCTTCTGAGTTTGTAAATGCACCTGTTTCCCCAGTATTTTCTCTTTCATACAGAAAGTATGCATCATAATTCTATACTCGCGACTCCCGCGTAAATTAAATTAAGAATAAAATGTGTTTGTGAAAACACTATGCCCAGGCCGTGGCCAAGTTTAATGTTGACAAATTTGAAGTTTAGCTTGATGTAGGCCCTCTACTTTTATCATTCATAAAGATTAGACCTTGACATTTCAGTGCCCCATACAGGTTTTCGACCTTGACCTTTTAGTTAGTATATTTCAATATTATGAGCAAGGTTAAAGAACTACATTTAATTTGGGCCTAATTTCATCATTGAAAATTCACGTGAAATGACACAGTAGGATAAGGGCATATATGGCTCTCATTGTCAGAAGTGACCATGAACAAAACTGTAGATAATTACGTCGTCACTCAGATCATGTCTTATCAGTTTTAACATGACTTATTTCAGGTTCACAGTTATATCACAAAATGAATGACAATTCAAAATTTTCCGTTTTGATAAAAAAAAAATTACTTTGAATATTTAAATTTAACAAATTGAGCACACATTTATCAACCTCTCAAACTTCTGTATTTGTGCAATTATATCTGCAACTTCAAAATGATATAGATATACATTGACAGGTGTGTGCTCTATGTGTTTTCAAAGGAAAATGTATGTGAAAATTTAACAACGAAAAAAAAAATCCGTTTTCTTCTGAAATTCGAATTTGCTGAAACCAGTAACAGTCTTCTGGTATTAGTCACGTATTTTCATGATCGTGGTTACATCTTTTCAATTTACTATGCCATTATCATGGATAACACAGTCTTAAAAGTAAAAAAAAAATGAAAATGGGGTCGACGTGAGGCCATTATGCTACTTTGCCCTTTCCGAGATACAAAATGTTAATTTTTCTCATATACTTCAAATTGTTTGTGACAAAACTATTATCATGATATTAACGACCAATTTCTGACCGCTTCTAAAATTAATATGACGTCAGAAATGTAGCATTTTCTTGTAAACCTTTTTTTATCACAACAGGCTTCACTTTCGCTTTCAAGATTTAAAAAAAAACAAAAAACAAAACTTCAAATATATCAAGCTTATTAGACAAGATGACTTTTTTTCTACCATTGATTCATTTTTAAGAGATATATCTGTAATGACAATATAAAATCCATGTTCTCCATCTTCACGAAAAGGTAGTATGCACTTTTCATCCAAAAAGTTAAAACATTCAGGAAATTATACATTTATGACGTCATATTGTGGAATCGTTAACATTTTGCTTTTAAAAACACAATACATCTATAACAAAATTATGTGCATAGAATATTCATAAAAATGCACTTTGTTACATTTATAAAAAAAATGAAAGACCATTTTAAGGGTCAAAATATGCCCTTAGAATACAAAGTCCTTTAAGATTGGCAGGTAAAGAGACAGACCAAAAATAACACTACCCTTCTTGTCCTTGATTACGGGAGCATAAAAATTCCTTTAAAAATAATTTTTCGTAAACATCGGATATACCTATATGTATATCTACTGAAAATTGGTACGTCATTACTTATACGAAATTCCAAGAATTTATGTCTATTTAAAATTTTCCTTGGCGTTAGATCAGCTAAACATTAATTGATTAAAATGTAGAAGACGATACAAGAATAGCTAACAAAAGTAAATGATAACAAAAAGAATACGTGTGGTATATATAAATCAATACTGTTAATTGTATATAAATATATTGTTTTAGAACCATAACGGACGGATTTAGTACCCTGTCTATAGTAAACGCGAATCACTGAGCTATAAATCACTCTAACATGGTATAGCACTGACGCAGGTGCTTAATATTGCAAAAAGAAAACTGGGGGTTCTTCCTGTATACTTGGCGATGTGCTTTCAATAAAATTTACATCAAGCAATGTGACAAACTGGAAAAGTTTGTTAAACAAAATGGAATAAGATGACAATGGAGCACATCCTGATGACGTCATCCTTAACTAATGAGATACTTCCCTTCGGGGACTATACCTCGCTAACCAATCCTGACATTTCTGCACAGCCCGTTCACGAATATCTTCCGATGGCAGTTCGTTTTCCCGTTCGCCATCCTCAAACACGACTATATCGTTATATCTGATGTCATACCCCGGGGGTGTAATTTCAAATGTCTTTTCTCTTAGCGTGGCGATTTCGTATCGCCCAATGCCTGGTAGTCGGAGGTTAAAGTGTTTTAGCTGTCCTAGTGTGCAATAGTCCGCCGTGGAATCGGATGGAATGGAGGGGAGTCGCGTTTTTGTACTGTCAGACGTGATGGGGCGCCTTCTAGAATTGACAGACATTTCCGAGTCTGTGCAAGAATCATCCGGAAGTATATCCTCCATGTTAAAGTTCGTTTCGTAGATATCCTCGTCAGCTAAGCGATATTCGAGTCCTTTATCCTCTGGAGGATGGTGCTGCTTGACGTGAACGTTCTCGTGGGCACGTGATCGAAAGACGTCGTTCTGATGAGCAAAATTCTCATCAATCCATTGCTGGGTTTTGAAGTTATTATTTGGCATTCGTAACCCCTCATGTTCTTGAATAGTCTCTGTCATGGCGTGCTGGGCCTCCTGGGACATCCTTGAGAAAAGTTTGGAGGATCTAAAAGTTTGAGGTTTACTGGAGTAAGCACTTTTTGCACGCAATGTTGGCACAGCTTTATGATTCACATGTTTGGGAGTTGTAGGATCAAGATCCATCGTTGGGGGGCACGATTTTGATGTTTTCTGTGTGACGGTGCTTCGTCTGCTTACCGAAGTCTTGGTGCGAGTGGAAAATTTTCGGGGACCGACATGCGTAATGAAATGACTGCTAGACTCCATGTTGATAACACGACTAAAATCGGGAGTCTCAATCAATATTTGATTTTCCACCTGCTCAAAGGGGGCTATATTGACCTTTTTACAGTTAGTTTTTAATCCCGCCTTTTCAGTATGTCTTCGGTTCATATTGTTATCTGGTAATCCCACCGTATCATCACATAGATCCTCCGTATCCCTCTCGCTTTGACAATCACATCCACGAACACATGCAGTATTGATAGAACCGTTATATTCAACCGGTTGGGATTTTCGTTCCTTTTCACAAGCACACGAATAAACTTTATCACACACGCCCCTCGTAATTTCTGGGCCGTCAGAAATTTCGGTAGCAGCAATCCTAATTTTCGTAGCCGAAGAACACGTGGTAGTTTTCACCTGATTGGATGACGAATTAGGAAGAAGCGCAGTTGGTTGCGAATTTGACACGGCTTTGGCGGGAGCCTCTTCCCTGTTGTTCACACCCGATGCTCTGAGTGTCTTCTGCTCCGTTATATTACGTCCCAGACTAGAATTGTACATGTACGTCATAGAAGACGTTGATTTCCTGATCTTCATGTGAAGTCGTTTATACTTCTCCTCTAACGTCCGCATCCATTGTGGATACACCACTTGATTTTTCTTGTACAGTCTAGAGGTGTGTGGGTCCGCAGGCTGTCCCGTCAGAGTGGCGGTGAGCCGTGATTTCATAATAGTCGTCGTCATTGTAGACGTGATTGTTCTGTAACAAAGCAAACCCGAGTCAACACATCATGGCGATTTTGTCAAACATACACAAAGAAAACTAACTTCTCAATTCACCTAGTATACAGTGCATATAGTACGCTAAAGCATTCAAAGATCTAAAACTAAACTACATTCCCGGGACTTTTAGGGTACATGTGTATTTTGTCACGTGGGTGTGAAAACATAAGCATGTAGAATTTTGACATAACATCGTACGCATGCAGTTCGCGGGGTCCATTTATCGAGGGAAAGATTAAAACTACTTACCTTTTTGTCTGCTTTTTAAAGGTAGCCTGTTATATCAACAAATGTTTATCCGTTTGAAAAATGCATTCGATAAATGGTCCTTACATATTTGAACAGGTCTTAGAAAGAAAAACAAGCGCCATGTCAGAAAAATTTCGATGTCGCGCGAACTCTCACCTCACCCGGCCAAGCGGGTGATGCAAGAAATGCACACCAGTGAAACTAATTAAACCTCCGATAATCCATTCACAAAACTGCTCATTAAGTCGCCCGCGTTGGATTATCGATCCGTAGATTAATCCATTCTATATAATGCCGTTAGGAGACAGCATACCTCGGATCACCCGTGTCCCGGCTTTCATTGCATCTGTTTCAGTCTCACTGAACTGTCATTCATAGATCTATAGATTGATTTTACCTCCTATAGTTAAAGAGTTCCGTTTTAATCAGTAGGGAGCGCTAGGAATTTAAAACATCAAAGAAATACTGTGGTGAAAACAGCGGTGGGGTTAAATATTACGTTCACGGCTTTTTATTGTACGGGTTTTTAGTGATTTCCGTCGCAGCAGATTTTTTTTTGCAAAATCTCGGAATTTACAGAGAAGTTGTTGGTAGGATTCAAACAGAAGCGATGGGGCCATGATCATATATTTATATAGCTATCGAACTGCATTCTGAGGGTTCCAATATTCTGTTTGAAAACCTGATAAATTGAAAACACGGTAAAACTTATTCAAATAGAAACGCCATTGTAGTAATTTGTGGATTTTAAATAAGACTTCATAAACTGAATGTTTGTAGAGAATAAAGTGCGTCGGTCAGTGGTTTTTAAATCTTTAACTGGGTAATTCTTCTTGTGCTCTTGTTGGGAAAATACTCCCCTACTCAATATATTGATTTGTTTGCACTGAACAGGTGAAAAGAGAAAATAAAATAAATGAATAGCATTTCTGGTTACTTATGATGTGTTCTTTGCCTGGATACACTAATTTTTACTTTTCTCGACAGAACTTTTATCTTATTTTGTTTTAGATAGGATTTGCATTCTGTCAGCGGTTAAAAACCCAATGTCTCCAAAAAATCAATATGTACCATCTCCACGTTTTAAAAAAAAATGTCCGAACCCGTTACCTAGCTATGTATAAACGGTAGCCAAAATCTGAACTATGTCTCTTTAAATGGGACTTCTATCTCACCCAATCACTCCCTTCTCTAGAATTTTTATTTTCTTTTTTGTCGACTGAAATTATCGGCATTTAAAAGTAAATCTGTTAGATGTCTTTTCACCTACAAACTTTGCGGACCGAGATAAATGATCCATTACGAAATTTTTATGTCTCATGTATCAGATATTTGCCATTAACAGGTCCTGTAACATTGACGCTGTGCTTTACAAACTTATTCATTGGCAAGTTGTAATTACTCCTGAAAATTTTAATGGAACACAGATCTAAATATTTTATGATACCAGCAAGCTCTTGAAGTTGTCTTGTTAAAGATCCAGAAAGGATAAAGTGCTGTTCAGGGGCGGATCTAAAGGGGAATATGGGGGCTGCACACAACCTTTGTTTAAAAATGTTGACAAATTCGTTTGATGCAATCTTCCCTCTTTGAGAGGAAACGGTATTATCTTTTTTCACACACTCCTTTTTATTTGGATCCGCCCTTGCTATTAAAATTCCGTTACTTGAACAATGTAGAATGAATGAATGTGACCATCATCACATAGTTTGAATTTATTTATACATTATATTACTACATGCATCGTAACTTCAAATCAGATTGTGTATAATACACTGCCTAGAATTGAACAAGCATAGGTTACCTGTCAATATATTCTACTTTTAACAGCTTTTCTTATCCAGACAACAATTTTAATGTCCTTGGTGACGGGCAGTAATTATATTGATTTTTACCCTGGGTAATAAACAATGGCAAAGCGATGTGTCGACAGTGGGTGGAAAGTAAATTACAATTGTTCCCCATGTTAGTCATTGTGTCAGGATTGTATGGATTTCAAAGGAAACAAACTGTTAGAGGATAGCGCGCAGCATAAGATTTGTACCGTTAGTTTCGTATTTATTGCATGTATTCTTCTTACCATTTTTCATAATTCGATAAAAAAAAAATATATTTGATATAAAAAGGTACACGATTCTAAAGTACTATAACATAAACAAAGGTGACAGATGTAAACATTTAGTAATCAGTATTGAAGATACAATACTACGTCTTTCATAATTTGAGAGCACATGGAACGATGCATGTATCAGCTGTAATGGTAGCTCAGTGGTAAAGCGTTTGCTTCGTAATTGGGAGGTCGTGAGTTAGAGCCCAGCTCGTGCAGCGACCATGGTGAAAAAAAGGTTAAACCAAAAATGCAGACGTAGGTAGTGACTTCTCCTTCTCCAAATGCTCGGTATTTGATGCGAGAATCACGAGTCTTTCGGAATTGTCCTTAAAAACGGAGGCGTTGTCACGTTAAAGAACTCTCACTGCTGCGGAGCCGCGCGCTAAGTATAGGTCCCAATTTGTGGTACTTTACCTACACTGGCATCTAAATATGAATGAAAAATTCTAGATGGGACTTAAAATAAAGAAAAAAATCTTTCTTGCGATCAATATTGGCTTTAATCTTTGGTATGTTAATTACTGGCGCCATGATGATAGATCTTCGTCAACTTCTTCAGCAAGCCAATCAAACTTCGCTGCATGCAACAGATTACAAATATGCTATATCCCTGCAATAAAAGTTTTGGGAGGGGGTATGATGATTTCAGTCTATCTGTGCAATACATGCATTTTGTCCGGAGATTTCCTATGAGTCTATTTATAAACATTTTACAAAATTTTGTGGAAATGCTACATGGTAATTTTGAGAACGTTATGGTCATATGTAATTATTTGTTCATATTTTTTGTACACTCTGCCACAAACAATATTTAGGAGTCCATTGGTTTCATCTTGTCTGTCTTTCCATCCATCCATCAGTTATCGGAACTAAAATTGGTTTTAACTAGTAGTTAAAGGTCATTGAAAACGATTTTCAAAAACGTTTGTTTTGCACGATATTGTATTCTTCAAATACTTAATATATAGGGCTTATGTTTATATAAATAATGATTAGTCGCTAGGGGATGCCTATTCCTCCTAGGCATCTGATCCCACCTCCGGTATGTCCAGGGGTCCGTGTTTGTCTATCTCTCTTATTTGTATTTTCTGTAGGAATTACGAGATCGAGTACTGTTTGTTATATTAGCCTTTTCACATGAAAATAAGTCACTCAGAAAAAAATCGCAAGGTTACAGACGCTAAGGATCGTCCAATGTTGTATGCAGTATCAAAATAGTATGATGACGTAACTGTATTTCTCCTATTATCATAAGAGAATCTACACTGAAAATTATCATATATTTATTATTAACCAGTCAGAATTAGGAACCGGTTCGGAATGAATAGGATATTGGTCAATCTCCTTGATCATCCTCCGATAAGAAATCGTCGATGCTGGCATTGCATTGATTATACCTTCAGAATGATATCCTTGTACAACAATTCCAAGTCCCTCATCCAAAAATTCCTCCAGTTGCGAAATAAATTGTCTACGGCCTTGCTTTTGTTTTGATTTACAGATCTGATTGCATTATCTTATGACGTCACAAATTCGGGAAATCAGGTGGCGATTTTCCATTACGATTGCCTTTATACTCCGATTTTTAGTGGTTGTATCGTTATTAATAACAAAAAAAAATTATGAGGAGTCCATGAAACGAAGTTGATAATTACGGAGAGAGAGAAAGTAGTGTTAAAACCGTCTCCTATGACCTTTATGTGTAAATTCTAGATTCCCGTTTATGATGAAAGAGATATTTTGTAATACTCATATTTGCATTTTCTCTCTTTCTACCATGGATATACATGAAAATTGAAATCAAGGAAATGCATTGTTCCTGTAATGTGTGCTTAGGTTTAACAAGAATAATGTTGAAACTCATGTCTTTCTTGTGACGTCACTTATAGCATTTCTTTCACGTTATTTTACTAAAGATAGTGTGTAAAACATTACTGAATTTACCAATAAATAAATAAATAAAAATAAACATGAATTCCAAAAATTATTACGTCAAGTAAATGAGGTACATATTATCATATATTATTCCTTTCTTTCTCGCTCCTTTGTCATAACATTGAAAAATAAATACAAATATATCTTATTATCAAACTTGCGTTTAAAAATCTTAAATTAAACTTGAAATGTTGTTAAAATAAACTAAGATCAGAAGGCACGCTATCAAACGTCTCAATCTTAAGTTTTGTGTCCGAAGTCAGTACTCTAGACATATACACGTATAACTTTTTTCTTACTAATTTACAATTAAATATGTCTGAAGAACACAGTCTATAATGAAACTGCCCATGTAGGATGCATCTAAAGAAAACAATTTAGATTGAGAAGTATTTTACGACTAATTTTAAAATATGCGTTGAGTATGTTTGAGTCTTTAACGTCGTTAGCGTGCCTACTGATTTCTAGTACAAAAATGACAGTCTGAAAGCTCAGTACGTACCTACTCCCCTGTGATCACTAGAGACACTGGACTCCTCTGACGACCAGGTACATGTAGGAACTTTAAACTAGAAAACGTAATTATCCATTATCAAAGCCTTGGGTTGACTGTGTATTCACATAATTGTGGTGAATTGACTTCGTTGTGTATTCCTCATTAACAAGGACTCTCGATTTGGCGAGCTCTCACGCACAATGACTTGAACATTTTTTTTTTCTTTTAGATTCCCAAATAGACTGGTCCCGCGTACACGTTTTGTAAGCTTGTGGTGCTTCAGAATAGATAGAGAAACCAGATTTAAAGCGAAAGAGAATTGAATTAATCTGTTAATCGCTTTAAGTAGCAGCCATTACTAACGCGATTGTCGATGGAATAATAGTGGCCTTCAGACCGTATGTCGTAAATAGGGAGCTGTCAAATTTTTATAAATAATATATTTGATGTGCGTTTTAAACAAATTTAAACTATTTAATACGACACGTGTGGGAGATATTATGTCAATTTAAATCTCTCATCGATGTCTAAGTAGAAAACCCAAGTTCAATAGGGGGTCGGGTGGACAATATGAAGGCGGATCTAGGGCCGACGAGCAGTCCCGGTTCAAAAATAAAGTGTAGGATCTTTTACGTCTTTTCTTACCATAGATTTATAGACTGTCCTCAATCCCAATCTGCATCATTGATTACAATGACTCAACCTTACCCATTTTCAGAAAGAAAACCCACAAAATTGCCTGCCCGACGAGCTCGTTAGTTTCATTCAGTATCTGTCAAATGTCACGCATAACGAGATCGGCACCACATGCATTGCGCACTTAAAGACATATCGAGGAAGTGAGGAGATAGAAGAATCATTTGATTAAATGCATTTACCTTGGAAATTGTTCACAACTCTTAATAAACAACCTTATTCGATAGGAGGTTTAAAAATAATTTAGAAAATTTCACAAACACACACGTGTACAGATATTAAAAATTAGTTTAAAAATACGACAGTTTCGTAAAGGAAAGTCTACTAGTTAAAACATCCCATGGAAAAGAAACCGTGCAACGACTGGGCATAAACTGAGATAGATCCAAATTTCCCTGACTTTCGTTCATTATCTGTTGTAATTGATATATGATTTAACACACTAATTATATAGATGTAGACCATTATCACTCCTTGGTTAATTCTCTAGAGTTTGTCTTGTCTGAAGTGTGCTGTTTTAAACATTTCTGAAGAAACGACGGCATCTTGATGCCCAGATCTTTCGGAACTGTCTCAGAATCTCGAAACCCTTTGTCAACAACGAGGATACCGTTTTCGTGTACGCATTGCTTCAATTTTCATGCATTTGTCGCGGTCGTATGGTTTAATAATTGTTTTCTACAGTCTGCAAGATAAGGCCCAAAGCTGAAATGATATATTCGGCGACGTTTACAATAGCTTGATCGGTGTCCATGTATGTTCTCATTGTATGTAAAGATACTTCCCATCCAACACTAAAACTGTGGGATTGTCTGTTACGTCAGAAAGGAGTTCTTTGACAAATATGCTGTTGTGTTTTTGTGCAATATTTCCTTTAAAGATGTGACTGAGTCCAACATGAAGCCAGTACTTCCCTTAATGATTTACTAGTTCGCCTCAACTATATGAAATATTAAAAGTCGGTACTTACTTACCATTTCAAAATTAGAAGATGTAGAGATCCATGGGCCACATCGCTCACCCGAGTCGCCTAGGTCCATAATTGAAGTTTTCCCATATATTCACATGTAAAATTTTGATCCCCTTTTGTGGCTCCATCCAACCCCCTGGGGTCATGATTTTAACAAACTGGAATCTGCACTGTGTCAGAAAACTATCATGGAATTATGAACTCCGTGGTTCTCGAGTAGATTTTTGAAGAAAAAAATCCCAATATTTGTAAAACTTTTATTTCCTTTTGGGATATTGATCAACAATACATTATCCATATCAGATATAAACAACAAGGAAAATAACCGTGTCAAAGATGTCGGCTCCCTTTGAACGCAGTGTGTTCAATGCAAACAACATGACATTAGGTATGTAGATCCAGGGAGCGTGTCTTCCTTTGTTCTGATGACGTTCATTTTACGTTATTCTTATTACGCATGCGAAGTAAGATATGTTGACTAACTGCTCTCTTTCCCCCCATTTTTGATATTTGATAGTACACGTAGAATTGATTGGTAAGAATGTAAACTTTTCGTCATCTCTACCGATATACATGTAATTTTTTTTTTGTAATTTGGTCAGTTAATTGGTTTCTTAATTTGGTTAGGTTTTCATTTCTTGTTTAAGAATTTTAGGCAGTTTTGAAGTCGGCTGCTCCATTGCCTCCCCTCCCCTTTTTGAAACACGATGATGCATGCCTTTGACATATTTTACAAGTAAATGTGTTGGAGATATAATGGATTTTATCCATTACACTAGTATTAACACCAACACAGAGATATATTGTACAAATGTTTACGTTAAGTACGATGAATTAGCGCATTTATTAATCGTGCTGAAACTTTGCTCATTAGTATATTTCAATAAAATTTATGTCTATACAGGACATCTTAAAGTTTATGTTTAATACATGCGTTCTATATCAGAAATTTATTTCTGCAAATTACATCAGTCACAGGTTAAGAAAATTATGTCACAGAATATGTGACGTCACCAATTTACAATTTACCATCAGACAATTATCAAAGTGCATGATCAAATTTTGTGAAATCACATCTTAAGTTTAACCTAATTTGTGAACAATCATAGGGCTTACCGTACCTAGCTATTTTTTGTCTTAATTTGCAGCACAATTACTAAATATTAACATTTTTCTGTTTGTAGAACAAATAGCGAACCAGTGTGAAGTACGTACTAGCACTGAGAGCTTCAATTACTAAACCACGCGAAAAGTCCGAGCCGACGCTGATTTTTAGTTAAAATCCCAGAACTCGAAAATTGCACCACAGAGTTCTGTCTTGTTTTTCTTTCAATTAAACATATTTATTTCATCGGTAGAGGGAAGCCACCCACCTACCTCGAGCGTCATTGAAAATAAATAAAATATTGATATATACAAAAAATAAATAAGATATTTACCACTTCTCATACACTTGAAGTTGTAAAATACGAAGTGTTATTACCGAGAAAATGTTGGAGGAAACTCCATGTTTTGATGCACATCTGCTCTCGCCCAGTTACTGTATTACGACATATTAAACACAGGCAAACTCTGCAAGATATCTGTAGACTGAATTTCCTTTGATAGGCTTAGATGTTTGCACATTAAACTTTATTTTTGTCATACTTCTACTACTTCGTGATTTTTGAAAGTTTTTATATATAATTACACCGGTATAATAAGATACTATCATAACTTTAAATATAATATAACAACAGAAAATAATAAAGACGTCTTTTATTTCTTAGCGTAGGACATTCAAAATGGCCAGATGAGGAGAAGCAGAGTCAAGATACTCTGGGTTTTCCTTTTTTACTTCTTTTAGTTATACGTTTTTCAAAAGTAAAGTGTTGGTGGTCTTTTTTTTTATTGAAGACAAAATTATTTTAAATCGCTAATTCACCGAACATATAGTCACCTATGGTTCATTTTACCCAGGACCGATTGTAGCGTTCGATGTTATAACGTTAAGTAAGAAATGATCACGTGGCTTCATGACTCACCTAGTTCATAACCATTCACGTGCCTCGTATATCATCGAATTTGTCTGCATTTTGACAAGAGTTCAACGAAACTCCGACTGTGCTCTGCAGAGTGATGGATGCGTCAAGTCACAGATTACTCCAATGTGCTCTGTAAGATTCTGCTTTCATAATAGTCGATGACATATACCTTACACAAGCACAATATGTTGATTCAAATCGATGAGACCACAACACAGCAGCACGCTGAAGATTCGAACTTTGTGAACTCATATCACCTCGCCATGTAGTACGAACTAAGCACAACAAGTAACGAAAGTTGTAAAAGTATACGATCTATCTTCCTAATATAACGTTTATTTGATATATGCTTTTTATGCCCTCGGAGTCGAAGATTCGGGGCATAAAATTTTTGGACTGTCTGTAGCAAAAAAAAAATATCCTTGGTTATATATTTTACATCATAAGAGATAGAGTTTTCATGTTTGGTATCTTCATTTCTTGTGGCAAAACCTTTCCATCAACACCAAAATCTTTGACCTGGTGACCTTAACATTGACCTTTGACCCACTATTAAAATATGTGAATATAAGCCATATCTTACAGATCGGTTTTCAAATTGTTTTATAATTATTAAGCATATGCATTTTCTATGAGAAAACCTTTCCAAAGATACCAGATTTTTTGACCATATGACTTTGAAGTAGATTCTGGAATTAAAAAAAACCAAAAAACAACAAAACAAAAAAACCAACAACAACAAAACAAACAAACAAAAAAAACCCACGTCTCTAAGTTCCTAGAAAATTACAATTACAACGGATCCCAGGTTACACAAGAGGTGGGATCAGATTCTCAGGAGGAATAAGCATCCCCTGTTGATGGGTCACCCCGCCGTGACCCCTAAATCTTGATCATTTAGACGGAATAATAAAAATCAGTACAAGTTATACAGCTTTCGATCCAGTGATAGCTTGTATTTGCAAAGATTATTATAGCGAACATAGAATTTACAAAATGCTGCTATAAAGGAAATTGTTGAAACCCCTGCAACATCAGCTTATTTGTTATTGTAGCCTGCCTCGATTAAAATATTGAGCATACGCAGAACATAGTCTTGTGTATCAAATAAGTTGAAAGACATAAACAGTATGTGCGGATGAAATATTGCTACATAAATATGAGAAGTTGACGACGAAGAAACTGAAGTCATCTTGTTTGTCATAAAGTTGCCGTTAATATCTATATTCAATAAGTATAAGCAGATAAGGAAGACTCTGTGGTGTCTTTTATTTCGATTTCACTGGAATATTGAATGAAGCTGATATGGAAGACGCTGTGGCGTCTTATTCCTATTTCAATGGGATAATATATTGAATCGAAAAAAAAATAAATAAATGAAAATGAGTATTTTTAATAGAGAAAATGTCGTTCATATACATAATGTAGTGTTTAAAGCACAGCAAGAGATTTTTTTCTTCTCATGTAGAAACTTTTGAATAAATTCTGAATGTATAGTCATGTTCGGGAAAATAGTTTCGGACGCGCTGTACGCAAGTCATATTACATTGCAATGTGTACCGCTTCCCATTTCCATTATATTGAAAAATTATGTACTGGGGGAATGGTGTAGTAAATCTTGTTTATATATATATATATATATATATATATAATATATATATATATATATATATATATATATATCTGTGTGTGTGTGTGTGTGTGTGTGTGTGTGTGTGTGTGTGTGTGTGTGTGTGTGTGTGTATTTCCGATGGACCGTCCAATTTATTCACCTTTTACGACAAGCAAGGGGTACTGAGGATCTATTCTAAATCTTGATAAAAACAAAAGTAATATTGGAATACAGAATCGAAATAATATCTCAACTGATTGATAAAAGAAGTCCCTTTAGTACCTGGTAAACGGCGGATTACTAAAGACCCTTTACTATGAAATTAAAAATGAAAATTAGTAGAGAATTTGTCCAACGCGTTGACAAAGGCTGAGGAATCTATTGGTAATGACTTCTTTTCAAGAGTTTAGCAGCTTTACATGACCCTGGTTTACCTCTGTATGAAATTGAAAATGTTATTAGTGAACAAAAAGTAATGGAGCAATTCCAAATACCACATGCCATTTAAATAAGCAATCTGTCCCAGATGACATTCCTTCCAGAATACAGCCTGTCATTCCATATCTCAACTTTTGACTAAATTAGGTGTCCTATGAGAAGTGTGTGTCTATTATATGTGTAGAAACCAGCTCATAAAACACCTGCTTACAAAATTGAAGTCTTTCCTGAACACGCTAGTAATCATCTCAAACGTACGAAACTAATGCAATCTAAAACATCATGACAGAAATCCTTTTCAGAAAGATTATTTATTAAAATCACGAAACCCCAATCAAGTTTGTAAAATTAAACGTCTTGTTAAACTTTGACGAAAAATGTGAAATTTACACACAAACAAGGATACATGCCGGGTTCTTAGTTTGTGATAAATCGAAGGTATTTAGGGACATCCGTGGCCGAGTGGTTTGAGCATTGCGCTCAAAATCACAAGGCCTCTCATCTCTTTTGGACACGGGTTCGATTCTCGCTCGCACAGATATATGTGTGAAAGTTTGCCAGTTTACTTTTGGAAGGAGGTCGGTGGTCTCTTTCCGGGTACATTGTATCTGGGTTCTCTCCTCCACCAACTAGACGCCACCAGATAACGGACAAATTGTTGAGTGTGACGGAAAACAACAAGCAAACAATCAATCAATCAATCAATCAATCGAAGGTATTTAATTGGAATGATAATTTTGTCCGAGTCATGATACCCATATATCTACAGAGCGGTAGAAGTTGGATTTCCACAGGGCTCAGTCATGAACCCTTTTCTGTTTCTGCCAATATTGTTAGAGACTCTGCTTATACTGTATCTAACACTATCTGATTATTGGTTTATAGTACCTACCTTTTTTATTTTATTTTGGTAAATTGGCGTTTGTGGTTAGTCCTGTTAATTCTTTAAGGAAAAGGAGTGACAAATTTCACAACTCTTATAAGGAATACAAAATTGATAGTTGGGCAAAGAGGTGGGATGAGATGTCTAGGAGGAATAAGCATCATCTATCGACCGGGCACATCCGTTATGAGCCCTATATTTTGATCAGGTAAACGTAGTGGAGATATATGTGTAAAAAATTACCTAACAATTTGTATGAAACATCAGAGAGCATTTGACAGGTTGTATAGCAAACTAGATCGTTATAACGACCATAGAATTTGCAGAATACTGACTTTAAATGAGGCCCTTGAAACTGTTAATAAAATGTCTTGAAGCAATCAAGTTGTAGTGATAAAAATGAGCAATGAACTGTAACCCAATGAAAACAATTAAATGCAGATTTCACTAGACGTTTTAGTTACAATGGGGTATTCTTTAAGCGGTATAAGAGATGTTTAATATTAAATCAGATGATGCCGGGACAAAACATGATACACATCCCCTGTTGTTAAAATGTATTTTGTTTGCTTGTATTCGGTCTGTCTTAGAATATGTAGATGCTGTTTGAGATAATTGTACATGTACAATGGCAATTGCTGGCTTATTGCAAAACGGGTAATATTCAAGTAAAATCAGATGCTAAAAACTTGAATGGCTTAAATTCTATAAAATCTTGTTTGTATAAGTGATTATGATCGGAAACTTTGCATGGAAGAGACCACCACCCGCGCACCTGTTTTAAAGGATTGTCAAATAAGGTTACCCCACATTAAGGTTGCCCCGTATTACTGGTATGGATTAGGATAACAGTATTTACCAATGAGAGTTCTTCTGCTTCTAACTAGTATTGCACGTCAAAATGTAGAGCAAGATCTTACTGCATACTTGTCAACTGCGAAAAAGTGCTCTAGGAATGTTGATGAATATTTCAATGTTGGCAATCGAAAGGAACAACATACGTCAATGTCAATTGCGAAATTGTGCAGGTAACTTGAATGTTCACTAGAGTGAGGAGTATTTTTGTGATGAGCATGAAATCGATGGACATGACTATAAATAAAGGATTAATAATTATCTCTCTCAGTGGGGCAATGTAATCGTATCACATATCTCCCAACTAGACTAATGAATATCCAATTTCTTTCTAAATTTATTAGATTAATTTATACACAAGCAATGGGGTAGTCATTTAAATAACGGAAGGTAGTAATATGAACGAAATTAATACACCTCGTCATGAAATTCGAGAAATCCACCATTCGTGTGCTAGCTACAAGTTCTGTATCAGTGTTAGAGATCTTGTTACCACTAAGACAAGGCAGGATTCTACGATATGATGCAGTCTTTTGGAATGCGCTCTGATATTTCGTATGCTTACTAACTGAGATTTTAAATCGATACTTTAATGAAGAATTTAACAATGAGACAGTGATACAACGGTCGTTCTGAATGATGCGAGACCAAAGGGCATTCAATCTTGTATTGATTAGAGACATTATAAATTTAAGGTTTAGTATGTTCAAATGTACTGAGTTAAAGAATTAATGAGAATGTTGGCACACATCTTTATGTGCGAGGGACTCTTATTACAGATCTACTGTGCCCGTAAAAATTTCTTAAATTGTGAAAAAAGTAGAATGCATTGGTTAAAAATGACCTGATGATCATATTATGTCCGCTTAAATAAGTAACCATCAACAAGGAAACACCACTCTGTGGTTCCCCTCTTCGGGTTTTGTGTGAAGCATTAGCACATTGTCCTGTCAGTTAAAAGGTACACTATAATATTATAGTATTTTTAGATCCCCCGAGCCACTCAGATGACTTATTGCAATTGGTCTGCGTCCGTCGTCGTGCGACATTTGTCGTACGTTAAGATGTGAACATTTTTATCTTATTTTTAATAACTACCGTACAAATTCTTTTCAAATTTAGTAGGAAGCATTTTTGGGACAAGGGGGATATACTTAGTGTATATTTTATGATCGCCGGGTGCTGACTTTAGGACGGGACCAAACTTGGTATACAATGTTTATGTGTTAAACATTCTTCTTTAATGTTGGTAAGTTAATGAATATTTAGAAGGAGCAGATAATCCTTTACAAACATTGTGAATTTCATGATCCCAAGGATAGGGGTCTGGTACCAGGGTGGGACAAAAATGATCATAATGATTACAATTGATAACTCCCATTCCACTTCTTTTCAAATTTAGGATGAAACAGCTCTTGAACGAGCGGGACATGAATTATAAATTTCAGGACTTTGCATTTCCGGGACCCTGGGGGCGGGGGGAAAACTGCCAAAAATTGCCCAATTATGAAAAATCTTTTCCACAATCTCGCATCTGTAAGAAGAACTAAATGCATAGTCATGTAGAGCAGGAAGGCCTCTACCAAAATTACCATGATCCCCGGAGTAGAGGTTCTGACCCCAGGGCTGGGTCAAACTTGGCATATAGTGTGTATGTGTAAACATTAAACTAACGTGCACTTTAGTGCTGTTGATACTAAATTGAAAATAAATAGATATGAAAAACAGGTGGTCCTTTATTAAAGCTGTAACTTTCTCGATTTCAGGGGTAGGGGTTTTGGTTCCAAGATGGAGTCAAAATTATAGGATTATAGTATTTATCATTTGAAAGACTTGATTTTCCTGATAATTTGCATATTTAAGACAAATGGAAAGGGATATACCACAATTTTGAATTTCGCAACCTCAGGATTCTGACTTCACGAAGAGCCCAAGATAGTCATATAGTGCTAATACAACATAAATATAAAAAAAAATCTTTCACCAGTATGGGCACTTTCGGGGACATTTGTGTTTTAAGTACACATCTTGTTTATACTACTGCTGAATATTAGAATTTGATTTACGTTTCATAAAACTTTATTTCTATGTAAAGCTAAATCTAAGAATTGAAATTTATATATTATATCTATTCGATTAGAAACTAATTGTAAAATTTTGTTCGTCGCTTTTCAGAATGCGTGGATAAATAAGGTATTATTTTGTGTGGGCACTTTCGGGGGCATTTGCGTTTTTAAAGAACACATCTTATTTTATACTGCTGCTGAATATTAGAATTTAATTTAGATCTCAGAAATGTAAAGCTAAATCTAAGAATTGAATATTTTTTTTAAAATCCATATACATTGTATTACATATATTCGATTAGAAACAAATTGTAACATTTTGTTCGTCACTTTTCAAAAAGTGTGGATTAATAATCTAAGTATTATTTTGTATCTTCAAGGTAATTATGCAAAAGTCATTAACATGGTTCAGAATTCTTGATATTGGTTTGAATATTGCTAATATTTACACTTCTCTGAGGTTTCTTTTATTATTATTAGTTCAGGAGTTCACAGAATTTAATATCGAAAATCAAAGGATCGTGATTTTCGATAAAGTACATAAATACCATTTTATATCTGTAGTCAGTCAAGTTCTACATTTTGCCAGATTCAGTAGTAAATCAGTGTAGTTATAGGTATAGCAAATCATGTTATCTCCATTTTAAATCAACGGCTCATAGTTATCGCTCTCGTAAAATAAAATGTTTTGCTATAGTAAATCACAGTTTTGAATAATAGAATTTTGAATGAAAAACACGATTTTGAAGCAAACAGACTTTCAATTTCAATCAATTTAAAATCGAGTCGACTAGATCACTTATCATATATCTATATATAGTTCTTTTATTTCGGTTAGTTTTTATCATTTATATCCGCCAAGAAGTTTACAAAGACATAGCGAACTTTGTAATAAAATAAATTTTAGCAGAAATTAATTTAAATTAATACATTTTTTCTCATTGAGTAAACTGAAAGCAAGGTATTTAAATTAATGTTCTCTGTATTGGATATGTAGTATCGCACACATTGAATTATGGAAATAATGAAATCAAACATTCCTTTTCTTCATTTCTAATTAACACATTACGGTTGATTAAACTATCTAATTGATTTTAGTTAAAATTTCTTAGGTGTTCAATACTAAGCTCACGTGATAATTGAAAGCCCTTTCAGTGGATATATCAAGTGTCTAAATTGAATCCTTGAAAAGAAATTTATTAAAGTCTAAATCCTTTCACTTTTGTTGATCATAGAAGGAGGGAGTGGGATACTATACACAAAATACAATTACTCTGATTTTAATTTTTGCATCACAATAATTTACAATGTTACACTTTTGACAAACCGTCTGGATCTATTATTTCAACGTATGGCATCGGAAAACATGTTTAGATTATTGATTCAATCTTGTTTGAATAACGGACACGTTCCCTTTCATGACGAAAAAAAAAAAAATGATGGAAAAGGATAAGGCCATTTAAAAAATGTTAACCATAACGTTTTTATCACAATCACACCATTTTTGCTGAACTTTTCCTATTCATTCTGCATTTCATTTATTTAATTTATGGACCGCGTTGCTAAGATGGAACAACAAAATGAATGCTAGGTTTTGTGTCGAAAATGCTGGAGGGCATGACATTGTTAGAAATCTTCTCAAGTAAATCCATGCAACAAAGTTTTAAATCAATGTCAAATCAATAGATAATTTTAGTTTGTTCAAGATATGGAGAACTCCGCCGTTACCAGATCTTATGATGAGCGTATACTTGAAGGCACGAAATCAAAATATTTATACTTATAGATGAATTAATTTTCCCCAATAAACTCCGAGACGCTTGCTCCAAAATTACTGCTTGCACCTTTAATATTCTTTCGTAGCTGAAGTTCGTAAGCTATAATTTAATTACACTTGATTAATTATCGTGAAATTAAATAAAAACCTACTTTCGTTTTCGATAAATTACCCTGAAATAGCGAAGAGATTAAAGTGGTGGACACGCTTCGCGGATCAACGCCAGTGCGATTATTTTAAACCGATAACTTGAAATAATACGATATGAGGTATTGATGCTTGATTTTGATCTTACTGAAGAAATAAGTTTTAATTTGATAATTGCTGAATAAATTAAACATGCCTGTTCGTTTCTTCAATCCGTGTATTAGCCGTGTGGAAATACCCAATAATTCTAAAACGCCTGTCGGAGAGTTGCAACTTTATTGTTGCTTCATATATGAGGTGACGTCTGTAAGTTTTAATTAAATGTATTTACTCGAATAATGATTATCATGAAACTATTAAAAACATACTTTCGTTTTTGATACACTACCCTGGAAGAGAGAGAAAGAGGGGTGGACACGCTTGGGCGGATCTAAGCCCAGTGCAATGCAATAACCACCCTTACTTGGCTGTTTGTCTAGTACATGTAGAAATTTTTCATAATTTATCTCTCTAATAGAGTAGATCTGTAATTTATGAAACAAGAAAAAACAAACAACCCAATCATGATGTTATGGATTTAATTCAGATCATAACATCTAAGGAAGTCTTAGTCAACAATAGGAGCTCAAAGCTTATAGGAAAACTAGTCTCGAAATATTTCTAATAAACCGGAAGTCGCCTGGGCATTTATCCTTACCAAATCTCCCCGTAGATGGTATTCAACTTCATATTCAGTTTTGGTATTTTATACGAGTGTTATTTCTTCATGAAGAGAATCCGAGGTATATGTTGGTGCAAGTATTGCAGCAAATATATTTTCTTTATATATTGTGTTTGTTAGGAAAACAACCAGCTTCTATTTCCAATTGAATTAGATTGGGTTTTTATAATAGATCATTTAACTGTTTTTTAATATTATTATCTCCCTTTAATCAGTCGTTCTTTGTATAGCAATAAACACCATTAATCCTGGCAGACATTCTACGGCAAGCTCTACGGCGTTGAGGACAACTCTGAGTCGAATCCTGCGCTTTAGAATCTCTGAAGAAGAGATTTCATCAAGAAACAAACAAAATTGTAGAAACGCTAAAACGTAGACATATATTACAGGTACGGAAGCCACCCTTATGATAAATACAACTGCGCATGTGCGCTGCTTAAGGTCATAATGCATTATTGCAAGTACATGCAATGTGGGGTTTTTTTTTAATAATAGAAAGGGTTTTTTTGAGTGGGTAAATTTAAAGAAAGAAGTCAACGTTAGGAAAATAAATTACATTCTGTAATGTGCTCGATGTTTTGAAATAAACCGTTTTATTGTAAAATGATAATAAAAACAAAAGATAGTAGACGATTGCATATCAAGATTCTTAACTGTCTTTTACCGTGTATGAATTACTATTAAAACTCATCTTTATGATTGTGGTTTTAAGTTATGAGTATGTTTTACCCTTATTTTTTATAAAAGCATAAGAAAAAGAACCAAAAAAAAATGTGATGTATATGTGATGTGAAATTTAAAGAATGTTTAAATGAACTACGTTAGTGTTATTTATCTTTGTGATATTAAATTTAGTATTTGTTTAAAATACCCCATTTAGCATTTGATGTGTGGCTTTGATTTGTTTTATGTGATACATTATGTTTTATGCATGTTGTAAAGCGTTTAGAGCAATAGTTGTAATATTAGCTATAAATAATGCGATATATAAATACTTTGTAATAATAATAATAATAATAATATGGGTTTGTCACAGAAGAATTTAAGGTTGATATTACTGCATTTCCAAGGATTAAAAGATGTTTAATGCTGTTTGGAATAACATTTTGAATCATGTGTTGACAAGGTAAATCATCGACACTTCTCGGGACATGCAACAAACACAGATCTACAATGTAGCTTCCATACATTACACGACATATAACAAACAACGATCTAGCTTCCATACCTTATACGACATAAAACAAACAAAGATCTGGTTCCCTATATTTCTACGACATACACCAAACACAGATTTAGCTTGCTATACTACATGTATGTAGGACATACAACATTCATATATCTAGCTTCCAATACTTTATAGGGCAAGCAACATATTCTGATTAGATCTATTCATGAATTACATGTAGTTAATTTTGACGAAAACCGCAGGGACATGCGTATTTTATTTATTAACTATAATCATTTTCATTCGTATATCGATTTGATATATCATTAGGCTAGTGAACTTGAAATAAAAGAAAAAGAGAGCCCTTGACGCTTGTCATACGAATTGTTAGGCAGTTCTTGGCACACTGATTCTGACTACGGATTACTCCGTATACCTGATCAAGATATACGGCTCACGGCGGATGTGACCGATATACAGGGGATGTTTACTCCTCCTAGGCACCTGATCCCGCCTCTTGTATATCCAGTTGTCCGTGTTTGCCCAACTCTCTAATTTGTATTTCATGTAGGATTTATGAGATTTATGTTCGTTATTTTTGCCTTTTCATTGCATAATGAGAAAAATACTACTTAAAATGTGTTAATACATAATTTAAATATTTTCGAGGCAACAGTTATACCATGAGAAAAATATTGAATTATGATAAATGCATAATTATACGGACATTTTTTTATTAGTAAGTTCGATGCAATAGAAACCAAGTTGAACTTTAACCTATGCTTCATCATCATGATTTGAAGTATGACACTATTCAGACTACTAATATGATTAAAAGCTTGACGATCTTTCGCTTTCCACAAAGCACCTTAATGCCTTTGTGTAGGTGTCAATTTTTAATCCTGTAGGATTTCATTTGTTGACATAATTACTCCATATAGCCGCATGACCCACTTTCTTAAACACTGCGTACCTATCCCCTCTGCCCAGATGTCCTTGTTAAAATATTTCTAAGGTGTTCATTTACTGTACATTTTATACAGGGTCAGTAAAAGTAAAATTAATTTCTCTTTCAGAAGAGAATAGTGATATTTTATCTCTCTAAATTGTATGGAATCTGATTCATTACTTAAAGTAAACGGAATTTATTTTGTTTTGAAATTATAAAAAAAAAATAATATACTTCATAGTGGATTGACGGCAAACATTCATTGACTGTATATTTTTGACATCTAAATTCACTCCAAACTTTCATCACTTATTATCAAACATCTCTATCATTCTTTCTAAAGAAAGTGTTGAGAGTTACGTTTAAGTGCAAAAGTGGGATATATTGGGTGACTGTCCTTTTCACACTTTTTTTTTTTTACGAGGAATGCAATACTGAACTGATGGATTGAACCGATATAGTGATAGCTGACGCTACTTCGGGGTTGGGTAAAAATGTAGGGTTTTGTTTTTTGGTTTTTTTTTTCTTTGACGGTTCTGCCTAGGTCTGTCACCACTCATACCCTTAGACTATTTAAGTATTTGTATTGTTTTTCTTTGTTTTGCTGAGAAGTCAAATTCTGTCCCCGGCTACCCCCCCCCCGGCTACCCCCCCCCCCCCCTCCCCCACTTTGAAAAAACGATGCTGCATATATATATATATATATATATATATATATATATATATATATATAGTGTGTGTGTGTCAGGTATATTTGGCATAGTAGATTTAAATACAAAATTTAGTTTCAAGGATTCTTATTGAATATATTATAATTGTGACACTTTTACCACACACTATTGCACTTCACGAGCACCTGTCGAACTTCCAGAAGCTGACAAAGTAATGTTGGGGCTCGTTTAATGCCAAAATATGGGGAACATTTAAATGGAAAAAAATATTTATCTACTAAAAATATCAAAATTATTTTCAATATTTATTATTCAAAATAGTATAAAAAAAATTCAAAGCAACTCGAAGTATCAAAGTTTTCACTTCATTAAAGATGTTAAATTGTAGCATTGATTTACTACAAATAGGTGTAACTACAGTTTCAAGGGTTTTTTTTCAAAGTTTATCAACCGCAGTGTCCAAATGTTTACAAACCATAACTTACTACAGTATCGAAGATTTAAAATTATTATAATAAATTAATGTACACGTATCAAAGATTTACTGTACCATAGAAAATCTAACCCCAACCCCCAACCCCCCCCCCCCCCCCCCCCCCCCCCCCGCGGACTCTACACAGAATTAAGGTGATTCAAATCTGCAACCATTATCCCTGTCACGAAAAAGCAATACAATGCTTATTGCAAGTTTTATTCAAAAAGAGAGTAATATTGCCTACAAAGCTTATAGGGTTTTTTTTAGACGTCATTTGGTGAGATAGGTACATGTAAACTATGTGTCGGTAGAGTTGTCTAAACTAGAGCATGATTTATCGCTGCTGATCTGCACAGGTGATCCTTGGCAATTGCTTCATTTCCTAGACAGCTGATCGTACATGTCATTAAGGTGTTTCGTTTGTCAGGACAGAGTTTTAATGTGACAGCCGTTTATCACGGCCATCAGCGATAAACACGACAACTTTGTTCTTTGAACAAGTAAACGCAGTTTGCCTGATGATTTATTGTTCAGCGAACGAATACACATTTTTTTAAAGATCGATTTAAGTTTTTCCAACTCATCTTAGACAAAAGCAGAGAAAAGGGGAATAATTCAAAAGAAATACCCAGCCACTTAGTACCGGAGCAGTGCAGTCAAGACATCCGATAAGAAATATTGGAAAAAGGATTTAAACTAAAAAAAATTGCACATAATATTTCAAAATATCTTATTGTATTGTGTTTGTCCATCATGCAAATTCATAATTTTCTTGGACATACCGCTTGTAAATAAAAAATATTTTTTATTTTTTTTTATTTTTACATTGTACGTTCACGTTGAAAGTAACAGTTGTGTGATATTTAATTTTAACTATAAAATATCAGGACATTTGTTTTGCTTCTAGAAAAATATTGCTATAAAATGTGAATTTTTTGTAAAGACTAAAATATAATTTATATGCTTTGCAACGTAACTTTATCTCTTAATTGTCTCTTTCTTTTTTCTTTTTTTTTTTCTTTTTTTTTTTTAAATCTCCTCATTCCCTTCTTAAACGCAATATTTTGTCTTTGAATTAAATATACTAGATCTACCTTAAATAAAATATTACATGGAAATATAAGAATACTATATGCTTTGACATCTAGAGAAAGGAAGACAATTCAAAAGAAATAACGTGATCCTTACAATTATTCTTAGCAAAACAAGGAGCAATCTAGAAAACACCGGAGCGGGGATCAGGTGCAAAAGAGGAGTAAGCATATTGTTCACGTGTTGAGGTAAATTGTAAATGTTATGAAATTCATTTTAGAATTACGTGTATCTCTTGTGCGTGAAATATGATTCATTTGAAAATACAGAATTATCTTCCCTTATGTATTTAATCTCGCATGCTTACTCCATGGAGGCATCAAATCCAACATTAGGTGTAACCCCTGGTACACGTTTGCCTAACTCTTCATTTTGTATTCTTCATAGGAGTTATCAGATTGATAACTTCCGTTATTTTCATCTTTCTGTGCATTTGTAAGTAAAGGCATGGTTTTTTTTAAAGACGTTTTGTCTATAAATCACCATTTGCAACTCGGAACAAGTGTGTAGTGACCAGAAAAGTCTGCAAATGTTGTGCACTATGTATGAAATGTCACATTTGACAAGTATGTTTCTGCTAAAAGAAAAGATATAGTCATATGCTCTTTTTTGAAATATCTCCAAGGAGTTATAAATTGTCTATGAAAGAAAGCAATCTTTTGAACATCGTACTGAATTTCAACAAACATCCAGCTGCATGAATATCTGTGTTCACTGTGATATTTGGCTGTGCATTTATGTATTCACTTAGTATTGGTTTACTATAGTAGAGAAATCGTCTTTACGGTCATGAAATTTTCAAAATTGATTACATCATTCTTGAACTTTTTTTTTCAGTACACTCCACACAGTTCTAAATGGAATACCTTGCATTTTATAATTCTTTGTAGAACTCTTGCATCAGGAAATGACTAAGCGTTGTGTGATTTAGACAATGTGCTTGTTCCCTTTTCCTGTTCCTAATAACTCCGGCTTCCATTACTGATACAAACCAGCAGTTTATTCTTGGGTTACTTGTATCTGTAATGACCCGAACATCAGTCGTCCCTCCTTTTTCTCATATTTCTTGTGTTAGAGACTGTTACAAACCAAGCCTGCATGTGTTAGGCATCCAATCCGTCTCACGTTTCACTACGACGCGTCTAGATATACTTTTAACTATACCCTTAAGGTAAAGAAGCCTTAACACTATTCTACTAAACGAAAGTACTATTTACAGGCATAAACAACATCAAAATTACTTGCTTTCCAGAATTATGACTTGTTTGTTTTTAAGTTAAAATATTTTCAAAAATCTAAATTTACTGGGTATAGGTTTACCCAATATCTTCCACAGATATTGAACGGTAGCAAATGGAATGGGCAAGTGCATGCATACAAAATGACTTTGAATAGTCACTTATATTGTCTAGATTCATCTGGGTTCTTATTTCTATGAATACAACGTAAAATAAGTAAGGTATTCAGTATTGCATTTTAATGCACTAAATGAAACCAGGAATAGTTCTCACATATTTTGTTCTTCACTTAATTCATAAATTTTAAATGCCATCGCTGTTTTGCGACTTTCCAGACATTTTTAAGTGCATGAAGAAATGGAATGAATTTCACACTAGTCCTTTGTGAACATGCATGTAATTCTATTTCAGGGAAACATTTTCAGATGCATGTAAAGTACAGTGCACGCAGACTGATGTCTTCCGTATTTAATGTTATTTCCGTCTTTAGTAGGCCTGCATCCTCTTGCAAGACAAAGATGCCAATATTTATGTAGGGATCAATTTTCAATGGAAGTAGATTTTTTAACAAAAAAATGATCCCTACATAAACATTGTCATCTTTGTCTTGGAAAAGGATATAGGCCTATTAAAGACAGAACATTTCAATGGCAGTAAGCCTGTGGGGATCCGGGTTGTTAGAATAGATCCTCAGCACCCCTTGCTTGTCGTAAGAGGCGACTAAATGCGGCGGTCCATCGGATGAGACCGCAAAAACCGAGGACCCGTGTCACAGCAGGTGTGGCACGTAAAAGATCCCTCCCTGCTCAAAGGCCATAAGCGCCGAACATAGGCCTAAATTTTTCAGCCCTTCACCGGTAATGGTGACGTCTCCATATGAGTGAAAAATTCTCGAGCGGGATGTTAAACAATATATAATCAATCAATCAATCATTTCAGATCCGATTTCACTCAGAAACGTCGGCAGTTTCTCGACATCATTTTAAAATATTTTTCAGTTGAAATATTTTTTCAGCAAATATAACTATAAAAAGACAGTTTGTACGTGTAATTTATTTCCTGGGAATTTCAAGAATGGCTCGTAACTCTGCAATACGTAGCTTGTTAAGCCGTGTAATGTGTATTTATTGATTTAGTATTATCTGTTTCTTAAAATACAATAACATCGTGTAAGTCTAGTGCAAACAACACTTAATTCATAGTGTAAATATACACTGGTGAAACATAAACAATGAAACAGGTTTTTCACTCATATGGAGACGTCACCATTGCCGGTGAAGGGCTGTAAAATTTAGGACTATGTTCGACGCTTATGGACTTTGAGCAGGGAGGGATCCTCAACGTGTCACACCTGCTGTGACAAGGGGCCTCGGGTTTTACGGTCTCACCCGAAGGACCGCCCCATTTAGTCGCCTCTTACGACAAGCAAGTGGTATTGAGCTAGTTAATATATCGAGGACCGTTATATGATCAGGTGTTGACACGTGCACAAGAACTGATATAATCAAGATATGGAGTGCAATGACAATTTAATTCTGTTATCAATGAATAGTACAAGAAATCAACTTGAAGCAAGCGTCAAAAGTAACAGGCCGCAAAAGATAGAAAGAAATCATGCTAGTAATTTGTTAGTATCATTTTTTGTTAGATCGAATCACAATGATTATATGCATTTTGTGCATCCCTACAGGACGAAGAGTTCATTGTGAAGTCACACTTTAATTAAGATAGCGTTTAGTCTTCCAAATTAGTTAGTAGAGACAATTTCACATAGACGGTAAACGACTCTAAAAGGCACATTTGTACATGTATGCATATTTGGCGAATTTAGACTCGATTCCCCTTCTCACCTCAAGACCACTTAAGTATATTATAAGTTGTGTGAATCCGCAAAAGTAGTCTTAAATCCACAAAACACTGCACACCCTTTTTGAATTTCATGAACGAATAAGTAATACCAATTGAACCAGAAACAAACGCAGTACAAATTAACAAACTATAATGTTTATAAAGTATGTATATCTACATAGATATACAAATCGAACTCTAAAATTAACAGTAACTTCAATGCCCAATTAAATTCTACAGTACATTAATTTCTGGAAGAAATCATGAAAAATACATCACATTTATCCTGTAGAAACGCATGCACATTTTGAAAACCCATATCAGAACAGACCACGCTTTTGCACGGCCTCTAATACTATCAACGATATTGAATTCAAAGTTACTTGCATTGAATTCTGTTCACAATAAACCCTTTACCGTCAAATAGTCTTTAAACTCTTTGCGGAATCTTTTAATATCTTGTTGCTGTTCACTTTTAAACGTTTTTCTTCTCTTTCTCCTCTGAGGTACGAGCGAATCTCAATGCCGCCATGTTGTTTGCATCATACCCCAGTCCGACGCCACTACTCCCCAATCTCAAAACAAATTTCCGGCAGAGTGAAAAAAAGAAGAAGAAGAAAATATAAATAAACATTTTATGAAATTCAGAAACACGGTAGCACTTCATGAAATGCATGCCAGCTTGAAGCATTGCAGTTCATACCTTCGCGTATTTTATGAAATTAAATTTTACAGTCTACTTTCATTTCTGTCGGAATTCCCATTTTTAGAATAGATCAACATAAACAAGCTTCGCCTCCTTAATAAATGATCTAAAGATAATAGAATATATATTTATCTATTTTCGAGATTTGATTGAAATTGTTATAATTTATTTTGTTTAATCTTATTACCCTTCATTAAGTCTGGGGGAAGTCTGTGTTAGTTAATACAATGATGGCAAATGTATAAATGCTCTAGACTCAATCAAATGGCAGAGAAGTGAAATTTGAATCAGATGTCGTTTGGTGCACCATCTACACATTGAATCCAATATTTCATTGCAGTTTCGTAATTCTTTGTAGCCACAGACAAATGAAAATGTCACTAGACATGGAATTATTTTTACATTAGTATTATATTGCGTCCTTGAGCCACCATGAATGAGGATTTACCTTCATTATACCGCGTTGTAATTACCAAGATATTATTCTCTTGCAATTTCCATTGATATTGTTTATATAAGAAATCTCATAATCGATCTGTTTTAATATAGTTCAATTTCGCTTGTAACGCACAACGTGATGCGATACTGCTTATACACGCACAGCGGTTGTGTCGTATTTATGGGTTTACCAATAAACCTGGTCATGTGACAGTCGGAGATGTGATATGCCACCATGTGCAATACTATCCAATCAAATTACAAATAGTAATTAAAATCAATTACTTTGAAATCACATCTAGATCTTAATTCATAATTTTATGACGTGTAATTCAGGTCGGAAGAGTTTCATTCTGTCATATACAGGGATGAAAGAAATGATGACACAGACATGTTTTTTCTATTCCACTACTCAAATGGCGGGAAAAAACCATGCCATCTTTTAGATCTAGAGGAAATTTAAAGATATCATGGTTAATTGTACGTTGTAAAATGTGTTTTAAAGCATTAAATTTTGGCACAAGTATGATGTGCCAATGATCAAATCCGACACATTACAATTGATTGATAGATCGAAACAATTTCTGTTAATTATGAATATGTTGGTTTAAGATATTTTTGTTGTAGAAAGATAAACCACCGATTCCTTATTTACTAAGTGATCAATTACAAAATGAGTACATTGTGCTAGATTACTTTATAGTGCGTGACTTCTAATTATAAACTTACAAGTGCTTCTCCTTTATTCAAAAAATATACTGACAGTTTACAAACCTTGGTGAGATTAAGAGTTGAAGGGCTGCTATGTTCTACACAGAACGGTTCATTTGGGAAGGAGGATGATTGACAGACACGACCTTAAAGAGGAGAATAACATAATTACTTGGCTTTTTTTTTTTTTTTTTTTTTTACATATATGCATCTAAAAGAAACAAATAGGAGTGCATTTGATTGAAGCTTAAATCAACAAAATCGTTTTTAGAAAATATTGCATGCAATAAGAGAAATAGTTCATTCTATACTGCATTTTAGCCATCTTTATCTTAATGGAGTCAAATCAGTTTAGGACTGTCATATTGAAAATTTTGAATTTAACGGGTGGCAATAAATACACACGTTTTGCATATTCTACAACTCCGCAAATGCAAAATATAAAATATTATTGGTGTGGTTAATATTTCGTAAAATTTTATAAATATTGCTGAATTAAAAAACAATCAGTTGATCAACATTGATATGTATCATTATTACATACTTTTATTGCGCCAGTTCGTTGAATTCTCTGTTGTTTGGATATAAAACAATATTGAATGTTTTATGTGCGTACGTGTGAAAAAGTAAATATTTCCTCTAAGCCACTGAGTCATTCTTGATATTTTTATATTAATGTACGTGTTCTGGCTGATATTCTTTAGTTTACAAATGTTGAGTTTTATTTTGGGAGATCAACAGATAAATAGGTATACTAACTTTCCATTAATACTGAGAGTATGGTCGTCGAATTGCCAAACTCGCAAATGGCGACCCATTTGTGGCTAAATTATGTAACACCGGAAGTCATTAAAATCGTCACAGATCACTCAAGTAACAGGTAACTAAGGTCCTTCACATGACTCAGAAATGCCTGCCATCTTAGATGTTGATCGTATTAAGTCAAATAATTGGTTTATAATTTACATGCAGAGCTACTACATGAAAATGTAAATTTATAACAATAACATTGAAAAAAAAACCCAAAATAAAACACACACACACACACACACACACACACACACACACACACACACACACACACTATGTTATTGATATATCAAATTGGTTCGCTTACTATGCATCACTTGGATAAATTAATGAATTGAAGCAATGGAATTTCTCTTAGAAAAAACTAGTGATGCCATTTTAATGCGCTGATTACACTTTACGAGAGGAAAAGCATATAAATAAAATGCCATGATGATTCGGTTTTTCTCATGGGTCCAAATATAATCTTTCGGAATGGTTTTGAAAATGCAGTTAACTGAATGCATAATATCGTTCTACATTTTCTACTTATAGTAAGCCCACTACATTGTAACACATGAGAATAAAACATCAATTATGGCTTTTTATTTAAAATCACATTTCTGTACACTTCATTTTACATCGTAAATCTTAGAATGCCTTCGATAGGTATCTATGTAAAACATGATCTGTACTTGAAGAAATTCTCACGCTTTGTAAAACTCTTACATTGGTAAAACATAAAAACAATTAGAGAATACAAAAAGTAAACATTTGATAAACAAGCCTCTGTTGGACCCCTCAAATAACAAACAAATCTGGAACAGTAAACCGTGTGAAATGAGCATTGTACGTTTAGACAAGGTGTTCAATGTTAACGATTCCAACACGAAGGTTATACCGCTAACATGACCGAACTGACAAGAACATGTTTCTGCACCGGATGTTGTATGTAAAGTCTATATATCTGAGAGAAAATTAAAGAATATTGTTCACTATAGTAGATCAGAGCGTGGACCACAGGGAATCAACGTCACCACACGACTGCCCCGCAGAGAATTTATCACTATGCCAGAAATAAAGACGATACGCAGCAGAATGCTCCTGATATCTGGAATACATTGGCTGTTTATTCTATTACAGTTGGTTCCCATCAAAGCAAGTACCCTAATTCGCGAGGATGAACCAGGAAAATCAGATATGGAGTCCAATACACAGTTTAACTATAACCCAAATTCCATGAGAGGTGAGTGTTGTTCATACATTGCTAGCTGTAAACTATATACCCGAAAATTGATCTGGAAGAAACAGATTTCGATAGCTCAGTGGTAAAAGCGTTCGCTTCGTAACCGAGAGGTCGTGAGTTCGAGCCCCGCTCGTGCCATGGCCGCGTCAAAACTAAGATCTAAACAGGTAGTGATTGCTCCAAAACGTTCGGCATTTAGAAGTGAGAATCACGGGTGTTTCGGATACGGGACCTATGACCTTAAAAACATAGGCCCCGTGTCGCAGCAGGCGTTGGCACGTTAAAGAACCCTCACTGCTACTGCTCTGAGTGCTAAGCATCTTTTAACCAGATGTTAATACCGCTACTTCCATCATAGTTAGTTCTCTTCACTAGGATTCAGTAATAATTAATGGAATAGACCTATTATTTTAACGTCGTTAATTATTTTTCTTGCCAGTTAGATTTAGCATTAAATGAATACATAAACTGGTGCTTAAATCTACCATCTGAAAATCGGTGGGTGAATCCATGTCGATGTTTGCATTTAATTACATTAAATCTGCTGCACAAAAAGAGTAAAAAGGTGAAGATAACGAACAGTGATCAATCTCACAAGTTTTATAAGTAATAAAAAAAAGTAAAAATAATCCCCGACACACCAGAGATGGCATCAGGTATCTAAGAGTAGTAAGCATCCCCTGTTGACCGGTCACACCCGCCGTGAGCCCTATATCTTGATCCAGTAAACGGGGTACTTGGTAGTCAAAATCAGTGTGTGAAAGAACGGCCTAATAATTGATATGAAACAGTCGGACAACAATTGAATGGCAGTATGTATTGGCAATCTAGATCGTTATAACAACCGTAGAATTTGCGAAACGCTGACTTTTAACGAGACTGTGGAAACTTCTGTAATATCAAGTTATTTGTCAGTAGCCTGTCTCGATTTACTAAATAATCACAACAACAAAAAATAATAATGATAAAATAAGATCTTGATATAAAAGATAGTGTGTTAACTATGGTAAATCACAGTATCAATTTTTTTTTTTGTAAAGTAAATGAAATTTTGTTTGTTTGTTTGAGCATTTACTCCACTAAGATATATGTATATCACAAAACAATTTTAATCAATCTAATCAAAGTATCCGAGTTTGTTTTCTCATAGTAAATTAAGTAGCAATATTTTGCTATAAAGAATCGAAGTTTCACCATAGCGTACTATAAGTATAACCTAGACTGAAGTTGAGTTCAGCTCAATTTTTTGGAAATCTGAAGGAGGTTTACTTAAACTGCTGCAGGTGTAGTTATTGTACTATTTGTTCACAACACACTACTTACCATTACTCTACATGCACAGATAAAATTATTGTATCAGTTTTTTGATTGGACTTGAGAAAGTGCATCTTTAAACCTTTCTATATTTCTGAAGACAGCAGCGAAGAAGTAGAAAATCAGTTTGTTGCACATACTAGAGCATTTATTGATTATTGATTAGATATTAAGAGAGGTCATCGTTAATAGACAGCACTGCAAAAAAAAAAAAAAAAGACTTGTATTATTACAGTATATATCTAATGTTTTGCAAATATGCGTGTTTTTTTTTTAACATATTCAAATTTTCAAGCATCCTTTCATATTTCTGAAATATTATACAACTGCATTCAAAATCAAATTTATATTGTAGTCACTCAGCGTGATTAGCTAGGACATTTACCGCCCGTCAAAAATATTGCATTGTCTTTCAAAAAGGTGAAACATAAGTCAACCATTTCATTTTTACTTAGGGATCGTGGTTAGCTGACAGACTTTATTCTTTGAACTCATTTCTGATTAGTAATCCATTACATATGTATTCCTTGTTAAAACTATGTTCAATTCTCAATAAAACACAAATCATTGTCAATTACCGCCAAGACAAGACGTCGCACGGTCCCTCTTCACACATACAACGTTGACCTGTTGAAGGGCATTGTGTAATAATTTCTTTTACAGTGCATTTATCTTACCATAATTTTTTTATGCTGTAATCAACAACTTCCGTTGCTCACGCAGTGATAATGGCAGATTACAAAATTTAAACTGAACTTTTATATAATGTCTAAAGAGAACGAATGCTTTATTTACATTAATATATACTAATGAATTTTCCCAATAACTACGAAACACTTGCTCCTTTAATATTGTTTCATATATGAAGAAATGTTTGTAGGATATAATAGAATTTAAGTTGATAATTAATTATTGTGAAAACTAATTAAAAACATTATATATATATATATATATATATATATATATATATATACATATATATATATATATATATATATAAAAGCACTAGGAAACCAACAACACTAGAAATCCTAAAGTGTCGGATCTAACGAGTAGATACTTAGTCACGAAATCGAATATAAAAAGCACTAAGGATGACTAAACGACACGAACAATCAAAATTGTCAAATTTTCGGGACACCCAGTCCCTTCTTCAGGACAAACTACAGATATATTACATTAAGAAAACATAAAAGAAAAAATAGCACTAAATCTAAAACTACAAATAAAACGAAACTAAACTTTCAAAAAACTACATTTTGGAGTTGATTAGAGAACAGTTTAATGATAAGGTTTATATGTCCGGTCAGTCGGGTGTACTGAGTATGACTGTCCGATTCACACCTAATACGGCTAATTAGGCTAATTTAAAATCCATGTTCGAACTAATAACTAGAGAATTAGAACAAAGGGTGTTAACTCGTACGGGATTGGGGTTGATTAAGCCGATTATGGTAAAGAACATGAATTTTAAAATATGGAATTTAAAATTTAAAAAGGGGGAGGGGAAAAATAGAAGGCTTAAAAGGGAATCAAAGAAAGAAACAAACACTAAAAAAAAGGCTGACAGTGTTACAACTTTTATGGAGAAACAGGTGATGGCTTATGAGGCGTTCATCTTAAGGAAGTCATTTTGTTTGTTCAAGCCATTTGGTCTGAATGATTTGAGTCTGTGCATCCAGAACTTTTCCTTGCTCTTCCTCTCTGAGTCCGTCCAATGGGGGTTATGGTCAATAACAACGACTGTCATGTCCTCCCATTTGTGACCAGCTAGATTAAAATGTTCCCCGACGGGTTCTTTTAGTTTTTTGGTCTTGATGGTGGAACGGTGGTTGTTGATTCTTCTTCTGAGGTCACCTGTTTCACCTACATATTGCTTAGAACAAACTTTGCAACTGATGAGATAAATGGATTATCCACGAGAATAAGACGGATATGTTCCTCGGATGAACTTTTTGAAGAACAGAGCAAGATATTGAAAACGCACTTGTGTAATCGTGGCTATAAAGCCCACACAGTTCAAACTGCATTTCATGAGGTCTCAAAAAAAGACAGGACAACCTTATTGCAATACAACGAAAAGAAAGACAGTAATAGGGTTCCACTTGTCACGACATACCATCCTGTCCTCAAGAACCTTAACACCATTCTCAAGGAAAACCTGCCGATTCTTTATGCTAATGAAAGGATGGCGGAGCTTTTCAAGAATCCACCAATGGCTGCATTTAAACGCCCAAGGAACTTGAAGGATATGGTGGTCAGAGCAAGACTAGACAACCCATTACCCAATGGTGGCTTCAAAACTTGTTCAGATGCCAGATGCCTCATGTGCAAGCACAGCTCTGACACAGACAGCTTCATAAGCCCCATTACAGGACGCACCTATAAAATCTTTGGGAATACGTCTTGCCGCACAGACAACTGCATTTATCTCATCAGTTGCAAAGTTTGTTCTAAGCAATATGTAGGTGAAACAGGTGACCTCAGAAGAAGAATCAACAACCACCGTTCCACCATCAAGACCAAAAAACTAAAAGAACCCGTCGGGGAACATTTTAATCTAGCTGGTCACAAATGGGAGGACATGACAGTCGTTGTTATTGACCATAACCCCCATTGGACGGACTCAGAGAGGAAGAGCAAGGAAAAGTTCTGGATGCACAGACTCAAATCATTCAGACCAAATGGCTTGAACAAACAAAATGACTTCCTTAAGATGAACGCCTCATAAGCCATCACCTGTTTCTCCATAAAAGTTGTAACACTGTCAGCCTTTTTTTTTTTTTTAGTGTTTGTTTCTTTCTTTGATTCCCTTTTAAGCCTTCTATTTTTCCCCTCCCCCTTTTTAAATTTTAAATTCCATATTTTAAAATTCATGTTCTTTACCATAATCGGCTTAATCAACCCCAATCCCGTACGAGTTAACACCCTTTGTTCTAATTCTCTAGTTATTAGTTCGAACATGGATTTTAAATTAGCCTAATTAGCCGTATTAGGTGTGAATCGGACAGTCATACTCAGTACACCCGACTGACCGGACATATAAACCTTATCATTAAACTGTTCTCTAATCAACTCCAAAATGTAGTTTTTTGAAAGTTTAGTTTCGTTTTATTTGTAGTTTTAGATTTAGTGCTATTTTTTCTTTTATGTTTTCTTAATGTAATATATCTGTAGTTTGTCCTGAAGAAGGGACTGGGTGTCCCGAAAATTTGACAATTTTGATTGTTCGTGTCGTTTAGTCATCCTTAGTGCTTTTTATATATATATATATATATATATATTCTCGGTTTTGATAAACTACACTGGAATAGTAAAAACTAGAGCAAAATGGTGGACACGCTTTTAAAAAAAATCGATTTGAAGTAAAATCGTAAATAGTGGTTATCTTGATAGATGCTTGATTTTGATCTTACTGGAAGAAAGTTTTGATAACTGTTGAATAAATAAAATGTGCCCATTCGTTTCTTCAATCCTTAATTATGGTCTTTAATCAGCCGTATGGAAACTTTCTTGAACATAGTGTCAGGAGTGCTGAATATTAAATATACCTTTAGAATTTCCTCTCAGGAATGACCGTCTTCTTTAAATAAATTACTGAAAACAATAACCCAGTGTTAAACTAGAAACCTTGTTCCTTACAACAATATTGTATTTTGATATTTGGAAAAATAATTATTTTTTTATCAACATCGATGATTTTATTATAAAAGTGAGAAGATCAAACTGAAGCTTATTTACGGACAACTATATGAAAGCTATTCTTTTTGTTGAAAATATTATTGCACGCTTTTACTTTTCTTAATTAATTTAGTGAACACCTCCCCTCCAGTTGTTACACTAATAGATCACTAGTATTCATGTAGTGAATTAGTTGGATTTAATATGATATATCATTTTTATAATTGTGTGCATTGAATTAGCAAACTCTCTTTCTGTTTTTAATATATCTTGAATATTTCAAATTATGATATTGTTAAATTAAATATGAACTAATGATATCATTAACTAAATTGTAATTAAAGATATCCTGATATAACAATTAATAATTTAACAAATATGCCTATTATTTGAAAACAGTAGCGTTTTTAATTGCAGCATCCATTAATTCACTAATATCATTCAAAATTTAAAGATATTCAATGAATTTTATGATGCATGTAAATCAATTTAAGACAGTAATAATTCAAAGTTACAGTAAAACCTGTTAATAAGGAACTTGCATCTGTTATAAAGAAGAATTTTCAAGCCCCATGGAAAAAATTACACTATGAAAAGGTGAAAATAATGAACATCGATCAATCTCATTGACCCTTGTAAGGAATACAAAATTAGGAGTTGAGCAAACACGGATCCCTAGACATACCAGACGTGGGATCAGGTGCCAAGGTGGAATAAGCATCCCCTGTCGACTGGTTACACCCGCCGTAATTTATATTATAAGGAACGAAATTTAGAGGTCCAAGTGCCTTCCTGATCAGCAAGTTTTTTTTATTACTGTTTATGATATTACAACATGACTAAAATGTACGCAATTAATCAAATTTTGTTTTTAAATGCTCTTGAATTAAATATCGTTCATTCAACTTATGCACGTAATTTTTTAATTTAAAGATGCATTTTCTTTCCTGTAATTATTTTTTATTTATTTGTATATTATGATTTCCCGTGCTCGTGTGATATCTAGTAATTCATAAATTTGATATACATTATCTTAATACAACACATTTGAAGTCAGCTGCCAAAGGTAACCAATTTCATTTCTGGAAATATCAATAAAAGCCTTTCTGTAGTCGATATCAAAACTAAACAAGCTGAAGATTAAACAACAGCTAAACAATATCACCGACAAGTAGAATGTATCTCGTCAAATCATTATCATAAACGGAGGTAAACTGGTTTGCTTTCTCTTAAAGAAAAATCATTAAGCTAGGTTTGGGTAAGGGTTCTATCAGGCCCATGTACAGATAAGGAATAAAGAACCCATCAGGGACAATAAATGCACATGCGTATACATGTATCATACGCTTGACTTACGAATTTTTTTCTTGTAGTACAAATTTGTTTCATCTTAAGGCTATGCGATCTTCATCCATAATATTTACAACTCTGCACATCATTGTTTCATACTAAGTTTTTCTTAATATTCGTTTTAGCAAAATTGATATCTCACATATTTCAACTTCATTATAAAGTTTATTAACGTCAGTATAAAGTGTGTTGACTGCTGATTGACTTTTGAATGCTGACGTCAGTTTCCTAAATGCAAAATTATTCACATTCTAACATTGTCCGCTAAAATGATGCTTTGAATATATATATAAAAGCAGATAATATACTGGAGCAAAATAGATGCATATGCTTGCATATAACGACATTTTCTTTCATTTAGCTTCTTCATTTTTTCGATATTTCATTGTTATATTTAACATCGACGAAAACCGACAGTCTTGGCGAGACCAGCCGTGGGCTTCCGATGATGGTGAACATCAGACACATTGGTGTCATAATACAATGTGCAGAAGAAGATTAAGGAGTTTAATGTACAAAAATAGTGTCTTTGATGATGTTTTGTGTACCAAAGACGGAATTAATTCTATGTTTGTTCAATTGGTTGCGATGTTTTCTACTAAATTTGACAACGGAGGATTGTTCCGTGGTCGATTTAGTCCATAAAGGTTTAAAATTGCAAAACGGAATCACCATTTTCCAATTATCCTAATTAAAAATCATTGTCCTACATGAAAAGAGAAACCAAATGTCTTGACACATTATAGAGACTTGCATAATTTCGCTGAGATAACGAAATTTGGCCCCAAATAGACTTTCATGATTCTAGATTCGACTTTTAAATCAACCAGGATAGCTGAAAAATTGCTCAGGCGGCTATAAACAAACAAAACAAAATAAATCAACCAGAATACCGATGTTAGGGACTTCTGCTCATATTTCGTATTTTAATTCCAATATGTACTGTATACTCACTTTCTTTTAGGACCCCATATGTGGAATTACTTGTGGAAGGAATGCAGAGCACGCGGGCAGTCCCCTATCGATGTCAACACACAAAGAGTGTTATACAAAAGGGGTTACAAAATAAATTATAACTTGGAGAACATTCGAACTAGTGGCATGTTCGTCAATAACGGTAACTATAGACAAATGAAATGCTTCGTATAGTGTTGTGCATATTATTTAGATAATAGTAATGCTTTGTCAAGCATTCTGATGAAATTGTCAGAAATTTTTACTTTCCTATAATTAAATTAATGTATCATAATGATTCCATACATAAGCATTTAAGAATACGATGATTTACTAACTAAAGTTACATTCTCATGCCGGCCTTACGTTTACAATCATAGGAGCGACAAGAACTTTTATCAAAATGCGTACATAATATTTTATAGTTATCCATACATCCTAGTGCTTTAAGAAAAAAAAAAAACTGCATATACAGTGAATGTTATACAGTAGAACGAGTAATTTATGCTGTTGTCCATTTGGTGCGGAAATTTGCATATAAGAAATATCTGCAAAAATTAAAATGGCAAAATATTAAAAACAACGACATTAGCTAAATAGGCTATCAAACTGTATTGTTATTATACAACCTAGAAATTGGAAACGCAGAATAAAATTTGCTACCTTTCAGAGATCAAATCGCAAAAATTATCAACCACAAAAATACCCATTATACAATGCAGTGTTTTTATACAACCTAGAAATTGGAAACGCAGAATAAAATTTACTACCTTTCCGGGATCAAATCGCAAAAATTTTCAACCGCAAAAATACTCATTATACAATACAGTGTTTTACGGAAAGCTGTTGAGTTGTGTCTCTAATTATAGGGCATTCCTGCGCATTTTACCCAGACAAGAAGCTACGTGTGCTTTACGGTGTTCCTCACTCCGAGAGGGACATGTACGTGTTTGATCAGATTCACTTCCATTTTGGAAATGACCTCGAACACGGCTCTGAACATTCCATGGACGGACGATTCTTTCCCATTGAAGTGAGTGCATTTGGTTTTGTTATACCCGTCTATCTATGTTAAAGGAATCAATGTTTATAGAGAGTGGAAAATTATAAGAGCAACGTTTTGAGGTTATCATGTATAATATGTGTGTCTATATGTTGTCAACTTCATGTTAGATTTTCAAATAATTAATATAATTCAAAATAAATGATTACTACAATTTTGCTAAAAGTCACGTTAAGTATTTTCTTTCAACTAGCAGAATATGAGCATCCCATAATCTATACATGAGAGTTAAATCTATTATATCCATTTCATCAGAGTGTTTATATTTTATTGGTGCTATTTACATGCAGTAAAGACTTTTAAGATTCATGTTCTTTTTAAAGCTTCACATGGTCCACTATAACTCTAAATACGGCGATGCAAAGAACGCATCTAAATACATGGATGGGACTGTAGCTCTCTCGGTTCTGTTTGAGGTAAACTATTGATTTTAAATGTTTCTATGTGTAACTTTATCTCTACATTGATTGTAAGTCTGTAATAATGAAGACAAAGCTTTAAACAAAATAGCAATCGGAATTAAAAGTAGCCACTGGAATTAAGTTAGATAGTTCTTCTCTTACTACAGGTGGGACACAATGGACCGAGTGAGGTTGACAAGTTCATTCAAACCTACGTCCCTCGGATCAAAAATCCGAAGTGTAAGTGTTCTTAACCATACATTCCATGCCCATAGAATGTATGAAGTTGATGGATAGTTATGGTGAACGTTTTATTTCATCTATTTTATAGTTTAATTCTAATGCAGCGCCTGTGGAATATTTTAAGCAGTATCACAGTATACAGTGAATAATGCTATATAGGAAACTTCAGTTATGATAAAGTTGCAATAAAGAAAAAAAAAACAGCTTTATTTATTTTAGTTTTCAATTTCGGTGTTCTAGATGATGGTGTCCAGGCTGTTATTGACCTGTCCGGTGTTCTGCCATACAACAGAGATTTCTTCACATACTACGGCTCCAAGACAACACCACCCTGCGAGCGTAACACACGATGGATCATCTTTAGACAACACAGAACCATCACTAGAAAGGTAAATCTGAAAATCCCAAATATGGGCACACTAAAAGTGATGCTATTGAATATTTTTGTTAGGGACTAATTATAATCTACTGCCAATCATAATGAAGAAATTGATTCCCCACAACTATAATTGTAAATAGAAATAATCTTATTAAAAATACAAGACACATATGAACTTTAATTCACATTATAGAAAAATATTATAAGAATACACAATCACAATATATCGAATGGTGAAGTAAACAATGTGTAAATCGTAATCATAAATCCCAAAACACATATACAAGTTCGAGTGTAAGGCAACACGGACCTCCGACAAAGTGAAGGTAAGATAAGGTGCCACGGAGGAGTAAGCATCCTCTGCTGACCGGTCACACCCGCCGTGAACCCTAAGTTGAAATTAGGTATACGGGATTACTCGTAGTCAAAGTTAGTATGAAAAATGACTGTCTAACAAAGAGTATGAAACAAATCATTCAACATATATCCCAGAGACATTCTGTAATCGCAAATAAGGTCAATATAGCGATATATAATGTAGTTGTCAGTCTGCCATTAGAGTCAATATAAAGTAAAATATCCAGATATGAACTAGATACGTCAGATTCTGTAATGTCCTTTATTTCGAGTTCATCGGGATATATGAAATGGACATAATTATGAAAATTATGATTGTTGATTGATAAGACGGCATCGATATATCTATATGTATGAAGGACACGGCAAGTTTTTTGTTTTTATCCTGTAACAGTTTCTGACCAAATTCCGCATTATAAGAATATAAAAATAAGTCTGCCAATAAGGGAGCACAATTAGTGTCCATGGAAATACCATGGATTATTAGAAGACTTGGTCTCCAAACACTACGCAAATGTTATCTTCAACAAAGCCAAGCATACTCTTAATGTCTGCTTCAGAGTAGTTGTGCGGGATATCGGAGTGGTGTCTAACAAAATATGTACCTTGTTTTCCAATCACTTAAAATTTGTATTTTCGAGTGACATTTTTGTTCAAAAAGCAATTATCTATTATCTGAAACAGTCTAGATTTTATTTTTTCATGAGAATTGTTGTATAAAGTGTGGAAAATCCACACGTTTTGATGCTGTCAATTTTAGAAAAATAGTGAGACTTTAGATTTTCCAAAAGTTCCTTAGAGTTTTTAAGAATCCACATCTGATTGACACCACTTCTGGAATATGTAGTGGAACAATATTTCTGAAGTGACTCTTTAATAGCTGTTAGAATTTTAGTTAGTAAAAAAGATATAGGCTTGGTATGCACTTACTGGAACCAGCAATGTATCTTTGTAAGGATTTTTATGTAATTTCGGAACCCAATAAAGGTATGGTAATTCAAGCTGATCCTGATTCTTAGGAATGTCGAAAGTATTTAAAACTGAAATATGATTATGAGAAATCTCGTCCTTTGTAAGGTTGCTTCGAGTATAAGTAGGATTCCTAGATGTTGAAGTAAATCCCAGTTCATTTAAAAGACATTTATAATAGTAACTTTTACAAACAAAGACAGTGTTGTTACTTGCTTTATCCGCTGGGACTATCACAAAGTATTCATATAGTCTACGTAACTCATTCGTCACTTCAGCGTTCTTAAAAGTTGAAGGATAATTAGTGCGCATTTTCCCCATCAAATGGTGAATGCAACTTAGCAAAGTAGATAACGGTAGATGGAATGAATATGCTTTAATGAAATGAACATGTGACTGACCAACTGATCACGTCTTAAGGAAAAGTGTCATTTGATAGTCACCTCTGTCATAAGAGACGAGTCCCTGATCTAGGATACTCATAAAAATATAAAGAATTCTACGGGAGAAAAAGTTTTTCTTTCAAAAAATCAATTAAGAAAATTAAATTTCATATAGAAAAACTTTTTCTAAAGGTGATTGTATTAATCCTAGTTGACGGTAATCTGTAGATGATGGTCAGTTAGATGAAAAAATTGGTTTTCCTGGAGTCATCGTTCGGTGGACGCAACAAATTCAGTTTGGTTTCCTAAAAATAGTCAAAACACATGTTGAATAGTAACTACGCATTTCTAACCTTTTAATTGTAATGTAACTCTAACCATACAAATAACAATGGACAGATAATAAATGGAAAATAATGCATCATGAATATTTTTTTGAAAAAAAATCAACACAGAATCATTACAATAATTACCATTATCACCTGTCAGAGATCGCTATCTGCAAAATGAATACCAGTAATAATTAAATTGTTTTCAATTGTAGTCACATCGGCTTCTCTTCCTCCTGCTGAATAAAGAGGGAGAACGGATCTCTCGATACGGGAATTTCCGACCAGTCCAAGACATCTCCTGTAGGCTTGTCGAGGCTAACTTTTAAAACAAACGTCCTACGATGTACAGTGAGGCTTCGATTGTGTTTCCTGTTAAACCAATACCAAGAAATGAACGCCACAATGAAGAATTAGTATAAATAAACGGAGTGTTGATAAAACTGTGCTGTATATCTTTTAGACGTATTGATATTTCAAAACGGGTTACAGAATGTGCCAAAATGTATATATCACTTACAATTATTTTTTTTTTTGGAATAAATGCTTCGAAATAAAAGTTTGTGTAGACGCCATATATACATTCCTGAAAACTGATATGCATGCCTCTTCATTGATTCTCAATGTTAAATTATGATTGATTGATTGATTAAATACTGTTTAACGTCCCGCTTGGGAATCTTTCACTCATATGGAGCCGTCACCATTGCCGGTGAAGGGCTGCAACATGTAGGCCTATGTTCGACGCTTATGATCTTTGAGCAGGGAGGGATCTTTTACGTGCCACACCTGCTGTGACACGAGGTCTCGGGTTTTGCGGTCTCATCCGAAGGACCGTCCCATTTAGCCGCAAACAAGGGGTACCTATGATCTATTCCAACCTGGATCCACACGGGGTCAATATTAAATTAGTCGAAGTAAGTTTTCAAATTGACGTAAAAGTAAATAGTGTACACAAGGTGACTGGAAAGAAAGCAGATGAGATTAGCTTACATTTCTGTGTTTACAATTTAGTCTCTTGTCACTGGTCGATCTTCGCATCATGTTTCATTCATTTTCTAGGAGTTATCGTTCTTCGGGTTTCAAACGTTCAACTGAATTTAGAATATAGAAATACGAAATAGGCAATTAGAAACAGAGTCTTGTCTTACAAAGATAAATGTCACATTCGTGATTCTCAAGATTGCATTGAAGTCTATGAAATGATAATGTTTATGAGCGATTACTTTTCACATTTTTTTTTACTGCTCCTGGGGTGTTTTAAGAAAATACCGTGTACATATTGTTTAGGCTCAGAATGACACCCTGCCAATCAGCAAACTGAAAGCAGACGGAACGGTCACTTAAAGAGCTGCCATGTCGTCACCTTTCCAAACTTTTCAGTGAACTTCTTCATACTGAACTGCGTTATTGACAGATCTAAATTTGTGATACTTTAACTACAGTTGATGAAGTCTCGATGTAAGTGAAAAACTCGAGAAAGGACATAAAACAGACAAAAGACATAGCCAAACATTTGAAAAATTGAAAAAAACATCATATTTTGGGTGCTTTGCTACACAATTTAGATTTTACATAATCAATTCTTCATTATATCCCTCATAAACCAAGACAATGTTTGAAATTGCATGAGAATATGAACTGCAACGCATCACGCCAACATCTATTTCATACTTGTTTTATTTTCATTCTACTTTCATTTCTGTTGGAATTCCCAGTCGTTAAAATTGTTTATGTACGTGTAATATATTTCGCTAGTAGTTTTGTATTCATACACACATTGCTTACAATCGCAGGGCGTTCATGAGGAAATATCAATCATTACAATTTGTAACGATATCAAAGGTATAAACATTGGGAATGTAAATATATAGAAATGTTTGTTCGTCTGTCCTTCCGCCCTACTAATTCAGACGCGCGTTGATTTTGTTATGGGGACATAAAGATCATATTGTAGGCAATAATTAGCTCGAGAGATGATGTGGGGTGATCTTCTAAGTCATTTGGCCAAGGTCACTGGTAAAGTATGTTATGGAAATGGATAATACAATTGTCTGAAATTACGTTTTGTTCATTAAATTGAGTGTATTCTGTCATTGCAAACTAAGACTTAGACTACTGTACACTATGTACGTGTCTCAATATGCGCATTAAAGAAATATCATCACCAAAAAATAGTTATGTTAACTTCATGGCTGGGAGTATATCGATGAAGATGTATGTGTATTCATAAATAGTTTTAAACAGAGTGCAGGAAGACTTTCTACTGTGGACTTCAAGAAATAGATAATTTCTAAATTCCATCCGTTACACAGATATACTCGATTACATGCATAAACAAAAGGCTCATGGGTCACATAACTGACATGTCACCTTGGTGCTGCTGTTGTTCAGCTATTGGGAATATTTGAAACAAAAATTCAATCTCCATTGTCATGAAATTTTGACCCCATATTGTAGCACCAGCCTAGCCCTATAAGGTCACGATAGAACCATAAACAATGTCACAATATACGTCATGGTCTTGCCATAAGGAATCTGTATACAAATTGTGAAAGCTAAACCATAATAAATTCAGAGGATATTGCCTAGCTTAGGTTTCCTTAAAGGTAGGTCAAACTCAAACGTCAAGGTCACAATGTCAACAACATGTATACCAAGAAAGTTTTTTCTTCACAAGAAATGCATACAAGAATTATGACAGATTTATCTCTCATCATTCAAATGTTATGAGAAAAGTTAAAGTTTCGGTTAACGTTTTAATGATTGTTGATTGATTGTTTCTTTGTTTTACGTCCCGTCGAGAATTTTTCACTTATATTGAGACGTCACCAGTTGTAGGTGAAGTACCACAAATTTAGACCTATCCTTAGTGCTCAGGGCCGTAGCAGTGAGGGTTTTTTAACGTGCCAACGCCTACCATGACCCAGGACCTCCGGTTTTAAGGTCATATCCGAAACACCCGTGATTCTCACTTCTAAATGCCGAGTGTTTTTGGTGAAGGAGCAATCACTACCTATTTTTCGTCTTAGGTTTGACGCGGCCATGCCACGAGCGGGGCTCGAACTCACGACCTCGCGGTTACGAAGCGAACGGTCTAACCACTGAGCTACCACGGTTAAAGTTTTAAAGTTTGGGTCAAACTGTAAGGTCAAGGTCATGTTTTCAAACATCATGGCATCAAATGAAATTTCTTGTCATACGAAAAGTCTATCATATTGAATATGATAGCGCTACCTTAATTAATTCCAAGGTTAGATTTTCTTAAAAGTATATGTAGGTCAAACTCAAAGGTGAAGGCCACAATGTATAAAAAAGCATTGATACTAAAAGAAAGGTCTTGTCACAGGAAATACAAATTTGATATATGAGATCACTCGCCATTCAAAAGTATGAGTACAGTTCAAGCTTATGGCAGGCTGGACAATAAATATCCCCCTTGATTTTCGTCATGGGAGCATAAAAACCTTGAATCAACACAATTAGGAACGTTTGCATTTTGAAATAATTTAGTAGGGTGATATATAAAATTCTAACCCCTTATTTTGGCCTCATCCTACCCCCGAGGACCACAATGTGAACAAACGTGAATCTACACAAGCTGAGCAATGAGTAATCAAGACTTTGTTGTTCTTGAGAAGAAACCTTTTAAAGATTTATCCTATATCTCCCCATGTAAAACTTTGATCCCCTATTGTGGCTCCACCCTACCACCGGGGGCCATGATTTGAACATACTTGAATTTACACTATGTCAGGAAGCTTTCGTGTAAGTTTAACCTTTTTAAGCCCAAAGGTTTTTGATATGATTTTTTTTGGCATTATCTTGATTAACTCACCTTTAGATAGAGCATAGCCATCCATTTGAACAAAGTTGAATCCTTTTACCCAAGGACAGACAGACGGACGCCGGACAAAAAGTGATCAGGAAAACGTAAGAAGCAAATTCTTGTAAATAAGGGTCTTCACTTGAAATGGCATTTTCGTAGTAAATGCGCTCTGATTTACAGGCAGGTTTGCGGGCATGAAGTTTGTTCTCTCCATTCATATCGTTATGCGATTTCGACAAACAATATATTTCAATCTTTCATTTTATCCGCACACACAGTGAACCTTTCTCCATCCGCAAGCGAACAGGATGCCGGGGATTATGATTTGTTCCAGCTCGTTTCTATAGTTAATAATGAATGGAATGTGTAAAAGTCATTTATACCATGAGTCGTAAACATGTATGATTAGAAAATTACACTTTATAGTGTATTGGTTAAATGATATTGAGGAAAATCTCACAAAGAAAAGGACTAATACAGGACTGATACACACATTTTCAATATCCTTTCTGCGATTATTGTATTTGGGTGTTTTCCCGCAATGTATTGGAAGATGGCCGAGGTCATTCGATGGCGAGTCTTACCAATGCCATATACACTGTACATATAAGCTTACACAACTCTTTGGTTTTCAATCACCGGTTTGCTTCCGAGTGAAAAAGAAAACGTGTATTCTGATATAATCGAAGATTGCGATATAATTTGCTGAATCAGTCAAGCCTGCCGTTGATCGTAAACTTTAAAAAGCCAGTTCAAAGGCAGGATCTTGATTACATAATTTTATTTTCAAGCCTTTCATTGTAGGTAGTCTATCATGTATAAAAGCGCAAATTGACATTGGAATTGAAAAATAGATATATGTAGAATCCACGTATTCACAGAATATATTTGTATATATATTTAAAAGGAGTGAATCAAAGACTATGAGTCCAAAGGTGTCTGCGGTTGCACCAGAATTTAAAACCTAAGTATACTGGAATCAAGTTGTCCGTCCGTCCGTCTGTAGACGCGATGATTTCCGAGCTCTAAAGTGTTATCCTTTTCACCTAGAGTAAACATACCACCCATTGGAATATGATCCCCATTGATTTTGGGGTCAAAATGCCAGGTGTACTGAACATTAAAGCAGCAAAATGGTTTCCGGGCACTAAAGTGTTATCCATTTTACCTGGAGTCACCATATCACACACAAGGACTACCCAAGGATGGAAGATCATCCCTACCGATTTTGGGGCCAAGGGTCAAGTGTACTGGACATTGAAATAGCAAAATTGTTTCCGGGTTCTTACATCTTATCCTTTCAATTTTGAATCACCATATCATACATCTGGACTACTCATGGGACGAAGGTGATTTCTATCGAATTTGGGATCAAACGGTTAAATGTACTGAACATTGAAACAACATAATGATTTCCGAGCTCTAACGTGTTGTCTTTTCCACCAAGAGTTACCATATCACACATATGGACGACCTGTGGTATAAAAGTGATCCCTACCGATTTGGGGTTCAAAAGGTCAAAGGAACACCCTTTGGGTTTGGCAGATTGGAGTGAGCGGGGGTATTCGTTGTGAGCAGTGCTTACATTACCTCTTGTTTAATACTGAAATACAATCAATGATTTTACAGTTTGGTCGGTTGGTTGTATATTGTTAAACGTCCCACTCGAGAATTTTTCATTCATATGGAGATGCCACCATTGCCAGTGAAGGGCTGCAAAATTTAGGCCTATGCTTGGCGCTTACGCTGACGCCTCCTTATGAATGAGAGAATCTCAAACGAGACGTTAAACAATATACAACCAAGCAATCTTTAGTGTACACAATTTTGAAATTCAGACGTCACCTCAGCTGAGTGTTGATGTATCACAAATCCTTAAAGATAATAACTCAATCTTTCATCAAAACCATTAAATGAAATATTTATGTTATTCTTGTATATGTAATATACAAATCATGTACGTTTAAAAGTGTCAAAAAGGCTTTCTATTTTCATATTCAATTCCAATCCCAATGCTTCTTTAGATTTCAGAGCTAAATGTAAATCATTAAATGCATAGCTATGCATTAACATTTGAGATATAAATACCTATAAACTAACGACCGTTTCTTCCAGCAAATCTGCAATGATGTCATTAGTGAGAAAGATTCCATAAAAAGGAGAAATATCATTGATTTATCTTACGCGATTGTAGAAGGATGAGTTTACATAGTTTGGCATTGCGATTAATAAAATTTCAATTCTAATTAGTGTTTGTATAAATTCATAACAACATCCTTGCACATCGCTTCACGCACCAACCCAAGTCTAAGTATAAAATTAGTGAGAATACTACACGGTTTCTGGGCGCAAATTCCCACTAGGTGAAAGATAACAAGGGGATAATGGGTGTGAGAATGGTTATAAGATGAAGGAAATAATTGATAAGATCCTTAGTTTCCGGGCATACCGTAAGGGACGTTTATTGGAAGGCAAACCTGAATTTTATAATACTACAATGACGTCAAAATGCAAAATGGGGTTTGAATGGTCTGGGATTCCATTGTTACAACCAGTTCTGCATAGCTGCCCTGAAGTAGTTAGTTTCACACATTTGGTCTGCATTGTAGTCGGTAGGTGTTTCTATAAATGAACCATTTGAAAGAGAGTTAAATTTTGTTTTACCCAAATTGCAAAGTATTGTAAATTTATACAGTACTATAACCGCGATTGATGAGGAGGGATGGAGGAGATTGACGTTTATATACCTCTGATGAACAGTAAAATAAATATCCCATTGAAACATTAGTTTTGAATTTTGTTCCTGCTTCGCATGCCAATGAGTGTGACACTCCAACGGCCAGCAGTTTCTTCTAATTTTTTAGTCAATTGTTATGCAAATCACCTTTGTAATGTGTATTTTTTCCACACTCTACGAGGTGAAATACCCTTAAGTGACGTCTATTTGTGAATGGACTTTTTCTGTACCATGGGAGCATTTGCTTCACACGATAGAGAGGAAGGAAATGGGATGTTTTGAGGTAATTGTCCATTACAGCGTCATTTTTCTCGTAATGGCTTTAAATCCACCTAAGCTCATCGTACATGTAGTGTTCTTATTTTTCTATTAAAACACTTAATTTGACAGGAAGTAGATGGCGGTATATAAATTACAAAAACATTATGTGAAAGCATTCTGTAAAATTACCAGTTGGAAATTATCTTACGAAACAAATCTTATACATCCTTTCATTTTTGACCTGCATTCTGTACTATGGCATACTGATTCAAATATATTGCTCAATATGTTCATCACATCGCTCTCAAATTCGCATACTGCTCCCAAAATTCCCTTGTTCCATGAATATTTGCACTTAATGGCATACCTTACTCATCTTAATGACCATCATTTTGGAAATCTACCCTCCAAGATCATTTTAATGATATCCTACTTAAAAACGTACCCAATGATCGGACAGTTCACTAGAATTGCTGATATGATCTAGTCATACACAAAATATTTACATTTGATACCACCGGGTGGTTATGAGAGTCATGCCTGCGTCAAACCTAAGACAATAACAGAGGTAGTGATTGCTCCTTCGTCAAACACTCGGCAGTTAAAAGTGAGAGTCACTGGTCTTTCGCATATGACCTTAGAAAATGGAGGTCCTGTGTTGTGACAGAAGTTGGCACGTTAAAGACTGGCACTGCTACGACCCTGAACAATCTATTGCCGTTCCCTGAGAGTATGGTTGTTAGCACTGTGAGAATACTTGCAATGTTTACATGCAAAGTCTTAACAGTTTCAAGATTCCTACTTGTTAATATGTTAACATTATGCTGCTTAAAGCTATACCAAATATATAAAACAAAACATATGAACAAAACCCAAAATAAACCAAAACCACCACCACAACAAACAGCAACAACAAAAGAAGAAAACCACGCCTTTCTTACAATTTTATTTTACATTATCCCACAATGTAAATCGCTAAGATTGATTGATTGTTTATTGTTTTCCGCAACAATCAACAATTTTTCAGTTATCTGGTAGCGTCCAGTTTTTATTGGTGGAATAGAGAACCCAGATACAATGTACCTGGGAAGAGACTCCAACATCGTTTTAATAACAACTTCAAACTACCTTTGCTTATTGGAAGGCTGCAAAATTTAGGCCTACGCTCGGCGATTCCGGCCATTGAGCAAGGGGGGGAGGGTATTTATCGTGTAACATTTGCTGTGACATGGGGCCTAGATATTTGCTTTTCTCGTCCAAAGGACCGCCCTATTTAATCGCCTCTTATTGCAAGCATTGGGTACTGAAGATGCGAGGAAATGAATTCAAAAAAATATATGAGGAAAAATTCTTCAAGCACCCTCGGGTACTGCCCATGTATAATCCAGTTTTTTTTCATATCATGGTCCTGGAGGGTAGGATGGGGCCAGGTCAATTTTTTATTTTGTAATATATAAGAAAAGGGATTCAAAATTTTTCATGAGATTACATAGGGAATTGAAATAAAAAATATTTTTATGTTTCTGTATACGATATGAGACTTATCATATATTTCTTGCTCTCTGTCAACTTCTGATCAGAATCCGATGAAGTTTAATGGCGTGGTTGTTCTATATATAAAAAATACTGTAGTCACTATATAATTCTTAATTCCCAAGTTTTGCATCTCGTACTTTCTTAAAGGCACGTGATAATTGTTTTGTATATACATTGTATATACTCGTACTTTTTTTTATTTTATCTGAAGCTTGGCGTTTTACTTTTTCATTTGTTTGACATTTGGTTTTATGTACGGTGTGGCATAATTTATATTTATAAAGTATTTCCTGTACTTTAAAGAAATTCATTTATTGTGTCAATTGCATAATTAAATCAATAACACAGAAATGTTGAATTGTTGACGACCAATTCTTCACGATGACGTCATTTCATTAAGCGTGATTTTTCAAAGTCTTCCGAAGATTGTGGGACCACGCTTTACACGCCCTTTAGGCAGCTGTATAAATTTATATAACCTCAGAACTTTTCACCTATTTTTCGTTGAACCCTCGTTAATGATATATATGAGGCTGTAGGCGAAACAACGTAAATGAAATGAGCTATTAAACGCCTCTTTATGAACTCTCTCTTTCGAGCAAATAGGGAATTGTTAGTCGGCGGTAATTTGGTAAGAATAAAATACATGTATATAGGTTTTTAATTGGCTATTTAAGTAGGTCTCCTACAAACAGGTCACACGATGAAATCAAATCATAGATGAAATAGCCGATCCTTAACAGATTGGACGAGAAATTATTGCTGGAGAGGATAGATAAAACCAAGCATGAGACCCCGAAAATGCCCTATGTAACAGCAGGTTTGGCCCGATGGAGATCCCCCCTAAGCACCGAGGATAAGCCTAAATTTATCACGTCTTTTTGAGTATTAATTATTAACCAAATTGTACAGCTCGGGTTTTTGACAAATCTGTTTGACCACGTTTAGGAGAAACTGTATGACCGAAATAAAATATTGTACTGCTGAAATAATTTATATTTTGGGGTTATCAATTTCAAATTTACTTCCTTAAATCTGCTAAACACTCGGATCGGGATTAGTACAGGTCCTTGGTATCCCTTGCTTGTTGGATGAGACCACAAAAAGTTAATATGTAACAGCAAGTTTAGCCCTAAGCGCCGAGCACAGCCCTACATTTTATAGCCCTTCACCGGCAATGGTGACGTCACCATATGAGTGAAAGATTCTCGTAAAGGACGTTAAGCAATATACAATCTATCCTTGTCAGTGGTTCCCTTGTGTGAACATGTGAACTCTAAGAGGGGGTATATTTACTGGCTTATGATTTACTGTTTTTATTTTATGCCCCACTAATTGAGAGAGCCTCCGTGGCCAAGTGGTTAGAACACCTTGCTCAAAATCACAAGGCCTCTCACCTCTCGTTGGTGCGGGTTCGATTCTTGCTTGCGCAGGGGAGCAGAATCCCTGAAATTTACAATTTGTTTCTCCTGCTCCAAAAGATTCTTCATACAAAATTTCGAAAGAATTGCAATGGTAGTTATAAAGAATTTGAATATGTTCAACTGTTGACACATTTAGTCACTGATTATTTTGGCCCCATCCTCATACCAAAACCACAAAATTTTGGTATCGCCTTCCTGCGCATTATAAATATCCATTTATCTTTAATTTGGTATAAATAGCAATGTCTCCGTGGCCTAGTGGTTAGAGTATCGCGCTCAAAATCACAAGACCTCTCACCTCTAGTCGGCGTGGATTCAATTCTCGCTCGCGCCGATATATCTGAGAAAGTTTTCAAGTTTACTTTCGGAAGGTCGGTAGTCTCTTCCCGAGTACACTGTATCGGGATTCTCTCTTCCACAATTAAAAATCTTTACGCCACCAAATAACTGAAAAATTGTTAAGTGTGGCGGAAAACAAAAATCAATCAATCCACTGATCGTGACACAAAGGATCTTCAGGAAATTAAAGTATGTCTTGAAATTCAAACTTCAAATCTGTCAACGTTTGTTTATTTTCAGGAGAAATCAGATAGGTTACAATCTTTTAAGGATTTAAAATGGCTTATTTATGAAGTTTTGTAAATTACCCAACCCTATTTTTGCATTTTCATGATTATATTCCCGTTGAAGGGAGAATAAATCTTCCTTTGAACAAACCTAAATCCCTTTATCTTAGGATTGTTTGTGCCAAGTTAGATTGAAATTGGCCCAGTGGTTCAAGTTACAGAGAGAGAGATGAACGCCGAACAAAAAGTTGTCAGAAAAATTCTCTTGAGCTACAAATTAAGATGGTGAAAAGAAAATCATGGTCGCCGAGCAGGTAAGGTGCTTAGGCATCTGCTGGTAGAGATGGTACAACGTTATGTGCATTCCGATATAGGTTTTACATGAGAATTTAAAGGATCATTCTAAATTATATTCAAAACCAGAAAAGAAAACACACTTTTGCAAAAGGAGTATTTTAGGAACGGAGATGCCCGGTAAAAATACTACATGTATCAAAAGAAGCATTCATCCATAACAAGTGCCCAGAGAACAACTTAGAATTCAACGAACGAAATTGCTACACGTGTTAGAGAAAATAATATCCCGTCCAACATCTTTTTGAATGCCTCCATCATAAGTGACAGTAGTTTTGACTCGGGTAAGTTAACGGGAGAGTTAGATGAAATAAAACAATAATGAAACGATCTACCAAACAGAAAAGATTTTGAATCCCTTAAAAAGTCTAGAGTGGGAAAATGAACTGAAAGCACTGGCAACAGATATTGTGAAAAATCTTATGAATGCACTGGAAGAAAAAAAAAAATCAAAATCAACTCTCAGAAATAGTGATAAATTTGAAAGAGGAGTACAAAGAAAAACTCAATGTCGATTGAAAATGAAATTCTGGCAAAGGGGATTAAAGCTTTGAAAGACGCAAACTTAAAGTTGAAGTCGGAGATAAATGCAAATAGTGTAAAGGACGCAATAAGATCTGCGAACTTCACTGAATAATATTCATGTAAAATTAATATAAAAGTGTTTAATCTTCCTACAAAACAAAAACAAGAATTAAAAAAAGTTTAATCGAGATTCTAAGCAAAGGTCTGGGACTACAGATCCACTAGATATGACGGTAATGGACCGTATCTCCACAGCAAGTCAACATTCCAAAGATAAGCCAGTCATTGAGCGCTTGGAATATTCAGAAATGAAAAGAACATTGATTAGAACAATTTCTTCGTTGATATTCGTTTTGTGGATGATTTCACACAGAAAAACATGAACCTTATAAAATGGCTGCGAGAACAGCCTGGTGTTATAATGCCAAAGTGTATGGGAGATGCATGGCGGGGATTGAAAACATTAAATATGTAAAGACGATATCATGCTAAATTTAAACTCAATTGTTCTATAGTTCCACTGTTCTTATTCTATAGAAATTAACAAAAGAACCCACATGGTCCATGTTTATAACAGGATGATTTTAAACTTTTTTAAAATTTACTTTGTATTGTATTTGTGTGCTATCTTACTGTGACTACTTTTACAACATTTTGTTAATACGCATTTGATTGATATTGACTTTACTTACAAAGAATGAAATTAGAATATTAACTATTAACTGCCAAGTAGTAGGTTGTCAAGAAAAAAAGAGATGTTCTGATTTTTTTAAAGACAAAGCGATGTGATATATATGGTCTGCAAGATACACAGAAATATACAAAGTATTAATACAAATGAAAGGGAATTTGAAAAGTGTTTTTCCCCCAGTCTTTTTTGTGTGTATGTGTGTCCAATGCAAGGGGACCTGCTATACATTTTAACAATACATTTGATGTTTTTGTACATAAATAAAAAAGGCTAATAATGACAATTATATTATTTTAGATGTAAGTATATAAGGTAAAAGAATAACATTATATAATTTAAATTGTCTAAAAAAAGATTCACCAACATTTTTTTGAGACTGTAATAGAAAATACACAATATTTTGAAAACTATAACTATATATTCTGTGGTGATTTTAATTTTGTTATGAATCTCAATATTGACTGTAAATTGTTTAAAGATAATAATTTAAATAACTCAAATGATCTACTAGAGGCAATGAATGACCTAGATATATACTGGACAAAAAAAGTTAAGGATCATAATTTTGATCTCAAAAATTTTTATTAAACAAATAATTACTTTGACAAATTTTAACATGTATAGTTTCTCCAATATGTCCTTAACACAATGGATTTACCTGGTTTCATATTGACGTCATAAGTGCACGATTTTTTCGCCCAAACACAAGCAAGGGGTCAAAATCAAAGTGTGCCAACGTGTATATTGAAATTGAAAAATTGTGATTTTCATTTTATTGTGGGTATTTATTGCTCTAATTTACTCTTAGGTGAACAATTATTGACATTAAAAGCCATGAGGTCAGGCAGTAGGTATGCTTCAAGCTGGCCAAGTTCAGACTGTCTCTAGACATTTTAATGTGTCCCAAAGTGTGATTTCAAGGTCGTGGAATCGTTTTAGGCAGACAGGTAATGTTTCTGAGAGACCGAGATCAGGTCGTCCAAGGTCCACAACCGCTCGCCAGGATCGTTATATGTCACTTATGGCTCGTAGACACAGGTTTCAGAGTGCTGTCTAACTCAATACTGACTTTCATGCAGCAAGTGGGGTGCGCATAACACCACAAACTCTCAGACAGAGATCTCATGCTGCTAACCTTCGGGCTCATCGATCTGCTGTTCGTCCCACTTTGAGGAGAAGACATCGTGCAGCACGACTCAATTGGGCTCAAAATCACATAAACTGGCAACTGCGTCATTGGACGCCTGTTCTTTTCACAGACGAGTCACGATTTTGCGTGGACTTTCATGACGGTCGTAGGCGTGTATGGCGCATGCGTGGAGAGCGGTACGCTGATTGCTGTGTAACAGACCATGATCGTTTTGGAGGTGGCTCTGTGGTGATATGGGCCGGAATCAGTATTGGTGGATGTACTGACTTGCACGTGATTAATGGCAATCTTACCGGTGCAATTTACAGGGACGAGATACTGCATCCAATTGTGAGACCTTATGCGGGAGCTATAGGCAACGACTTTGTGTTAATGGATGATGATGCTCGTCCCCACAGAGCACGTATAGTGACATACTACCTTGCTACAGAGACAATTAAACGTATGGATTGGCCGAATTGTTCTCCGGATTTAAATCCAATAGAACATGCCTGGGACATGTTGCAGCAAGTTGTTTCCAGACGGCCTGTACTTCCGACAAACCGCCAGGAGCTTACGTTAGCTTTACAGCAGGAATGGGCAAGGTTGCCACAAATTGCGTTCCGCAGACTCATCAGAAATATGCAGAGGCGTTGTCGTGCCGTTATACAGGCTCTGGGAGGATATACACCCTATTGATATTGCCTTTATAAAGATTCGATCATTTATAATGAAATTTGTTATTGTTAACGATTTTCGAACTGTTTATGGGGTGGGGGGTTACCTGACAATGGTTGCTCTGGCTGCTTAACGTATTGATGAATTTGTAAAAACAGGTTTAAAATGTATTGTTCGATTGCCGTTGAACATTTTAAGTATATATTTAACATAATTTATTTGGTTTTGTTATGAATAAAATAATTCTGTAATCATGATCCTTAACTTTTTTTGTCCAGTATATTTGAGATATACTTGGAGAAGAAACAATTCAACTACATCAGTCAAATTAAATTTTTATCTCTAACGTTTTACTTAACAGGGTACATGATTGTGTTGTAGAACCAGAATATAGATCAGACCATTGTATGGTCATTTTTGGCATTAATATTTCAGGATTTGCATACAGAAAATGGTTTATGGAAACTTAAGAAATCCTTGCTTTATGACAAAGAATATGTCCAGAAAATCAAACAAACAATATTGCGGATAAATCAGCAGTATATGATACCAGTTTATGATATCAATAATATTGGGTCTATTCCAGATAATGAAGTTAATTTTATAATTAATGACCAGTTATTTTTAGATGTTTTCATGATGGAAATAAGAGAGAAATCTGCATCACATTCAGCGTACATACACAAATGTAAAAATTGTATAGAAAAAGAATTCAATATTTTGATTTAAACAATGGACGAGAATGAAGAATTGGCAGACGTTTCTGACATTAGTTTGGAAGATGCAAAGAAACAATTAGAATTATTAAGGACGGATAAAGCAAAAGATGCTATGATCAGATCAAAAGCAAATGGACTTAAGGAGGGAGAAAAACCTACAGAATACTTCTGCAATTTAGCGAAACTTTACAAATAAAATAATTCAGTCGGAAGAAAAAGAAACTGGTAAAGTATTTACAAATCAGCATGAGATACTGGAGGAGATATGTAAATATTATGAAAATAAAACACATGTGGGAAATTTACATGAATGGGAAAATTACAAATTAATTAAAAATGTTATTAAATTGTCATTAGAAGAAAATATCAATTTAGAGGGGGAGATAATTTATCAAGAAGCAACAAACACTATCCAAATAAATAATAATAATAATACTAGTCCAGGAAGTAATGGCTTCACAAAAGAATTTTTCAATTTTGTTAAAGACCTTTGAATCTTTGTGACTAGGGCATTAAATTTTGTTATAAAAGGGGAGAACTATCAAATACGCAAAACAAGAGACAATTACATGGTTACAAAAACCAGACAAACCAAAACAATTCTTACAGAACTGGCGTCCTATTACATTGCCCAATACTGTTTATAAGATAGGGTCTGAACGTATTGCAGGTAGAATCAAGTCAGTTCTTCCAAAAATAATCAGTGGAGACCAAACTGAATATTAGGAAGAAACATTTCAGAAAATACAAGACTAATTTATGACAAAATCAATTAGACTCCAGTTAAAAACATCCCCGGTATGACCCTCCTCATAAGTTTTGAAAACAAAACATTTGATACAGTCTGATGGAACTATTTAAGAAGAGTGTTGGCATTTTTCAATTTCGGTGAATCTCTTATTATGTGGATCACAGCTTTTACAACAGTACATTGACAACAATAAACCAAGTTGGAAATCTGTCAAGGTGGTTTAATAATAGGCGTGGATCTAGACAGGGAGATCCGATCTCACCTTATTTGTTTTTATTATGTGTAGAAGTACTTGCAATAAAATTAAAAGTAATGGAAAAGTAAAAGGTATCAGAATAGGTAATATAATTCATTTAATGTCATATTTTGCGGCTGAAACGTATATATTCTTAGATGGCAGTAGAGAATCTTTAGAGGCTACCTTAGATGACCTGAAATATTTTAAAGGGATATCTGGTCTAACTGTCAATTGTAGTAAAAGCCAAGTAGTATAGATTGGTAGTAAGAGATATTCAGTAGAAAGATTAGTAAACGATAAAGAGTTGATAGGAAATAAGGAAATAATAAATTTCAAGTTCTTAGAATAGAATTTGATGTTGACTGAAGTAATTTATTGAAAATAAATTTTGATAAAATTTTGCGGTTCAAAATCTTTTTCAACAATGGGAAAGAAGAAATCTTAATCCTACTGGGCGTATAACAGTAATAAAATATTTCGCAATTTCACTAGTACACTTGTTTTTTGTGGCACAATAGAAACATAAAGGTAAAGAGAAAAACACAATATCTGAGAGAATGGTGTGAAAATAATATATTTCCTACATTTTTGACTTGAGTATCACTGAAGAGACATTGTTTGTCGATATGCGCATCTGCGTGCATCAAAGTTGGTACCGTATATGTTTTGTATATATATAGTAAACTCATCATTAGATGACAATGGCAGTATCATAAATTATAATCAATCCATGTAAATATATAAAGTGAAATCTTATTTTTTGAAATTTTGTTTTTGGTATAAGAAAAGCATTGAAGAAGGCAATGACAGTTAATGGAATAAACCAGTTTTAAAAAAATCAAGAACCTACTATTCCTCTATTTATAGACTCTGTCATATATTATTAAACAAAAACGAAAAAAAAATATACCAAATTTTTAATTATAGCGATGAAAAGCGTACAGGGCATACAAAGAGGGATAAACAATTTGATATCTCTCATGAAGAGTGGAGTAAAATTAATAAAAATGCTTTTAATTATTACAAAAGATACACAATTTCAGTGGCTGCAATATCGTATCAATCATAAAATTTAGTCACAAATTCATTTTGTTAAAATTAAAGAAAATAGATAACGATCCATACATTTTGTGCAAAAGAAACAGAATGAGTAGAACGTGTTGTATGATTGTGAAACTGTCTTATTTTTCAAAAATGTTCAATCCTGGTTTAGGGGTAATTTCTCACCAAGTATTGTAGGTAAAACCGTTTTTGTTGGGTTGTTCAGAAAATGAAAGGATAAACTTAATTATCATTTAAAGTATTTTACATATTGCTGCAAATGTAGATGTAATCCGCTTTTACAGCTAGCATGTAAAAACAATTCTGTTGAAGCTTTTGAAAAGAAATGGAATGCATTTCACAAATTAAACGACTCAGCAACTTAGATCATCTAGTATATATTTGTATTGAACCAATGTGCAAGATACTGATTCATTGAGTACAGTATGCCATAGCATTTGTATTTTATATTTATGTCATTATCACAACGGTACACTTTAACATGCTTTTGGTATCAACGTTTGACAACCTATCAGATTATTTGTATTGTAAACCTAAAATTATACAAATGATAAACCAGAGTATTCCATTCCTTTCTAATCCTCTTCCTTTTTTCTGTATTTGAATGAGTGCCTATTGGAATGAATGTGCGAGTAAATTGTAAATAATAATAACAATACCCTGTACCCCCTTGTCAGGTGGGCTGGTAAGGGAAATTGTTAAAACCCTGACAATGTTACTCTATGAATAAGTATTGTGAACATGAACAAAAAATTGAGATGGTATAGGTTTTTAGAGAATATATAAATGATCAAAACGAAAAACAGAAAAGAAAACCACTACAAGGAGAAAATATAGTTTACTGAGAAATTTTATTACAGTGATGGATTGATTGATTGATTGATTATTTATTGCTTTCCGCCACACTCAACAATTTTTCAGTTACCTGGAGGCGTCCAATTTTTGTTGGTGGAGGAGAGAACCCAGATACAAATGTACCTGGGAAGAGACCACTGACATTCCGCAAGTAAACTGGCAAACTTGCTCACATAACGCCGCGGCCGAGATTCGAACACGCGCCGACAGAGGTGAGAGGCTTTGTGATTTTGTGCCCGATGCTCTAGCCACTCGACCACGGAGGCCCATACAGTGATGAAAGAAAACACACACCAAAAGATAACACTGATATGTATTGACTGGTTACTTTCATGTGTAATATGGATGAACCAATGAAATAAATATTGAATACGTACTTAAACAGTTCCTGCGCGGTAGTGCTCAAAGGGTGAAGACCTTACAGCCTTAACAATACTTTAAATACATGTACAAATCATTTGTTTTGTGTTCTGTTTTCTGTTTGATTGTTTCAAGTTTCAATTACAACAGAACCAAATTTACACTTAGGAAAGACCTACAAGGGGGATAAGAGGCAGGTACAGGGTGATCTAAAATATCTTACACTAATTTGACTTTCAATAATCTTGTCAATAATCATTCTACATATTTTATTTATATATCATTTTAAACTGCTATGCCTGTCATTTTAATAAATAAGTAAATACGGGAAAACGTTGACGTTATGACGTCATAATACTGTTATTGTTTATTCAACATGGATTTATCAAATCAGAGCGTTGCAGAAGTTGTCCAATTATATATTTTGAGACACATTCACCCGTAACAGTGATTCGTATTATGAGAAAAAGACATCCATCGGATATTCAGCTTACAAAACTGCACGTTCCCAGGTTAGTGAAGAGATTTCAACAGACCGGTGCAGTAGATGGTGCTCGTTGGCATTCTCATGGGCACTAATTGTGTTCCCTTATTGGCAGACTTATTTTTATATTCTTATGAAGCGGAAGTCAGAAACTGTTACAGGATAAAAACAAAAATATTGCCGTGTCTTTCATACATATAGATATATCGATGACATCTTATCAATCAACAATCATAATTTCATAATTATGTCCATTTGATATACCCCAATGAACTCGAAATAAAGGACACTACAGAATCTGACGTGTCTGCTTCATATTTGGATATTTTACTTAATGTTGACTCTAATGGCAGACTGACAACTACATTATATGACAAGCGTGATGACTTCAATTTTGCAATCATCAACTTTCCATATCTATGTAGTAATATACCACTTTCGCTTGCTTATGGTGTGTATATCTCCCAGCTGATTCTATACGCGAGAGCATGCCGTGCGTATGAGAATTTTTTAAAGCGAGGTCAACTACTGACAAAAAAGTTGACGTTGCAGGGTTATAGCGAATCTCGTTTAAAGTAATTATTTCGCAAATTTTACGGTCGCTATAATGACCTTGTTTGCGATTACAAAGTGTCTCTGGGACATATGTTGAATGATTTGTTTCATACCCTTTGTTAGACTGTCATTTTTCATACTAACTTTGACTACGGATAATCCCGTTTACCTAAATTCAACTAAGGGCCGGCGCGACCGGTCAGCAGAGGATGCTTACTCCTCCATCGCACCTGATCCTACCTTCGCTTTGTCGGAGGTCTGTGTTGCCCTACACTCGAACTTGTATATGTCTTGTGGATTTATGATTACGATTTACACATTGTTTACTTTGCCATTCGATATTTGAAAAACACTAGAAGGCTTCGAACAACCAGAAGCGTTGAATCGGTTGCAATTGTTAAAGAATCACGGAAAAGCCACAAAGTGAGACGTGTACGGGGGATCTAGGGAACACACCCAGCTATGCAAGTGTGTACAGAACTTTACGGTATGACTTATAACGTTTTCCTTATACAGTGCCTATGATGCAATACTTGAAAGAATTTGATATAGCAATGAGACTTGAATTTGCTCAGTGGATGACCAACAACATTGAAATTGCTGACACTGTTTATTTTACTGACGAAACTCGCCTATAAGCAAACGAAACTTTCGTGTTTGGGGGAAAAGAGAAACCTCAGTACCGGAAAGAGAAATCATTGCCTGGTGATGAGGTGACAGTGTGGGCAGCTCTTAGTTCTGATGTAGTCATTGGGCCTTTTTTTTCGGATTTGATGGTGAGGTGAAAACTCTTAACAGTGACCGTTACTACAGCTTTTGAAGAACAATTTCATTCCAGCTTTGCGCAAGGAGATTTACTTCCAACAAGATGGAGCTACCCCACACACGTCAGGACAAGTTCTTGGGTGGTTAAAGAAAACATTCGGTCATAAACTGATTTCGTGCAGGACGGATTGTGCTTACCCACCACACTCCCATGATTAAGGCCATTGGACGTTTTGCAGTGGCGATGTTTGAAAGACAAAGCGTATACACCAAAGCCAACTACCCTGGAGAATATTAAATTAGGAATACACCGAGAAATTCGGAAAGTTACTCCAGACGTGTGCAGAAACGTGATCCATAAATTTAAGAAAAGACATGAACTAGTGATTGAACAAAAAGGACGTCATGTAAAGCATGTGCTGTAAATAACAGCATTATTTTGAGACGGGATTTTTCATTTAATGAATATGTGACAGACGGTATAAAATGTTATAGCATATATTAACATTTGAAATATTTCATTAAAGAGTTTTATGCTATTTGGAAGAATTATTATCGGTTTAAATGGTGCGAGATATTTTGGATCACCTTGTACTTTATAAAGTATTTTAGGGTGCATGTCGTTATGTCGTTGTTCTGTAAACGATCTTTTAAGAGACAAATCTCATTCCACCGAAAACTAAAGGTTAACAGTATTATCATGTCTGTCAGCATCCAATGATGATCCTGCAAAAGCGTTTTAGGGGAAATAAGGATACAAGATTTGATTTTCAAGAATACGAAACCTTTTTTGTGAACAAAAACCAAGACTCATCTGCTAAAAATGTTCTGACGGAGTGTGTATTTGATTATTATAACACTACATAACTTTTTACAGCACTTACCCAACTACAAAAATCAAAGACAAAAATCAAAGACAAAATATTAACATAATGTTACATAAAAGCCGTAAAAACATATCGACTCTGATTTTACGTTAGGGAACTTTTTTTTTTAAAGAAAATGCATGCATTGAATGGCGTATATGTGTGCATGTAAATTTCCTTTGGTTTTAATGGAAATAAAATTTAGATAATTTGCATAAAAAGCGGATTTGTCAACAGAATGTGTTCGTTTAGCAAAACTTTGCAAAAACATAACAGAGTACACTCATGGAGATGTTTAGGGAGGAAAACATAAGGTAGAAATAAATAGGATGATAGAACCGATCCTTTGGTTTTACTGATCGTATTGACAAAACAATCTCTACCGATATGGACGGTACAAACGGACAATAATTTGTAAATGTTTGTACATTACGTCTTGTTGTATGTTAAAATATAACGTATAATGATGTGTAACCAGTGATCATATTTACAATATCTTCAAGAATCATTATAGACGATTTACAAGACTTTGATAACCAATTCCAAACTATAAAATTCGAATACTAGTCCAGTATTTTGGCGGGTTTGGTTGCAATGTAATCAGACAGCATTAACGACTTGTCGACATTACGGTACATGTACCTTGAGCTGATTGCCAGACATTTGAAAGAGCTATCTACGTGTACCTGTACATTAATGTTAAACTTAGCATGTATATCATGTGTACTTAGGACGAAGATAAAAAATACTTGCAATAAAAATTTATATACCAGTAAAACATTGATATCTTGCGATTAGTCTTTCATAAAATTAAGTTTTCAAACATGACAGTCTCTGATTCTATGCACAGGTACACTGAAGTTGATATGAAAAAGATACTGGATCTTGTAGTTCCTCATTGACAATATCCATGTAATTTTTGGTGATCAAGTTTTCCAACATTCAAGATATAATGTGGCGGATGTGGCCGGTTAACATGGCATGCTTATACATCCTAGGCACTTGATACCAGGTTCCGTGTTTGTCTTACTCTACTTTTGTATTCTTTATCAGATTTATTATTATTGATCACTGTTCATTATCTTCACTTTTCGCTTTAAATCAAGAACATAATGCAAAGTCCAGACAAAACATGACTGAAATGTTTGGACTATGTTACAAAGATATAGAAACGACAAATGATAGGAATGGATTATATGGTGTTGAATCATTATTCAAAGACAAAACTAGTGGTGCATTTAGATAAACAAAATGTGAAGAAAATGTAATTTTAGCTGCGTTTGTATATTATTCTGAATCTGCAAAGGGAGGTAACTAGCTATATAAGCTAATAAATATTTACAATTTCACAGTTTCATTTGATGGAAATTCATCAGCATATTTTCACTACGCCTTATATATATATATATATATATATATATATATATATATATATATATATACTCTGCAAAAAAAGAAACGCATAGCCCTTTTGAAATTTTAAAAATGCAAATTATGTATTTTACCCGGTAAACTGAAATGGTTAATTGAGTAATTGATTTTTTACAGGTAAGTATGAAACTTTAAAGGTCTGTTCATTTGATTTGGCTCTCTGCCAAATTAGCTCGGCGACTCTCTAAAATTGCACATCACCTCTATCGCCATGGAATTTGGATTACGTTTTTCACGAGAACTTTGTGCTTAATTCAACCACTACATTAAAGCGTACAAAAGGACGAAGTTTGAAGCTTGAATTCATCATAACGTTAAAATGCTGCCATGCCATGGTTGGACCCTGCTACTCGAAATATCGTCATTGGCAGTCTCCAGGCCGGAGTATCCCAAAGTGAGATTGCACGAACTGAAAACGTAAATCAGAGCACAATTTCTCGGCTGTGGAACAGATTCCAGCAGACTGGCTCTACTAAAGACCGACCGAGGAGTGGGCGACCTCGCATTACGACTCCTGGACAAGATCGCTACATCCGGGTCTTTCATCTACGGAATCGAACCGTTGCTGCAACAGCTACTGCAGTCGGAATACCTGGATTGAGAAGAATCAGCTCGCAGACAGTCCGCAACCGACTTCGACAATATGGCATTAGACCCAGAAGACCGTATTTTGGAGCATTTTTGACACCGTTACACAGACGAGAAAGAGTCCGATGGTGCAACAGATTGAGGGGCTGGACATTCCGCAACTGGCGTAGAATCTGGTTCAGCGATGAGTCCCGTTTTCTGCTACAGAAACGTGATGGAAGAATCCGTGTATACCGGCGTAGGAATGAACGTTTCTCTTCCTCGTGTGTCCAAGAAGTGGATAGCTTCGGTGGAGGTAGCGTCATGATGTGGGCGGCGATCTCTAATGACCGTAAAACAGAACTGGTACATGTCCCGGGCAATTTAACGGCTCAAAGGTACAGAGACGAAATTCTCCAACCTCACCTTATGCGCGTAATTGACCGACAGAGGGAGTTATTCCAACATGACAATGCTAGGCCTCACACAGCCCGCTTAACAATTGACTACCTTCAGCAGAACAACATTAATGTGCTACCATGGCCTTCCAAATCACCGGATTTGAATCCGATTGAACACTTATGGGACCAACTGGATAAACGTGTGCGCCTGCGCCAACCTCCGCCTCAGACCCTCGATCAGCTCCGTCAAATGTTACAACAGGAATGGCGAACAATTCCACGCAATAACGTAAGAACATTGATTGACTCTATGCCAAGGAGATGCAGAACTGTGTTGGCAGCTCGAGGTGGTCATACACGGTACTAACTTAAACGTGACAGGAAGTGTTCTTAACTGTGATGATCTGACTTTTTTTTCACCAATATCTAAGGTTTGGACTGTAATTTTTTTCAATTGAAACAATTCTAGTGAATATCTACATTTTTTATTGTAAAATCATAATCCAAAATACATCTACTAAAATCTTAAAAAATCCATTATGCGTTTCTTTTTTTGCAGAGTATATATATATATAATTATTGTGCTAAATGTTGAACAATATTTCATTCATGGTTATTTTTGTTTTATTTTTGAATTTTTGTAAAGTATGTGTTCACAGAAGATTGTGATTTTTTGGTTAATTATTTAATACTCTTTTTTATTTTTGTTTTTGTTATTGTATTTATTCATATGATATTGATGATGTTGGTTTCTCTCCATTTTCTAGTTTATATCTTTACCTGCTGTGCGATACACTAAGATGCAATAGAATGATACAAGTAAATTCGATTGTGAATAAATCTTATTTTACGCTTGTATTACACCAACTCAGGCCACCACTTATTTTAACGATTCATCACACGAATTGGTAAAATGTTAGGGATGGTATGCGAGAGGTACGGCACAGTTCGATATCGCCTGTCCTTGTGTACTATCCCAAACCTAGGCCGATCACAGACTCTAACCTTGGTTATCAATCAACCTCAAATATCGGGGACATGACCTCATCCAGGTTAAACCCCTTTTATCCAATAATGATAATCTTCTGGTAATGATAATTCCCTGTCTTTGTGACTCGCATCCAGGTATAGAAACCCCACCTAAATAAGATATATAATCAATACGAATCGTGCGTTAGCCAGGTACAAATACAACTATATTTATGAAACATTCCGTTATCAATTATGTCGCAATACAATAAATAAAATACAAATCACAATAACATGTCGTAAACATCTTTACAACACTTATTAACCAAAACCTCTTAAAATGATCAATTTGAATGCCCACGACGTACCTAAACGAAATATAAAACCAATGCGAATCGTGAGTTACCTCTCGCAGAAACGGGTTCTATATACAAAATCTCCTCCTTTAGCTGAAGTCAGAATTCCTTAATTTTAATGTCTTAAGATATGCACTTTTGGCATAAATCTTTAATTAGAAATTAGAAATCATTTCAATTCTTTCATTTGAAACTTTCAGTTCTGTCATTGAACATTCAAATTTATCTTACAGTTCTTGCATAATATTAAATTATATTTTTAGATCACTGATGTATTTCAACAATTGACGTCTTGACTTGATTTGGCATTGGCTACCAACTGACCAAGCCCATATATATTGCCACTGCAAAATACACACAACATATTATACATAATCTATACAAATATTTAACCATAGTTAAAAATAATTCCATTGGGTGTCAATCGTGCTGACCATACATTGAATGGCTGACCAATGCAGAAACTATTCAGAACAGTAACCCATGAGTGACTTTGTGTTCGCACTCGCACAAACATCGCTAATGCACAAATCATTAACCGAAAAACATTTCTCCTGTATCACACACACATACACACACACACACACTGTATGTAACAATCATTAATAAAATTAAAACAAAGCTTAAGATTTTATCAAAATAAAGATTTCGGTTCTATTGAATATATAGCATTATAAAAATCAATATTTGTACGGGAAGACAAAGCTTTACGTTTGCTTCTTTCGGAACTTCTGAAGAGGTTTCATAACAAACAATTATACTAGTAGCAAAATCTCATTAAAAAACTTAATTTTGTTGCCATTTAAGTAGTAAATGGCAATTTTGTGACAAAAAATTTCGATACGAAAATGACAGTTAACATTGCTTTAAAACAATATTATAGAATGATTTTTTTTTAAAATAGAACCAAACAATATTTTAGAATGAAAATAAAAAACAAATATAGAATGAAAAATAAAAATAAAAATAGAAACAAACAATATTATAGAACGAAAAATAAAAAACAAACTAAAACTATTATGGAATGAAATATCCTACTATATTTATATAACGCTCATCTAATAATTTGGTTATCATGTAAAACAAAATAAAACAAACCAAATACTTTGAATAAAATAATACTAAACTGAGGTTAAAATAGGAGCTAATTCAACTTGCTGAAACTTGACGATTCCATGCTGAAACTTGCCAGAAACCATGTTTACACATAAATTTCCAAATAGTTTCCGTAGTGTATCCGCGTTGCGGATACTGCATTTTTCATCCAGTATAAGAGTAAACATATTTTTAAAAAAACCAATTGTTTACATGAATACCAAAATACAGTTTAAATGCAAGTTTAAAAACATATGACAGAGTTGTACGTTTCTGTTTAAAAACAGCTAATGAACCTTCGAACCGAAGATCTAACGGAGGCAGTTCCACAGAGTAGTTGAGAGGGCATCGGAACCGTTTTTCACCTTACCGTTTAGTATAAGTGTGTGGCTTTACAAGGTAAAACGAATCCGCAGACTGAAGTGTACACTGCGGGCGGTAGACTTGAACCAGTTCCTGGATGTACGCTGGAGCTAATCTACGTAGAGACTTGAAGAACAACAACAGCATTTTATATATTTTGTTCGATATGTCACAGGTAACAAATTGAAGTGATAAGAAAATTGGTGTAATATGCTCATGTTTCCGTAAACGTGTTATTAGTCTGGTAGCATTAAATTGAAGGTTTTGTAACTTCTGTAAGGATGCCGAATTAACACCATAAAGAAGTGCAGTTCCATCATCAAGACCTTATGTAACCATTGATTTAACGAGTGTCCTGCACGCACCCTCTGTTGTAAAAGATCTGAGTCTACCGATATTACGAAGTTGCTTGTCAACGAACTTGTTTGACAATTTATGCTAAGTGTGCTGCCGATAAACATCCCAAGAAGGTTTGCACTTGAAACACTAGGTCCTAATACAGAACCCTGCGGAACACCAAAGTGGAGTAGGGAATCTCTGAACAATGTAAATTCAACAGCAATTCCTTGACTTAGACCAAAGAGATAAGACTTCATCAACGACAAAGCTGATCCCATGATCCCCAAAACATGCCCCAGTGTTAGTATGCCATGGTCTATGATATCAAATGCGGCTAAATGATCAAGCATCACGAGTGAAACACATGAATTCCTGTCCAATGCAGAGGTAATATGGTGAACCCGTAATAGAGCCGTGTCTGTGGAGTGACAATTGCAGTAGGCAGATTGCGCCTGGTCGAGAAGGAGGTAAACTTTTAAATGGTTTTTTTTTCAAGTAAATTAAAAAATAGCAACAAACAATATCATTAATTGAAATAAAAAATAGAAACAAAAATATAGAATTAAATCACACAGCGAAAAATTCAATTGTTGAATTAGAATTAAGCGCAAAAACAAAAATGTTAAAATAACACTGTTAGCAACTTTAAAATATAATTATTACACTGATATACCTCCATACATGCAAAGTTAAAATGTGCAATGCATGTCTTCACTCATTTTTTTTTTTACAGGTGTTTTGCATGCATTTTTCAAAACTACTATCTGTATGTATAGTAAGTATCAAATATGACTTGACGTTATAAAAGATTTTTTTCATAACATACTGCGCTGTGCATTTGGTTGATGTTATAAGAATTTTGTTAAAACTAACAATCTTTGGAAATTTGTGAGCATTAGATATCTTCCTACACTACATTGCTTTGTTATCAATTGATTTATTCATTCATTCATACTGTATTTGCCTCATGTGAAGATTATGCAATTATATTCAAATTTAAAGAAATGCAAATATTTATGAATAATACGTTGAAATAAAATACAGAACAGAATTCTATCAATCTGTCATACAACTGACAGAATGAAGAACACATATACGGAAGAAACACAATAAAAAGACCAATGAAAAATATATTTACAAAATTATGTATAAAGTCTTCAATATTGTTTTATATTATTGACACTCTAGCAGATTCTGAGAATCCAGTTGTAGCATGTAGCTGCGATTGTATATAACAAGCGTTAAACAGTAAAATCGTAATACTCGTATACCTGTTTCTGGAATCTATGTAAGATTGATTGTTTGTTTTACGTCCCGTCGAGAATTTTTCATTCATATTGATATGTCACCAGCTGTAAGTGGAGTACCACACATTTAGACCTATGCTTAGTGCTCAGGACCGTAGCAGTGAGGGTTCTTTAACGTGCCAACGCCCACCGTGACACGGGACCTCTGTTTTTAAGGCCATATCCGAAAGACCCGTGATTCTCACTTCTGAATGCCGAGCGTTTGGCGAAGGAGCAATCATTACCTATTTTTGCGTCTTATGTTTGACGCGGCCATGGCACGAGTGTGACTTAAACTAACGACCTTCCGGTTACGAAACGAACGTTCTAACCACTGACCTACCGTGACCGGTTCTATGTATGAAACTCGCGTCCTAAGGGAACAAGAAATACTTTATCATTGGTACAACACAAAGTTCAACAGAGAAGAATACATCTAGATTGTTTGAGATTTCATCTAACCTGGAGATAATTATCTAGAAACTTGTTTATGAAATATTTCATACCACCTTGAGCAACCTAAGCATTGTAAACATTTAATCATGATTTACGTGTCTACCATAGCTAACTATCATTATTTATTACATATTCTGCGGGGAAAATTAGCGACAATTGATTCATTATATATTCAAGGAAGTTGTGGCCCCAGGCTGTCATTATACCTACCATGTGATACCAAGCACCGTATCTATGGGGAAAAGCAGTCCATTTAGCCTAAATTCACCACTGATTGTACACAGAACATACTTATTTTCTTGTGCGAACGGAAGGTCAAAAATATTTGTATAAAAAAGTATGGATAAAAGTCGTCGATGTTAACTGGACGCTTTCGATTCTGCGTTTCGCCAGTGATTTTGTCTTTGATATATTTACCAATTGTAATGATAGCTGTTTCCTTATGAATGCAATGCAGTTGTGAACAATGTGTGTATGAATCTTGAAGCGTTGCAGTTCATACCCTCATGTATTCAAAATTGAAATGTATTTCTTAAATAAAGACTAGTCTCGGTGGCTCAGTAGTAGAGCGTACGCTTCATAACAGGGAGGTGGTCAGTTTGAACCACTTCGTGCCACGAATGCGTCTTCAACTTTGAAGACTGGTAATTGAAATATACGTCAATGTAATATACATATTATTATTGATTGATTATCTATTGTTTAACGTCCCGCTCGCGAATTTTTCAGTCAAGTGGAGACGACACCATTGCCGGTGAAGGGCTGCAACATTTAGGCCTATGCTCGGCGCTTATGGCCATTAAGCATGGAGGAATCTTTATCGGTTTCCTTATCGCCTCGGTTTCACGGTCTCATCCGAAGGACCGCCCCATTTAGTCGCCTCTTACGACAAGCAAAGGGTACTGAGGATCTATTCTAACAAGACGGATCCCCACGGGGCTATGTATTATTATATTTATATTTAAATGTATTAGATATAAACTTTTACACCATACAATAATTTTATTTAACCATGGAAACAAAAATGTCAGAAAGGCACGTAATTCAAACTCGATGGTAGTTATCAACTAAGGTCAACCTCGGTCGATCTTCTTTTGTCCAACCTTGACCGTTTTGTGCTGAGAGAATTGTTGATAATGAACAACACGCTAATGGCCAACGAGATAACGATGGATAGCGTTTGAAACACTTGACTAGTCAGTGCTTGAAAATAAATTGCAATGCATTCCCCCATGATGAACTAGAAGATGCCGTTTCATGCACATTGTACTGATCAGAAAGGCATGGTAGGAACACCAAAACACCCTAAAGAATTTATTAGTAATGCCTTCGTTTAACTGGAAAACTGAACCATTCAGGAAATGCCCGCTGAGAACTTAATTTTCATACAAGGTGTAGTAGTGGTAACAATATTAATGGCTGTGATAACAGACAAAGTATTTATGTTCTTTTCTCCAATCTGCATTTTCATGTTCTACTGCAGGATGTATAAAATATAACAGCTCCAAGTGAAGTGGGAAAGTCTGTTGTAGCTTTGACCTCTTAATCAAAACTATAAACGTTAATGACCAACTACCTACGTATCAATGTTATGAAACATTTTTTTTTAAATCAAAAACTGTTATCAATGTCAAGTCACAACAAAAGCTGAAGACAGGGCAACGGGCATACAGGGACCCAAAATATAAAATGTGTTTTCATTTGATAAACAACTACTGTGTACATTTTAGTAGAAAATAAAACTTCGTGGTTGAGAACTTTTTAAGATACTGTGTCACAGTGAAGTCAACTTAGAATTGAAGGTCATCTTCTTTGACCTTGCAACCACAATTCCTTCAAGGTATTTATTTAATAATTATCTACATCCATATATAATGCATAAAAGGTTTCTATTGAAATCTTTACGATTTATCATATCACAAAGAAATCAGAGTGAAGTTAGAAATTAGAGGTGTGTTAAGATCTGAATTGTTGCCTTCGTGATTTCAAAATCTGTAATTTTCTCCCTTTTATGGCAAACATATAAAACTTTATGCCGAAAACTATTTAAAAAGTCACTATGCCACAGCGAAAGTGATGGTGGTGAAAAGCACACTATTTTCAGGTCAGAGGTCAATGGTGTCCTTGAACCTGATATTATTATGTTGGCACTGGCATCCCCGTATCATTTCCGAACATCCGTTGACTATTTGTCAAGGCATGTCAATTGAATTTTGGAATTATCTTTTCCCCATAGAGTTCTATGTTAGACCCCTTTTGATCCCTCAAAATGTACTACTCTAACCCCTTAAATCTGAAAACAAAAATATTTCTGCATATTGGCCTATCATATCCTTGAGTATTTATCTAATACTTTCTTCAGCTGGTTACGGATAGCTGTTGTGGACATTTTTAGGCGCGAGTAAGAAGAATCGGAAAACTAATAATAAACTAGTAAGAACAATTTATTAAGATTCCAAACTTAGTTTGGGGGACTTAGTGAACAAGAGAAACTGTCAATTACAATAGCAGTTCTTCAACCCCGAAACCAAGTTGCAGTGAACATGCTCAAACCACGTAAAATAGTACTCCACGAAAATAGATGAGTGATATAATTTACGGCATTTCACACTCAAGATTAATGATTGTTTACGTTCATTTATCATTTGCTATTTGTTTAAAAACATCCTGTGAATATATTATACACAACTTTATTTTCGATGAAGTTTTAGCTGATGTATGAATAAGTAAAAAAAAATGATAGCGTCACATCAAATAGAAATGAAAATTTAATGCATTTTAAAACAAGTTGAAAACAGATTTTATACAACAACAAAAAAACAAAAAACAAAAAAAAAAAAAAACCAAACCAAAAAAACAAAACAAAAAACAAAAAAACATGAACGTTTTCATGAGTGAACTCAAAGGCGTGTTGCAAAAGTAAGTACAGCCATCCAAAGATTCGTTGGGAACACTGTAATGCGATATTCATCATGCTTGGGATGTAATGAGAATAATGTGACCCTGTAAATTAAAATAATTTTTTTTTCCGTTCTTTACACACTGATTGTGACTACAGATTACTTCGTTTACCTGATCAAGATGCAGGGCTCACGGTGTGTGTGACTGGTCAACAGGGATACATATTCTTCCTAGACAATTGATTATACCTATGACATGTTCAGGGGTTGGAGTTTGCCCTTCTCTTAATTCCGTATTGTTTGTTGGATTTACGAAATTTATCACTGTTCGTTATCTTCACTTATTCATTAGAAACGCTAACTAAAAACTACTTTTATTAACTAATTGTAACATTGTCTGTAAAATGGGTCAATGGATATTTTTGTTCAATTGACTGTTTAGCGAATAAGCTAAAATCTATTTATGATTAAATAGCAAATTTAGAGGTTGATGTCGGAGGCAGTAAAGCCTCGTAAAGAAGCAACGGTAGTGCGTCATTGTGACTTTGATGAACAAAGAGTTTTGTGATAAGGACATAATAATCTATCATTTGATTTAATTTTTTGTTAAAGACGAACTCAAAATGGCTGCCGGGTGTAGATGAATCGCGTGCTATTTTCTCCTATGGTAATTATTGGAGATTATGAATATTGTTAAACTGATAGGAACAAGGCAGATTCCTGCTTTGAAATTAAGTTACCCAGAACATCATCAGTATGCTGTTGAAGGCGTCCATTTTAGTATTGTTCCTTGAAATGGTGTGTGGTGAGAGAATTTGCATTTTGTCAGGAGACCAACTTCATTCTGTGCGAACTCTGTCCGAGTGTGCTTTTTTGTGTGGGATAAAGTCCGGATGTTCAGTATTTTATCTGTGTAAACACAAAGAACACAATTTATGCGTGACGTATGAGAGACGCGGGGACAGCGCATGCCCAAATATGCCGTTGATCGTTCGTTGTTTGACTTTCATAAAGGTAAATTATATGCAAGCTAACTTAGCAATAAATCATATTTAATTCAGGTATTATATCATTATAATTTTTTAATTCTGAAATTAATTTTATTCAATTGATTATCAATATTCATACGATTTCAAATTAGCCCACACAAATGAAACAGGGTAATTTAAGTGCTTTCTACTGAGATAAGACTAAATTGGAGATATATTACATTTGATACGATTATAATTGGAGAAAATAAGTATGCTTGCCTTTGGAGGTGTTTAGCAAATAATTTTCCCGATTAATAATTGGGTGAAATTGTCAAATTTCTCCTTTGTTTAAATTACATGAAACAAACCGCCATCTTGATGGACAGGTTTGGCTTGAGGATCCATGCATGCGACATGCGGATTTGTGCAGTAGCATCACTTGTAGATATGAACTTAGAACGCAAAAAGTGACCGTGGTTCACCTTCGGGACTATATCCAAACCTTACGAATACCATGACATTTTGCACAGTTTTATTTTAGCCTCAGTCTCTCGGTTTGTTTTATTTTCGTAAACATTTACATGTTAACGATGACGAGGTCAAAATACAGAGGTTGTACGAGGAAGACAGAGGGAGAAATTATAACACTGTTATGTGATAGGATGGTTTTATATCCAAATTCTTGATCTATGATTATTAGCATTAAAAGGTACAATCTCTTTCTGTAATTTAAAGTAATTGTTGGTTAACTGAAATGAAAGACTTTGCAAAAGAGATGGATATATGCATTTTATATTAACTATCATTAGGTAGAATGCTTGCAATCCGTTCGTCCTATCTCGTCCATTAACCTTTTCCATTGTCAACGTTTCTCAATTTTCAACCAACCTTACAAAAAACGTGTTCATGTTTAAGGTATTCAAGTTTGTTGGAATGAAATATTCCATATATACTGTACATTATTTGATAAAGTATTACATTATGTGGTATTTTTGGTGCTTTTAGCTCTTCCAAGTTTGTTCTTATTTCGGATTTCCAAGATTTTTGACTTGAGCATCAGTGAATAGACATTATTTGTCGAAATGCGCATATGGTGCATCAAATTTGGTACCGTTTATGTTTTATATTGCAACCACTGGGTCGATGCCTCTGCTGGTGGACTGTTAGTCCCCGAGGGTTTTCACCAGCCCAGTTGCTAAGAACTTCGATGCTAGCATGAATTACGAATAAAATTTTGCTGTGATAGAATTTAGAAATTCATTTCAAAATTAAGGATTATATCCCTCATGCATAGCTCTGATCCTTTGCCGGATTTGGCTCCACTATTTGGTAATTTTGGTTCTTTCAGCTCTTCCAAGTTTGTTCTTATTTCGGATTTCCAAAATGTTTTACTTGATTATCACCAAAAAGACATTATTTGTCAAAATGCGCATATGGTACATCAAAATTGGTACCGTTTATTTTTTTATATTATATATTGGGATATATATAAGGAATATATCTAAATGTAAAAACTCTCAAGAACCACAAGAAAAGACTATGTAGTCTATATTCAATTTAGTTCAAACCATGACTCTTGGAAAAGGACACAGTTCTATATAGGAATATCACTGGTATGTAAAAATCCCTGTAAGGTGAAGAATCACTAACTTGTCTATAACTTGTTCTTATTATGCATCAATCCTCCTGAAGTTTAGATTCGAGTTTATTCAAACCATAACCCTCTGCTTCTACGAAACTAAATTGATTTCTCTGTCAGATTGGTATATAATTATTCCTTTGTAGCATATATTCAATTTCTCTAAACTATGGCATAATCTCCTACCCGATTCAGGTTATTACAGAGACTGTGTATACTCGACGTTCTGGGTTTGAATTAGTGTTGGGTTAAGTTGCAATAGGAATGTTAAAATGTAAAAAAAAAAAAAAAAAATTAAACTATGATTATCTTTAATTAAAATAATGCACGGGTAAATGTGGCCCATTGCATTGTAAATTTTAAAGTTTTTCTAGGTCTTAAGAGAATGTTAAATCTGTAGAGAAGAATTGAACGATTTTTTTTAAGCATCGCACCATTCACATACACGTAATCTATAATTATAATGTACATGATCCTTATTTTGTTATTTGTGTTGACTGACCGCACTATATACAAAATCATTATACTGACTATTTTCTTTATATAAAACAGACAGAAAAAACATTCCATACATCATCGGAGATTACGTCACAATCAACAACACCCATGCCAACACTGATATCCATGTCGTCAGCTCCAGCAGATGATACAACCATTTCTTGTGGAACGCACTCGGGGCTTTGTCAAGACGATTCTGGAAGAAAATGACACGGGAACCTAATTTACAATCATAGTTTTTTGACAAATATTATAATTTTCGTACCTTCCTACCTTGATTATGGACACGTTGGTCAGAGTTACTCTGTCCTTCGTGCGGTGGAATTGACGAAATTGTACTTATGTATAATAGATAAAGTAATTCAAAGTAAATATTGCGAAAACAGAAGTGATTATTTGTTTTGGCTGGTTATTGTTTAATATCGCGCTCGAGAATCTTTCACTCATATTGAGACGTCACCTTTGAATGTGAAGGGCTGCAAAATTTAGGCCTTTGCTCGATGTTTACGGCCTTAAAGCAGGGAAGGATCTCTATCGTCCCAAACCTGCTGTAACACGGGGTCTCAGATTTTGCGATGTCATCCATTCCGTTGCTTCTTACGTCAAGTAAAACTAATTCTAACCATAATCCCCATGGAATGGCTATTTGGGGTTTAACGCCGTTTTCGCAATATTGCAGCCACTTTACGACGGTTAACTAAATGAAATATCAGTTCTGAAGAACTTTGGTGCTTCCCTGATGGTTCCCAGTGAAATTTCATTTTTTTTTTTTTCAAAAATCAGAAAAACTATCTTTGCGTGCTAGGGGGGTTGTATTTTTGACACACGACGCCCAATACTATCCCATCCGATTACTGGAAAGTTTTTAAAAATGTACACGGATGAAAAGGTGAAGATAACGAACAGTATAGAATAGATCCTCAGTACCCCTTGCTTGTCATAAGAGGCGACTAAATGGGGCGGTCTTTCGGATGAGACCACAAATGCGGAAGTCCCGTGTCACAGCAGGTGTGGCACGTAAAAGATCACTCCCTTCTCAAAGGCCGTAATCGCCGAGCATAGGCCTAAATCTGCAGACCTTCACCGGCAATGAGTTTCCATATGAGTGAAACATTCTCGAGCAGGACGTTAAACAATATTTAATCAATCAATCAATCAATCATAACTCATATAACTAATACAAAATTAAGAGTTGGGCAAACACAGACCCTGGATATACCAAAGGTGGGATCAGGTGCCTAAGAAGAGTAAGCATCCCATGTCGACCAGTCACATCCGCCCTATGTTTTGATCAGGTAAACGGAGTAATTGGTAGCGAAGATCGGTGTTTGAGAACAGCCTAGCAACTGGTATGAAACACGTCAGACATCATTTGACCAATGCCAAATTAGATCATTTTAACGACCGTAGAATTTGCAAAATGCTGAGTTTAAACGAGGCTGTTGAAACCCTGTTTCATCATCTTGTTTGTCAGTAGCCTACCTCCATTTAGAAACTGATTATCCGCAGAGCAAGCTCTTGTGTAGATATCTAGTTTACCGTCATTACATAAACGTTTTGCAGACAATTGTGTCCTCGGGCGTGACAGGTTTGGAAGGGGTGAGGGGCGTCATGATCTGGGGTGCGATTAACCACAATTCTGCAGGCTGTTTTAGCATCATTAATGCAGCAGCATAAAAAAGGAAATGGGTTAATTTTCCAACAGGGTAATGCACGCGCACATACGGCAAGATTGACACAAAACGATTTTCAAACGAACGTCATTGACGTCCTTGATTGACCCGCTATGTCCCCAGACTTGAATCCAATGGAACATTTGTGGGAGGAGCTGGAAAGACGTGTACGCAGTCGCCAGCCTCAGCTTCAGAATCCTTAAGAATTAGGGAGAGCCTTGCTAGAAGAATGGCAGAATATTCCTCAGAGGACCATCCGAAATGTTTGTCAATCAATGTCACGTCGCCTTCGCGTCGTCATCACTGCTAATGGAGGTCATACCCGGTGCTAGCAAACAAAACCACATTTTTGACGCACCCCTCATCGACATTCATTTGAACTATAGCCTCTTTTTGAATAAAATGAAGTTCAAAATCAAAGAATAGTGTTCAGTTAACATGGTTTATAATATACCACTATGAATTTGTTTATTAGATATATGAACAAATTTATAATATATAAAATTATTAAATGTTGCGTTTTTAAAGTCCGTCAGTATAAGAGACACCTTTTATCAACTAACAACACTCGTTTTCATACACATGTTGATTCGATATATCCCAATGGACTCGAAATAAAAGACATCTCATAGGCATTCATATCTGCTGCATATTTGGATATTTTATTCATCATATATCTCAACGGCAAACTAATAACGCAACTCTATATAAAATGAGATAAATACTTCAATTTCTTCATTGTCAACTTCCGATATATGCTTATCACCTGCATATGGTGCTTTATGTCTCTCTGATGATTCGATACCACTTGGTAGGCCGTTTTTACATATTGAATTTTACTACAAATTACTCGTTTTGCCTGATAAGTCATATGACCGGTGTGTCCGATCAACAGAGGATGTTTACTCCTCCAATACACCTGATCTCACATCTGATATGTTCCGGGGTCCGTGTTTGCCCTTCTATAAATTTTGTATTCGTTATAGGATTTATGGAATTGATCATTGTTTATCTTCACTTCATTTTACAAGGATAGACGATAATGTTCCAATTTATACAGTAGTACGACATTACACTTGTACAATTCATATTGAGTTTGCAAAATGACCGTCCGTGAATCAGTTTATTGCATAATTTAACCACTCGTTTTGAAATATGACCTAGGGTATGTAGCACACACCGATTTCTCTCTGTAAGCAGTTGTGAATGCTCCACATTGCTTCAATGAGAATGGAACATAAAAAATATTCATATCTGGTGATCAGTCATACAAACTTAGTTAAACGTCACTCTAAAGTCGATATCAAGAAATTAATTTCTAAAAAAAACATTCATAATATCGACATGGTGTTTGGTTATAAGGTCTTCCAAAGGTGTGATGGAATTCCATGGCCACGGATTGCGTTCCCTTAATATCTGGCCAGTTCTTATATTCTTACGAGGTATAACTTATTCAATCGCGAAAAAAATCTGTTGTGGCCTTCTGCATGAGTGTCAGTATTACAGTACAATTAATTGATAATTTACTTTAGGGATTCATTGTATATTTTTTAGCGTGCCATTCGAGAATTTTTCACTGATATGGAGACCTCACCATAATCGGTAAATGGCTGCAAATTTAGGCCTATGCCCGGCACTTACGACCATTGAACAGGGAGGAATCTTTATCGTGCCACACATCGTTTGACACGTGGCATCGAATTTTGTGGTCTCATCCGAAGAGCAGTCTCATTTAGTTGCCTCTTACAACAAGCAAGCGGTACTGAAGATATATTCTAATCCGTATCCCCACAGTAGTTAATTTAGAGAATATACGTAATCTGGGAAGTGATCACAAATAGAATCTAAATTAGGGCGTGAAAAGACTGTAGGCTTGGGCATAAAAAATCAAAATGTTACAGTAGAAAGGATAGGACAATAATATATATGTTCCCCCAATTCACTATTCAGGAACATTAAAGATTCTTGCGTGGTCTCTGAAAGTGATTTGTATTCTGTGATATTTAAAAGGGGCGGAATTTGTAAAGGAGATTAGTTTTGTTTCATCCAAATGACAATATATTGATAAAATGTACGTAAAGACCTGTGAATATTTCAATTCGACCTTTAAACGCATTGCGAGTTTCACTATCGGATTCAATTTTGACGACTTTAAATTCTTGTAAACCGATTGTTGCTTCACAAAAGTCCCTTAGTTCATGATGACAATCCCCTGTCACAATCTAGTCCATTAAATGAGCCTTCGAATCAGAAGAGAGGACCTAGGCGATCTGTCATCAGTCTCAATAGTACTTCAACTTAAAGTAGGAAGGCAGATGGCCTTGAAAGCGAGTTGCTCATATCCTGTGTCTTTGATGGGTATTTTCCTTTGAGCACACAGCACTTTTAGATGTACGTTCCACCGAGTTTTTCCCATTAGACTACATTTCAAGCTTTGTGGTATATTTTACATCAGAATTTCCCTGTTCCCCATCACAGAAAACTGCGAATTAATACTTTTTAGATGTAAGTCTTTTTACATGTATAATAGAACAATCTAATATGCTGAGCTACCTATGGCTGTTCTGTAAATTTCAATTCTTTGCACATGTATTATAGAACAGTTTGGTAAGCTGAGCTATTTATAGCTGTTCTGCTTATTTCACATACGCGAAGGCGGTTAAGGGGGAAATTCCCACCGAAATCGACATTCGTGTCATTAAACATTTCAAAATAAAGTTTATATTGTGCAACAATTCCGATGCAACTCCAAAAAACCGAAGGAGACCATAGCTTTCATCGTCTGTCCCATTGGTGCTCCAGATTAGTTTCCTCTATGCCTCCGCGGATTCAACTGAAACTTGCAATGTAGTTTCAGAGTGGCAAAATAAAGATCACGTTCGAATTTCGTAACATTTGATGGACAGGTGTTAAGGAAATATTTTTGTTTATATTTCACGTTTTTATATTCATCGCGATCATGTTCCAATGGAAAGGTTTTAAAAATAGGACATTTGAATAGAGGCAGTCGATGAACGTGGTTACTGATCGTGTAAATAATCACTTCATTAATTTTATATTTCAAACTCATCAATGGAAATATGCATCAGATATGTTAATTAATCACGCGAGTATTTTTCTGTAGTCAGTGAGCGAAGTCTGATCAGTCGGCAGTACTTAGTTTACCTTCTTCAATCCAACTGAAATCGCGGTTATTCGAAATCGTACTTCAAACATTTGATAGAACAGTATTATGAACAGGTTCAGACGTCCTTCATAAGTATTTAAAATACAAATATGAATGTTATATCTGTGTGTTGTTTAGTGTTCTATTTGTAAGACTATTTGAATATTTTCCCCACGCACTGTGTGCAAAAACAGAGACCCAGATTTGATTATTTGATTTAGAACCGCATCGAAATAAGGGAACGTCACGACGCTCGATGACCGAGTACCGACTTTTCTTGGTTGGTTTTATAATTATAGTTATAAGACTCGGATCCATATTTACTGTGTGACAATTATTATATATGCTACATATCTATATATTGATTTTTTTTTAAAAAAAAATGAGTTTTTAATAAAACTATGTCATCCCTGATAAAAACTACTTGCGCAACGAGACATCAAACTAATTTGATATTGCTAAACACGGCTTCTTGGTAACGATCGCAGTAACTCAGTACTTAAAGCGTTCGCTTCGTAGTCGGGATATCGTGAGTTCGAACCCCGCCCTTGCCATGGCCGCGTAAAACCAAAGACGTAAACAGAGGTAGTGATTCCTCTTTCGGCAAACGCTCAGTATTTAGAAGTGGGAATCACGGGTCTTTCGGATATGACCTTAAAAACGGTGGTCCCGTATCAGGGCAGACTTTGGCACGTTAAAGAACCCTCACTGTTACGGCCCTGAGCGCTAAGCACAATTCTAAATTTGTGGTACTTCACCTACAGCTGGTGACGCCTCAGAGTGAGTGAAAAATTCTCAACGGGACGTAAAACAGACAAATAATCAATCTGAATTCAATTTGATAATGGTAACAGAATAAAGGCAAGTTTACGCGGAGTAATTAATTTCATAAGATTTTTCTTACATATGCAACTCGCTGTATACTTGTTGCAACTACATTTAATTTACAATTAATACACGGTCATCATTATATGACACAATATATAATACGTTTGCTGTTATAGGACAGTGATGAGTAACTTTATTCCAGGAAAGCATTGTGTCTTGTATCACATATGTGGCATATCAAGCTTTTTATGATAACCACTAAGTCTTATCTCCTAATAGGTCGCCAATATATTTCGATAAAATTATACAAATACCCCCCCCCCCTCAAATTTACATTTTTTACCACAACTATCTGCATATTATTTGTTTTTTACTCCCATCATTTTTTAGTATGGATTCTTCTGGGGAGATCTGTAGAAAAACCATTCCCCGTATTATGATTTATTTGGAACACTGTTGAAAATATTAGGGAGGTCTGTGATTGTGAACTAGATATTTTAAGCTAAACAGGTAAAAGGAAATACAGGGTATATTAAATAATATTTTAGCATCTCTCGCCAACCGTTGACAATGAATCATGAAGAAACCAATTTACATATTATATTATATGCTGATCGACACATGATGCGCAGGTGATCGTTAAGGTCCATGGGCCTCAATTTCACATTCAAATCCGTCGGTTCAAGTCGGTGGTTTGGTGACACAAGTGAGTCGAGGTACGGACAATAGTGATTTGAATAAATTATATTGTAATGTCACCAGGTGCCGGTATCAAAGCCAATCATGCCCTCATTTTATTTTTAAATTCACTGCTTAGAATGACCGAATTCGTAATCGTGGTAGGAAATAGGTTGTGTAGAAACTGCGATGTCATTGATAATGATCATGGTGAAAATGGAAATGGCAAAAATAAAGAAACAATAAAAATCAACAGCTCAGTTTCAAAGAAAATCAACTTCATAAAAATAAAATAAAAGTAGTATAGGCTAAATACAGTGTTTTGAAAAAAGACAAAAACTTCTTGAAGTGTTTTTTTTTATATTACTCGTTTTACGCAAGTTGGAAATATCACTGGTTATAGTTTACGAGCAGGGTACAATTGTCTGATAAGAGCATAGTGAAGAATTCAAAGAATTTACCATACGGAGTGACCCCAGAACCTAGAAATCAAGATTCAAAGAAAAAAACTTTTAAAAGAAATTTCTTTGGTGCGCTCTTTTCTCTTTGGGTTGTAGAGCTTAGTTTACATTTGCCCTGCCATGGTCCCAAAGAGACCGCAACCTGCGGAAGAAGTGCGTAGATCGGTCAGAAAAAAATATTTTAAAGACCTCTGTTGAAAAACCTACCTGTACGGAGACTGTTGTCTCTCCCTGGACACTACAAAGGCTCTCGCACAGCTATGGCAACGGCTGCATGCGTTTTCCAAGAGACGCTTGCGGAAATCACGCGGTAACTAGTATAAAATTGCACGGTGTCCAACCAGTATCCGCGCGGCCATCGTACGAATATAACCCGGCCTCAATCCGAGAGTTCGTGCAAAATATTGCACCTCCTACGGTGTCCTAAAATCGTATGGAAAATTGAACGAAACCGCATGACCACCTCGGGAAATATACACCGGGCTTAACTATGGCTTATTTATTTCATGTTTATTAACATGCTTTATAAACCTACAGCTCGACAGATCTCACATCACCCCCCGCCAGTTTATATACAATTTGTAATTATGCCTGATATATTAACGTTTATATACAATGTATGATTATACCTGATTCACTGCTTGTGAAATGTGAGTTGGTTCGTGTATGGATAGAGCAGTTTCATATATCTGAGTGGGTAAATTTCACAGTGTGTTGTATAAATTAATAAACTTTATACAATGTCATTGAGTGAAAATGATATAGGGTATCTTTACCCGTCATCATCACAATCATTAACCAGAAAATGAAATTCGTTCACAAAGAACATACAGGAAACGATCTAAACAACAGGGCCTTGACGTCATCCTGTATGTTTATGCATAAAATATCGCTCTTCAGCAATAAATTTACTGTCATATTAAAGCAAATGAGAAAAATGGCCGATAGACGCGTCCTGAATTTCTCTGTTAATATGACTAGTAAAAATGACACTGAGTAAAGTTGAAATTCGGTTAATTTCATTTAATATCAAGGTCAATCTTTGATGGTATTGTAATGGGATATTTAGAAAAATAAAAAGGATTTCTAACCATAAATTGATTATTAGAAAAATTATGGTTATTATATTATGCAATGGAAAGGTCCATGTGTGTTTGACATTGCAATATGTCGCTAGGATTCAAAGAATCTGTTGTCTTTTCGGAAAATTTGAACAGAAATTTTGCCGTCATCTATTTCTGACGCACTTCCGTGAAAGCACGATTATACTGGAGAAGAATCGAGGCGAGTGCACTGGTGACATTTATGCACTTTTATGACCTGATGTAGAATTTTTAGCTTGAGAGATGAATAAATTATAGACAGGAAGGATATTTCTTATTGATAGTTGTTTTCAGTGAATCTATCAAAGATCTCAATGTGATTTGATTTTAAATTAAATCAAAAGCATGATATTGTTAATCTCTGTAAAAAGTTGACATGTCTTCGTTTTACAAGATGCTATGCATCAACAGAAATAAAGTTTCCTTTAGATATCACTCTAGGAAAAGGGGAATCTGCAAATTTGAACTTCAGGAAAAATACATATATACAAGGCTGTAGGGCTCTACTTTAACTAAAACTGCATAAACTAAAGCTATCTTCAGAGTAAGTCTGGTGTATACAAGCCAGCTTTTAATTGTGGCGAGTGTAGCTGAAATTGAATGGAGTGATATCAGTAGAAAATAGATTGATAGATTATATATTGTTTGACGTCCCAAGTATTTTTCACTTATATACAGACATAATCATTGTCGGTGAAGGGCTGCAAAAGTTAGACCTATGCTAGGCGCTTATGACATTTGAGCAGGGAGGGATCTCTATCGTGCAACACTTGCAACACGTGCTGTGACACAGGACCTCGGGGTTTTGCAGTCTCATTCAGTCGTCTTTTACGACAATCAAGGGGTACTGAGGATCTATATTAACAACCCAAATTCTGACTTTAACGGAAGGATTGCTGTAACTCATAGAACATCAACGTATTTGTGAGTAGGCAGCCACATAAATCCTATAAGGAGTATAAAAGTGGAGAGTAAGGCAAAGTTGATCTCTGGAAAATCGGGGGTGAGATGAAGTGCCCAGAGGGAGTAAATATCCTCTTTTGAAAAGTTACATCCGCCGTGAGCCATCTATCTTCATCAAATAAACGGAGTAATATATTATCAAAATAATTATGTAAAGAACAGTCTAAAATTGGTATGGAAAACCTCTGTAGGTTGTATTTCCTAATAATATCATAATAACGACCAGGGAATTCGCGCAATTTTGATTTTGAAAGCTTTCTAACTTCAACGTATTTGTCAGTAGCCTGTCTTTGTTTAGAAATTGATCACATGCAGAACATGTTCTCGCATATCGATTCTCACAACCCGGATCCCTACAGGGGTTGGAGACAATGAAATATTCTATATATATACTTATACGAAGGCTGAACACAGTATTTTTACAACTGAAAATGCATACAAGTACATATGAATTTACTATTTCTTTTTTATCAAACTCAGGGGGAAGTGGGGGACTCCCCCTCCTACGCACGTCTTATATATATATATATATATATATATATATATATATATATATCCTCTATTTACAAACCCCGTGGGGATCCGGGTTAGAATAGGTCCTCCCTACCCATAGCTTGTCGTAAGAGGCTACTAAATGGGACGGTACTTCGGATGAGACCGCAAAAACCGAGGTCTCGTGTCACAGCAGGTGTGGCACGTAAAAGATCCCTCCCTTCTCAAAGGCGATAAGCGCCGAGCATAGGCCTAAAATTTGCAGCCCTTCACCGGCAATGGTGACGTCTCCATATCAGGGAAAGATTCTAGACCGGGACGTTAAACAATATCTAATCAGTCAATCTATTTGCAATGTTTACTTAAAAAACAGGGGGAAAACCTAACTTATAGGGTGATAATGAGGATCGTATCGTACAACATTTGATAGCAAGGCTCCCCGTGGGGATCCGGGTTGTTAGAATAGATCCTCAGTACCCCTTGCTTGTCGTAAGAGGCGACTAAATGGGGCGGTCCTTCGGATGAAACCGCAAAAACCGAGGCCCAGCGCTTGTCACAGCAGGTGAGGTACGTAAAAGATCCATCCATGCTCAAAGGCCATAAGCGCCGATCATTGGCCTAAATTTTGCAGCCATTCACCAGCAGTGGTTACGTCTCCATATCAGTGAAAAATTCTCGAGCGGGACGTTAAACAATATATAATCACAATCACAGCAAGGCGATTTCCTTATGTAGCCAAAAATTTTCTTTAGACCCCCTCCCCATTCCTCCTATTGAAATCCACCCAAACGTCAGATCTATAATCTCGCTTATAGAATTATTGTCGGAAGGTCGGTGGTATCTTCCCGGGTACATTGTATCTGGATTCTCTCTTTCACCAAGAAAATGGACGCCACCACATAACTGAAAAAATGTTGAATGTGGCCGAAAACAACAACAGACCAACCATTTTTTTCCTTGGTTGAGAAGATCAATAGCAACCGACCAATTTGTATATAATACACAGTATCGATGCGGAGATGTCCGGTCGAACTGCTCACAGAATAAACAAAGTCTGACTCTGTCACGGTCGCGGTAGCTCATTGGTTAGCGCGTTCGCTTCGTAAGCGGGGGGGGGGGGGGGGGGGGGGGGTCGTGAGTTCGAGCCCCGCTCGTGCCATGGCCGTGTCAAACCTAAGACGAATAGGTAGTGATTGCTCCTTCGCCAAACACTCAGCATTTAAAAGTGAGAATCACGGTTTTTTCGGATGACCTTAAAAACGAAGGTCCCGTGTCACGGTAGGCGTTGGCACGTTAAAGAACCCTCACTGCTACGGCCCTGAGCGCTAAGCATAAGTCTAAATTTGTGGTACTTCACCTTCAGCTCGCTACGTCTCAATATGAGTGAAAAATTCTCGACGGGATGTAAAACAAACAAACATCAAACAAACAATCCGTCAACATGAAAACAAAAACAACCAAACAAACAAATCCTGACGGAATAAACAAATAAACATCAAATATAAGCCGAGTCTAACTGATTAAACGTCAAACGAAAATCGAGTTTGACTGAATAAACAAATAAAACATGATAATTAAAATATATATTTTTTGTTTTCATTGAATTTCGTTCGCCCCTTTTGCTATTTTTGTAAATAAAAAATCACATTTCATATAAATAGTCCTTCATATCATACAATATTGATACATGTATTTAATCAATGTGATGGAATTCATTGTATGAAATTATTTACTTGCTTACAATGCAATTTATTTTTCTCGTATAAAAAGTAAGACCTATTTAAATCATACCCTAAATAATCGTACTTTCTGCAATAGATCTATAAAGGTATCTAAATGTTATTGACATGATATCAGCTTTAACGATCTCTGGTGGTCATAAAAAGAAAGGAAATTGGGGAATTTGTTTTCTATCTGTATCCCCCGTTATCCATTACCAGGTATATTGAAAATTGCAATGTCATATCCTAATTTTGTGATATAAAGGAAATTATCATTAAGTTAAAGATACTATTTTGCATATTTATTATTATATAGTTATATATCATTTTGTTTCATATCAAAATTTTCATTATATATCAATTTTATTTTCATATCAAAACTTTTATAAGATTTGAAATTCTTTTATATCGCAATAAATAGTACTTACGCGACGTGGTCGTTCGGCCTTCTTTCGACAAATGGCCCGTAGACTCTGTTTCCGAAGGTGCCAGATCAGAGGGCTTTACACTGAATGAATGGTCACTGAAATGTGCCTGTCATTCAGTCGACTGAAATGTCACTGAATGGTACTTTTCAGTTTTAACTGAAAGGTCTCATTTCTTCCCATGGTTGATATTTTTTATGAGGAGTAAAGATAGGCCTTCATAAAAATATTATATCCTGCAATGCAAGTTAGTTTACAAGGGACTTTTTGAAGGTTTGGAATCCAGTATATGTACGGAAACTCAAATTTATTCCTTGCATTGTCTATATCAAATGTGCTTAAAACTGAAATGCGATTTTGAAGAATTTCGTCTTTTCAAAGGTAACTTTGAGAAAAAGTTAGATTACCAAATGTGACATTGAAACCAAGTTCTTCTATATTACTACAGTTGTAATGATAAGCCGCACAAACTAAAACAATGTTGTTACAAACTATATCAGGTGGAACAAGTACACATTCGTATGTAACCAATACAAGTCTTTTTTTTTTTTACTTCTGCTTTAACACAGAAGGATAGTTAATCCATCGTCTAACATTGAAGAATCCATAATACAAATAAAGTTACATTGCCAATTAAATGTTTGGTCTCTCAGCATATCGGAGATTTTAAAATAAGCAAACTATATTTACATATCCAGTAATGACATGTCCAGCTACCCTATAGTGGAAAGAGGAAGAATGACATATAAGAGTTAAAGATGGTTTTTATTCAGACACTCGTTGTAATTTAAGACAAATGAATACAATTATAGAGATATATTTTAGGAATTAGATGCAGACCCAAGTTATTTTATCACCAAGAATGTTGTGTATGTTGGCGGCATATATTCCTTTGTTATGAATTTAATTTTAAGCAAGCAATGAAAATAGATCAATTTAAATATATATTATAATGACAAAATATTCCTGCTGTTTGCTTATATTATTAATTAAATTAATTACACAACATAATGGTATGTTAAATCATTTGAAATAAAGAAAGGTTTAGAAATATTAATCAAGTCGTATCATGACATTCATAATGCAATGTCTCTAAAAACAACTTTAAACTATCAAAGCGAATGTTAAACGTTTCTTATCATGAAGGGATATAAAATTCAACTTGTCATGAACATTAATAATGATTATTAATGCTTGGCTGACCTACAAAAGAATAATCTAACCTTTACGAAAATCCGTTACATTGATAAGTACAAATCTGAAAATATCCGAGCAAACCAAATTTGCATTTAGGATGAGAATAAAATGGTTGTGTAGTATTGTTTAATGGTTGGTTCCTCGTTTGTCAGTATATGCCCACGGTAATGTTACATTATATTACACGCTATTTCATCACTATAAATACCCAGCATTACTGGCGCTCGATCAGTGAATGACAGCTTGGCGGATATCGTACATCGATAAAGTGAAAACAAACCAGGTGCTGCTTCATTGTACGCATGCAACAAATCTCCAGATATTCCAAAAGTTGAATACTTTGCCTAAGAGAAACGTCGAGTCTTTCAGTTAAGAGACAGAGAGAGACTGACAAGAATCAACGAACTCTCTCCAGACGAAAGTCAATCGAATAACGGGCAGGAACCACAGAACTTCTCAAGACTGAGGGGAGCGAAGAAATACAGTAAAAGGACACCACTATCTTGGACGTCTACTGTCAGGCCTGAAGATGTATAGCATATCAGCGGTCCTCTTTAACATTGGTGTGTTTTGTATAAGCCATATTGCCACACTTCCAATCTCTAAACTTTGTTACCTGACAGACATTACTTCCGGACCATCTAGAGTTATAACTTCTGGTGAGTGCGGCGTGAAATGTGGATCCAAGCCTGGGTGTTTGACTTTCATAATTTGTGACATTGCATATTCAAAAACCTGCACAATCTACAAACTGGCTGGCAAAGAAACATGCACGCAGGAAGGGGTTCACTGCTCTTATTTTGTACAGGTAAGCGTTCAAAAGAAGTTACCAAAGTGTAAAATCAGTGTTCATATCGTAGAATAGAATTTTTTTTTCATAGAAAACAAACGAAAATTTAAAAAAAACAAACTATTAAATTCTTTTTAAAAAGATATATCATATGAATTTTTGGTCGTTAATTACAGAAGACTGTACCGTCCGATTCAGAAGAAATCACAAAATCTCTCCAGCCTGAAGATCAGATCCTGATTGGCTCACCTGTAACCAAGACTACGACGACCATCACCAAAACAGTCACCACGGTAATCACATCGTATCCCGCAACATCAACACATGCGGGAAACATGGAAGAAAATTCGTCTGTGGATGATGGAGACAAAACAACTCTTGAAACATCTACGTCTACTGTCACCTCGGATAGGACCACGGCATCAACGATTCTATCTGAGACGCTTGGTTTCACATCTTCCACTTATCCCGTTTCTACAAAACCTGAACATTCTATCACCACAACTAACAACGAAGTGCAGATAGGCGAATCCACAACAACAGAAGCGTCTTCCACAGCAGAAACCGCGGATTGTCCCGGCCATCTTCCCGAAGGAGTCTGTCAGTAATGATATCTAAGCGATAGACTGAATACAAAGGGGGAAAAATCAACACATTGAGATCAAACATGCAGAGACGTTTTTATCGGGGACGGCTTAATGTCTATAGAATTAGAGAAGAATGTCTTTGCAATATCATATGTGTACCCAATTTAGTGGATTCCATATTTTAGCGCACATTGCGGTAAAGTCAGATAGCTATTTCACGTTTGCACGATAATAAAAAAAAAATCTATCTATCCATTATTATATGTAGAAAACAAACAAAATCTTGACTCTGTTAAACAGTGTGTCGGCTCCCGATATTAATTATGCTATAATATATAAACATGCAGTATCAGCGTTATGAAATCTCATTTAAGTACGTTAACGCATTGTTTTAAGTCTGCTGATGTTGAATTAATGTTGTGAATGACGTGGAAAAGTAGAAAATGCGAAAAGATATATATATTTTTTTTCAAATCTCGATTTGTCTCTGTGACTGTATTAGTTGCCAACCTGTCTATTGATTATTGACGGCATCTGTGATATATATATATAAACCTATATTGAAAACTTATTGTTTTGATAAAATAAAATATAAGATTTTGTGATTTTCTTTTCTCTTGATATCTTCGAATACACTTCTTGGAATTTAAAAAAAAAAAATCTGTCTTTCATACTACTGACATAATAACATGGGTGTCTACTAGCAGATATTTTGTTGTAGTTTATTCCTAAATATACGCAAGAAATTTACGAGTATTATCGCGTACTATAGCGAGAAGCATCACTGAGGAAATGAAATTACACGTACTTATTTTTTATGTTCCTGTAGTACATGCAAGAACTCTTTATCAGCAATCGTGAAGTCGTGTTCTTGCGATTTGACGTCTACGTATCTACCATTACAATTTGAAATTCACTATTACCTTCATCTTTTAGTTATAATTTACAGATAACTGTCAGTCTAATCTCATAAGATTATTCGTTTTATGAAAATGGACCCAAAAAGGAAATGCTAACATGAAAATACCCAACTCGCAGTGGATGTTTACAAATTCGGAAAGAACAGATCCGATCCAATATTTATCATTCTTACAACTACAAAACTTCCGTTGATTGAACGGTAAACAATATCAAGAAGTTCGTGATTGAATCATTGCTTACTTGCACTTGATCGACGTCGTCCTGGAACCGCGTCAAACCTAAGAATTAAACATTGATGGTGAATATTCTTTCACCAAGCACCCTGATTTAAAAGTGAAAGTCACGGTTAAGTCAGAGATGCCCTTAAAACGTATGTCTCGTAGAGGTAAAAACTATTGTATGTCAACTACAGTTGGTAACATCTTTATGCAAGCCTAGATCTACATCCATACAAACAAAATAAAACATTTCAAACTTCATTTAAAAATAAGTCAGATAAATTACTATTTGGGTGTTTGGAAGAAATATGTAACTTGCTGTTTTATTCTCAGGAGTGAGCTGGCTAGGCGTCTTCTAGACTGAAAACTACTTTGTGATTATCGTAATCAGTACGTAGCCAAGTAAAATATTTCAAAATATACCAGAGAAGTAAAATTAAACTCGGAGATAAAAATAAGTTAACCCTGGATGTTACCCTTTATTTTATTCAATGTTTCTGTACATGTAAAAATCAAAACGTTTTCAACGCTAAAGTTTTATCTCAATCACGATAAATTAGACTAATATCTCGTAGATATAATAGAGTCATACAAATGTCCGCTAGGATTACTCTTTCGTAGCAAATAACAAATGTTCGTCCGTGTCAAACATCATGAATTGTAAATGTTCAAAATTTAAGACAGAAAAGTCTCCTACCATGTTAATATTTGACCATTAACCATAAGGATTAAATTTAGTATAAGCCACTGTCAACACCAACTCAACTGATTTACATCTGGGTATGCTGTTCTAACTTTTCGACGTTAATGGTTTTTATTGATACTTTTGAGCTATAAGTGTCAGATATGAATCCATAAAAAAGTGTAGTTAACTCTGCCAGAGGTACAGAGGTATTATATGTCGAGGAATGCCTGGCCTTACTTAACTAATTTCCTCCAACATGACTATAATGACCACCTATAAACAATAATATAGTCATAATCATTATTATCAATATGACGACATTTATTATGTGTCAAGAGCTGATTTTACCCCCCACGCGTTGTCATCTCCATACACTCGGTGCACTTTTATCAAGTGCATAATATAATAATTATAGTGTTATCTTATATAATAAATGATTTTACTTATGCTGACTGACGTGTTTCATATCAATTGTTAGACTGTTCTTGGTACAGTGATTGTGACTACAGATTGTTCCGTTTACTTGATCAAGGTATAGGGCTCACCGTGGGTGTGACCGGTTGACAGGGGATGCTTACTCCTCCTAGATACCTGATCCCACCTCTAGCATATACAGGGGTCCGTGTTTGCCCAACTATCTATTTTCTATTCCTGATAGGAGTTATAAGATTGATCACTGATCGTTTTCGTCACTCTTTCTTACGAGGATTGCAGATTTCTTTCACCCAGATGTTAATTATTCCGAAATTATCGTATTTAAAAATGCATGACGTTTATATACATGTAAGTAGCCAAGACAATACAATACAGCTTTCACTCTGTGATAAGAATTGCATTACTTGTTTGGTCTGAATATCACCACAGATATTGCTGCGGTTTGATTTTTTTTACAAAACAATATGCATGACACAAAGTGCAAAACGTGAATTTTCTTGATGGATGAGCAATCCATTAAAGTTTGGGCGGGAATGAAAAAAAAAGTATTTGGCATTGAAGTAAATCCGATATTGTCGTTGTAGTCCGTTCATTTCCCTTATCAACAAGAACATGACGTCATATGTAATCTGGAGATAATTTATTGGCCTAGTCATTTATCTATAAAGTACAGTTGACTTATCCCATACGGAAAAACATCTCACGATTTCAGACTATGAGGATTTGGGATAATTACAGATCGTACTGATTAGGGGTTCATTTGTTTGGGATTTGAGAGGAACTGTAAAAAAGTATTTCCCTTCCCTCTGAAATCTAAACAATAAACGAATGTATGAAAAAAAAAAAAACTTAATTGAATGCAGTTTAAAACTCCGTGTTGTGCTTTCTTTTGATTCTAAATTATATAATATATCTGCGACAATTTTAACTTCTTTTACCTTATTTCATTATGGAGTTTTGCAAGTTTGAAAATAATGACAAACTGCATTTTAAATTTTTTTGATTATACATTTTCTTTCACCAAACCCTCCTACATGTATTTTCATTGCATATTTACTACTAATACTCATTCTGAACCCCATGTTTCAGGAAATTTATCACAAAATAAAATGAAATGATATAAACGATTCTGACGTATATTCAACGCAGTTCACATTTAATTAAATGATATAAAAGACGCATAATCTCCGTAATGATTTTCTCCCTGATTTTATAATGGTGACTTTGGTGTTTAAAAAATTATCTACAGTTTATTTCATTTTTTCTAAAAGCTATCATTTTGACATTGAAGATATCTGAAAATCTCCAAAACGGTTGTCAATGTTAAACTCAGTGACTGTAGGCCTATCAAATATCTAGAGGTATACATGTGTCTTCTATTGTATATATCTGTAAATGTTGGGGGTTTAATAGGGAAAAAGGTGGAAACATCAAAAGAAAACTTGAAATTAAAATTTATGCTTTATCAACTTTATGTTAAATTTACTTTATCGCCTTCAATTTATCATTTATTACCTTGACGTCATATCATTGTTTATTTTGACATACAATGTATTCCCATCCCCCGCTAATTTTAAGTCGTTTCTGATGCACGCGATGGACCCAATTCCCCCTTAGAATTTATTGTTAATATCCAGTTGTCTTTTAGTAGTCAGGGTAATTAGCCATCTTTTCCTTGTTCGTTTTTAATTTCTCTGGACATGCAACATGAACATTGCTCAGCAGTTCATGAGGTCTATCACACAACATCGGGGTAATAGTTTCGACTGTTCCTCTGGGATACATGAAATAACTATTAGTATATTCAGCGACACAGTGATTACATGGACAAAAAACAAGTCCTTGTGACATTAGAAGAAAATATTCTACATATCGGTGTACTTAATAATCGATTGCGAGACGGTATCTACCGTATCAAAAGGGGGAGATCTCGTAACATTACGAGATATGTGGGGTATATAATCAGTGACCTAGCAAGGCAATGACAATATACGACGATATCTGGCGTATCGATGTTCTCGTATTGATGTCCGCGAGACATTACATAAAATGGCGATATCTGGAGTATCGATCTCCACGAGACCTTACACGGCGATGTCTGGGGTATTGATGTCCACGACACATTACAAGACGATATCTGGCGTATTAGTGTCCTCAGTGACGTAACAAATTAAGCGTGTTACTACCGTTATTGTGTTTAATTTGATAAAGAAAATCTCAATGAAATCAAAGACAATTTCAGTATTGTCATATTGAAAACTTGGTACGTGACTTTGACCTTCCTACCGCCACCTCCTCCTTCACACCATTTAATCAATTTATACAAACGCATGCACGCTAAAAACTCGTTTACTTATAATAATTAACTTTTATCACCTTTTCGAACCTTTCCTTCATTAACGTAATGTTCGAAATTGGAAAAGTTCTGTGTAAGTAATACTTGCCATGTATAGGACAAACTAACTAAAACATTATTTAATGAACAAATTTAAAATCAAAACACGACACCTTCAAATTTATTGATGCTTGAAACGGCATGAGAGTCTTTGAATAGATTAATATAGTGGGTAGCATTACTTCTTTTAATCACTTGCTATTAACCGATATATTACTACAAAAACAATACCTGTTCTAAGATATACTTCCAGACACGTTTGCGTACAGGCATATGGTTCGAATCCATGTATTGCCATTATTAGGGTTTCCCGCTTTCTGAGGAAAGCCCTGATCTTACTGTTTTGATTATTATATCGTCTGACGATTTGTCGAAAAACGTTTTAGTTCATAATATTATGATAGTACTCCTCGAGAAACAATCACACATCTCCCTGATTGGTTGAACCTTGACCTCTTACAGAGTTATTAGACATTATGCATTTTTTTTTCTTATTGGCACCCTTCGAGAACCCTTAAGCAAAGTTATTGGTTATGAAATTCCCCAGTACCATTATTTAAGCCTATACCTTTTACATTGATATGGATAAAGAATGAATTCACTTGCCCTTTGATCTTTAGAATAAGCTCAAGGTGAAAATCATCATGTAAATGAAATTTCATTTTCAAGAACCTTTATAAAATTTTCAATAAATATTATTTGAGCATATATGGGCCTTTGCATTCCTTTTCGACACATTTACCTCCCCTTGAAGGTTTTATAATGTTTCAACTTTATTATATTTGATACTATTAACGATAGTAGGCGATGGTTTCAACTTCTGCTCTTAAATCATTGACCTTGAATTTTAGGTCAAGGTCAAATTCATCTATAGTTTTAATGCTTTTTAGATTTTGAAATAGAAAGTATGGCATATGAAATTACGAAATTCACCATTCCTTTACAGAATACTACATTTCAGTCCTTCAGAGTTTCTTACTTCACCTAAAACATTCTAATCTTTTTTTAAAACCGTAGAGGGTGGAAAAACCCTCTATTTCCTCGCAAACAACGAGAATCTCTAGTTTTTATTATTATGTAGGAATAAATATATAATACTTTTTTGTACAATGGGTAAACCCTTATATGCTTGATGTAATTTTGAAAGAATATCTATGTCACAAGTTATATCGAGAATGATAGAAAATTACTAAATTTGAAATAATAAAGCATGTGAAAATGCATCTTGAACTGTATAATTTATAATCGATGTATGATGATATTAAGGCAGTTATTGATAACTAGCCTCTAAAACACCCATTGAAATTTCCTCAATTTTATCATAATATTAGGACTTTATCCTAAAACATACCAAAAAATTTACACATTAACTAATCAGGTTTATTTTAGGCGATAACAAGATTGAAAACCCCTCCCTCTTTTGCCGCCTCCAAACGCAAGCAATGCCAAAACTGAGAAAAATATCACAGAGGTCAATAAAATTTTAGTCACTTTAGAAATGCTGTTTGTCATCTATATCTATAAAAGTTAATCTCACACAGTTAAAAAAAATTAACATTAGTTGGAAATTTAACATACATCTAAGAAGACCCTGAGATGATTTGACCCTGTAATTGACCAAATTTACCATAAATATGGCGATTCTCAGATACTATCAGACACATAGCTGAGGAAATGCGAGTTGTATTCCTTTTTTCATTTTACAAACGCAATTATGATTTCGTTGTCCAGGTTGAACATCCACCAAATTCCTCTTCTCGGAAGACATTTTGTTTAGACCCTCAATGCCTAGTAGAAACAGCATTTAAACTCATAGACATTACGATGCAACAACTTTGTTTACGTAGAACAACTATGCATGGTGGTTTACATTATTTCGTTTGGTAAAAAGCACCTCAAGGACGAAATATATGATCTACCATTTTTCAAGATTCCTGGGACATTAAAGCGAGGAAAAATTGTCAAACATTGACAACTTTTCAAACATCTCTACAACGGCAAATCTGTAAGACAAACTAAGTGCACAGTGATGTAGAGCAGGAAGGTATTTACCAAAATAGTAAATTTCATGATCCATGGGGTAGAGGTTCTGACCGCAGGGCACGGCATGGTTTATAGTATTTACATAAATATTTAAATATCACCTTCGTAAGTGGTAATGACACTAAATTGAAATTAAATGGGGGTTTTGTAAGAGCACATAGTCCTGTACAAAATTTGTAAATTTCATGACTCCAGGAATATGGGGTTTGGTATCTAGGTGGGGCAAAAATGGTCATTGATTGAAATGTTTTAACAACAGAACAATTTTAGCTTCTTGATAACTACTATTCCAATTATTTTCATATTTGGTATGAAACATTCTTTGGACAACATGAGGATAAGAGTTATGATATGCGGAATAGAAAATACCCCTTTTGCCTATGTTACTTTTAACTTATATTCTGGTGATCATAAGGTCTGTGAGTCTCTTGTTTCAAAGTTGAAACGGACAAGTAATCCGTGGATTAATAATTCTTCATACAGACGTTTCCCATATGTGTAGGGTTTTAGAACCAGAAAGATTTTATTTCCCTGGTAAAGTCCAAAAATAAAATTTTAATGGATTTCGTAAAATAACTATTCTCCTTAAAACTTTCTGATAATATTCAATATATCGAATAGTCTTTAACATCAATGCACTCCCAGTGTATACGCAAATTGTCTCGTTATGTATATAATTTACTTTTTTCAATTCTATTTTAAAGGGCAATGTATTAATTGTTAGTGTAAGGCTGTTAATTCTAAACTACAGTTATCACAGTTTGATACTTTAAGTATTGATGAATTGTGACTGAATTATGTTTTTACTCTATAATTCTGTTTCACACACCATGTTAATGATTCAATTTTTACCCTTTCTTGGGATTGATATTACATTTATTGCGTGTTATATCTTCAGCACATCCTATGTCAAAGCAATAAATCTATCTAGTAAATGCTTAACTGCAATTAAAATACGGTTGCTGAGATTCGATCAGGTTTACCATATACTCCTATGGATTATGCTAACTCAAAACGGGTATTACAACATGTATATGTCGTCTTTGGTGATCCGATCTTCCCATAATCAGTTGGAATCCCCATAAACACGAATTAAGGAGTGAGAGAAAGATTCACATCAACTGCTTTAAAACATTTCCCAATCTTCATATCTGATTGCTGATGTGCTGGCTATTAATCTTTTTGAATATTGATACAGGTATATAAAAGACTAGTCTTTTTATTTTTTCTTTGCATATAGAGTTTGTGATGGTCATCTTTAGAAGCAAATTAATTCAATTAGATTTTATATATCTTGTGCCCAATCATCCAACATTAATTGACGTCTCCATATGAGTGACAAATTCTCAATAATAATCAATCAATCAATCCAACATTATTTGTATTTAGATGTTTAATAATATTTTTTTAACGTAATCGTTAGGATTTTAGCAACACTAACAGACTTTGGGGTATTATTGTTATTATTTCCAGTCAGACTGGGTTAGTGATACTTTAAAAACACATTCGTGATCTATTTATAACAGTCATGTAATGACGTCATACCGAAGCGCATATTTATCGTGTTGATATGATACAAACTGTTCTCGTATAAACACTCAAAATAGTTTTAAAAAGTTAGTAGATCCCGATGTTTGCACAGGACAGATTTTAAAGATTGTAATCTACGTAGATAAATGTAACATGATCTGTCGTTACATGCCATAGCAGATGATAATGGAATATCGCTACAGAAATAAGGGAAGTTAAAGGTGGAGAAAGTCATTTCGTTTATCGTAAAGCTGTGATGTTAGTCTGCCATTGACATCTGTGTTCAATAAAAATACTTGAATATGAAGCAGACATGGAAGTTGAAGACTTTGTGATGACAAGGTTCAAGGTCACTTAGATATATTGAATTGACATATGAATGAAAATTAGTATTTTTAATAGATAAAAAAAGTTGCCGATATATATAAATGTCGAGTTTAGCCCACAGCAGTACATCATACCTGTAGTGTGCATATTTGTCATAAATCTGCCTCGATTTATAAACTGATCCTACGCAGAACATGTTCTTTCGTATCGAATCAGTTAAGAGACATAAACATCATATGCAGATGACAATTGAATATTGCAGGGTTCCCGGTAGGATGTTTACTTCTCTTAGGTACCTGTTCCACCTTTGGTATATCCAGATATATGTCCGTGTTTTCTTTTAATATTATTTCCCTTTGGTTGAGTTAGGAAGTTGTTTAATGATTTGATAATAGATCAGGTCCGGACCTACAGCTGTATCATGAGACTTTTCTGGAGATTTTATTGTTTGTTTGTTTTACGTCCCATCGAGATTTTTTTCACTCACTTTGAGACGTCACCAGCTGTAGATGAAGTACCACAAATTTAGACCTATGCTTAGTGCTCAGGGCCGTAACAGTGGAGTTCGTTAACGTGCCAACGCCTACCATGACACGGAACCTCCGTTTTTGAGGTCATATCCGAAAGACCCGTGATGCCGAGCGTTTGGCGAAGGAGCAATCACTACCGATTTTTCGTCTTAGGTTTGACGCCGTCATGGTACGAGAGGGGCTGGAACTCATGACCTCCCGGTTACGAAGCGAACGCTCTAACCACTGAGCTACCGCGACCGGTCTGGAGATTTTAGCAATTCATCATAAATAAATGGTTCGCTATAACATCCATTGTTTTCAGATTTAAAATCTAAAGTATTCTGTTTTTCTGTATTCTTGTTTGAGATAAAATATGGGTTCATGTTGTTTTTTTATGAGTTTTTAGACTACATTGTTAAATATATCTTTCTTATCTGTGAGTATTTGATTTCCTACCTTCAGATGTTTATATTTTTACCGGAACCCTTTCCTATTATTTTCCTTATTGCATTCCAACTTTATTTATAGGAGTATGCGAATTTAGACTTGAAACAACTGTTTTCCAGGATTTTTGTTTACTCATATTTATGGTTCAAAGAGCCCTTGCTTGATAAATTTATATGCGAAAATTATTCAGATTTAAAGAACTGGGTAATAGTCTTTTTTGCGAGCTTTAATTGCTGCATTGCATTCTTCTGTAAACCATGGTTTTTTAATTCTAGTAGAATCTGTCGAGGTTTTAAGAATGCATTTATTTGCTATTTCTAATAAAGTTTCGGTACATTTTTGAATGGGGTGTGGGTGATTTTCAAACCTTTCAACCGAGATAGTTTGCAGGTGCAGCGCGTGGAAATATGGCCAATCAGCGTTGTCGAGTTTCCAGTTTTCAACGAGATTGTTTTGTGGAGGATCATTTGCTTTAACAATAAGAGGGAAATGGTCGCTTCTGCACAGACCAGTTTAAATCCAAAAGGAACCACTATACTAATATCAATTGAAGAATATGAACCATTCCCTGGATGAAGATACGTTTTAGAGCCGTTGTTTAAAATAAAAAGATTGTGATGAGGTTTTGCATCCTCGAGTTTTGGGTACTTTTTAAAACCTTTATCCCATATGGGATTATGGACGTTGGGATCGCCAATAAGTAATTTTATTTCGAGTACACTGGGATATCCTGTGAAATTGATATGTATACTAAAAATTGATATGTGTACTCTCTCTCTCTCTCTCTCTCTCTCTCTCTCTCTCTCTCTCTATATATATATATATATATATATATATATATATATGCTACTCATGAATTAGAACTGTACAAAAATTTCACACACAGAAAAATATTTTTTTTAAAATTCCAGGAAGTCTGGTCTAAAAGTGGTTGAGTGATGTCCTGTGTGCAGGTCATAATAGAAAATGTGATTGCACAATGTAAAAAAAAAATCTGTATTACAGGACTTGGAGATTGACTGATTGTATATTGTTTAAGGTCCCTCTCGAGAATCCCTCACTCAGATAGAGACATCACCATTACCGGTGAAGGAATGCGAAATTTAATAGGCCTATGCTGGATACTTATGGCCTTTGAGCAGGGAAGGATCTTTATCGTACCGCATCTTCTGTGACACATGACTTCGGTTTTTGCGGTCTAGTCCGTAGGACTGTCCCATTTAGTCGCCTCTTACGACAAGGGAGGGGTACTGAGAACCTATTCTAACGCGGGATAAAAAGGTACAACTTGCGTTTCTGTTTGGTGCAAATTATATCCTGGACAGGAGGATATTTTCCTGCAAAACCTTACTCAATCTACTTCATATATTATTAAAGGACGACGCAGATGTAGTCTCTGCTGAAAGGAATGTACTGCCCTTCTTTTAATATTTTGGAATTTTCGGAAGACCGATACCACAACCAATATTTTCTCTCCAATTTATCTCAAGCACAAAAAATGTTAAATCATGAAATGAATGAAATCTGACTTTTACAAAAAATGTATTTTTAAAAAAATTGCTTCATGCCACGGCAGTGACCTCTGGTATTAGTATTACATTTTTAAATCTATATTTTCTCCTACCTGACCTTTCCGTTTAAAGTTAGAAACATCTGCAAATTGCTTATGCCTTCTGGAGGTGACTTTCTGGTCCAATTTTGTATCGTTAACATAAAACGGATACGCATCAAGTTCATTTTGTCAACTCAACATATCTACAGAAAAATTATGTCCTTGATTTCAAATGCATACTCCTGGCGAAAGGTAGAATCGCCCACATCAAAAAATCTGAAGATGTTTCTATGACGATCTATGCTTCACATAACCTACGCTATATGGTGGCTTGAAGAAAGCATAAACAATATTCTATTACTATTACTGTCTCAAACCAAACACTGATAAATTATTTAAGATATCAAATACAAATGTTGGGTATATTGATGACTAAACGAATGTAATTCCCATTCTTGAAAATAGGGTCGTAAATACTATCACACACGCTCGGTCGCAAAATCTCCAAAACAACACCGTTTCAGAAGGCACAGATTGTGAATGGCACTGATATTTTGATATTTTATGTGCATTTAGTAACATTGAATGTGACGTATGATATATAACGTAAGTGTTGCTGAGTTCCAGTAAAGTTTCATCATTGAAGAGATTCATTAAAAATATTTTCAAGTCTTACGGAAGGTAATGGATAACAATTTGAAATTATTCTGCAGTAGTTCAATTCGGGTTTTCATATTCATTGCAAATACGTCGCATTCTTGAGTCACAGTCCAGAGTGTGGGCGCGTATCGTGACAGTATATATCTCTGAAGATTAAATACCCCCATGATTTCAATTACAGATTTTAAACAAAAGTGAACACTTATCTGTAAGGGTTAATGGATTTCATGGTGTACAAATCCTTTAATTGTTCTGTGAAGATTTCAATATATCCCTGTAGCATGTACTTATTAGCATTTTGTTCTAGGACGAATCCATTGAAATATATCATATCTGAACAGTGTTCTTTTAAGCTATTAAAAGCATTGTAATGTCACTTGAAGAATATTCAGCCATCGACTAAAACAATTACAGTAACGCTGCAAATATAGGGCAACTTCAATATTGACAATATTCTTTATTCAGTAAATTCATTCTTTCATTTAATGGAAAAGATTCCAATTATTGTCAAATGGAAAAGGTGAAGATAACGGTGAAGAATAGAAATTAGATAACGCAACTTCCAAGCCGTTCAGTGTCGAAGGTGCGTGTAAATGTCTTCTTGAACAGAGACATCTACAGCAAGTGAGGAAGGTGATACAAAATTTACAACATGAGTGGTGAAATGAAATAAAATAGAGAGAATGTGAGAATCATGTTGTACACATTTAGAGTTGTAGTTATAGACATCCTTAAAACATTCTTTTCACGCATTACCGGGTACAAGAGTCTTTTCAAGCATTACCGGGTACAAGAGTCTTTTCATGCATTACCGGGTACAAGAGTCTTTTCATGCATTACCGGGTTCAAGAGTCTTTTCATGCATTACCGGGTACAAGAGTCTTTTCATGCATTACAGGGTACAAGAGTCTCATGGAGATAGACTAAGGCTTACTTGAAACGAATTACAATAACATTGAATGTTTATGGAAAAAGATGAAGATAACGAACAGCGATCAATCTCATAACTCCCATAAGGAATACAAAATTAAAAGTTGGGCAAATATGGCCCCTGGTTATACCAGAGATAGTATCAAATGACTAGAAGTAAGCATCCTCTATCGATCGGTCACACCCTCCGTGAGGCCTATATTTTGATCAGGTAAACAGAACAATCCACACTCAAACTCAGTGTGTAAAGCACGGCCTAACAATTGGTATGAAACATGCCAGACAGCATTTGACCCAATAACAGGTTATATTAGCAAACTAGATCGTTACAACGACTGTAGACCGTGCAGAACATTGGCTTTAAACAAAACTGTAAAATCAACTTGTCTGTCAGTAGTTTGCCTTGATTTACAAATATCATACGCAGAACAACCTCTTGGGTATCTAATTAGTTGAGTTGATTCATTGTATATTGTTTAACGTCCCACTCGAGAATCTTTAACTCATATGGAGACGTCACCATTGCCGGTGAAATTTAAGCTTATACTCAGCGCTAATAGCCTTTGAGCAGGGAGAGATATTTATCGTGCCACACCTGCTGTGACACGGTGCATCGGTTTATGCGATCTCACCCAAAGGACCGCTCTATTTAATTGCCTTTTACGACAGGCAAGGGGGGTACTGAGGATCTGCACGAGGTTATAATCATCTTAGAGAGATAAACACCAATTTCAGGTGATAATTGATATATTTGAATATATTGGAATATAACAAAGGAGAAGCTGATGTCATTTTGTTTTTCATAAAGTTGTCAGTTTGTCGTTAACGTTTTATGTCCAATAAAATATCTAAGTTCGAAGAAGATGTGGGAGACTCTGTGATGTCTTTTATTTCGAGTTCACTGGGACATATATAGACATATGAATGAAAATGTTAAAAGATACAACTCTTTCGATATATTTCTCTAAATGTCGAGTAGAAGAGATTTCTTTTCTTCCCATGTAGAAGCTTCAATAAAATTATGCCTCAGAAGAATAGAAAAATAGGTCATATAACAAAGGAACATAATTCGTGCACATAGGAATTCTAACAGACTGTTAGAAGACCTAATCGCCAAAGACTACGAGGAGATTGTCAATGACGAACTCCAGCACATTTTTAATATCAGTTTCAGAGTAACTGTGCGTAAAATCAGAGTGGTGTTTAATAAAGTAGATTTTAGAATGACTGATCACTAGATAAGATTATTTGATTTTTTCCATTTTGTTGACGAAGCAACTGTCTATGAAGTGGAAAAGTCTAGCTTTTAATTTATCATAAAGAATGGTTTTGTAAAGTGTTGAAAAGTCATACATTTTGATATGGTTCATCCAAGTGAGCTTGAAATAAAAGACACCAAAGAGTCTTCCACTTTTGCTTCGTACTTAGATATTTTGCTGAAAATAGATGCCGGCGGCAAACTAACAACTCGACTTTATGACAAAAGGGATGATTTCAATTTCTCCATCCTCAACTTTCCTTATTTATGTGGCAATACTCCATCATCACCTGCATAGGGTGTTTATATCTCCCAAGTGATTCGATACGCAAGAGCTTGATCAGTTTTTAAATCGAGACGGTGCCGTTCTTGGCACACTGGTTCATTGCTCCGTTTACCTGATCATAACATAGGGTTCACGGCGGGTGTGACCGGTCGACAGGGGATGCTTACTCCTCCTAGGCACCTTATCCCACCTCTGGTATGACCAGGGGTCTGTGTTTGCCCATCTCTCTGATTTGTATTTTCTATAGGAATTACGAGATTGAATAATGTTAGTTATCTTAACCTTTTCATTTTGAAGTTCATATAAAACACGTATTTTTTAATAGCAGGTTCCTAATCTTTCACGTATATTCATGGATATATTTTAATGTCTGTGTTGTCATTATTTCTCAGAGAATATGCCTACATGTACTCAATTTTATGCCCATTATTTTGTACAATTCTTATTAACTAACAAATGGAACATGTGTATGCGAAACCCCATATGGCAGCAAAGTAATTATGGCTCCCATAGCAGGGTTTTGCCCCAAGACATACAAACATGAAAGTCCTACCAAACTCCATGCAAAAGTCATGGCAGACAAACAGACAGACGAAAATTACTGTTCCCGAATCTCCGACTACGATGGCTGAGAATTTTCAACTGCGTCCCGATATTATACGGATTGCTATGTTTTAGTTGATAATATGAAAAAAAAGGAAAAAAAAGAGATTATTTTTGGAATACTCAGGGGTACAATTGTGCTCCTTTATTAGCAGACCTGTATTGATATTCTTACAAAATTTATTGAAAACATTAAACAGCAGAAGACAAAAGTTTTCGTTTTGGACTTCTACTCAACTTTTAGATATATCAATAACGTTTTATCTATCAACAATACTCATTTTTATACATGTATTCCAGTGCACTTGAAATAAAAGACACCACACAATCTTTCACATCTGCGGCTACCCCGGTTTCCTCCCAGAAAATGCACCCTTAGCACCAACAGCCATACAAGTCGGTAAATAGTTAATGTATAGCTTATGTTCATTGTGTTGTGTCCGTCTTTAGAATACAGATTATTATTACTTTTAATGTTTGTTTCATACATGGATATTTTATTGACCATAATTGTTAATGGTAAACTAAGAACCTTACGAGAAAAATGATGAATTGGGCTTCTCCATATTTCTGTAGTAATGTCTCATTTAATATCACTTTTCTATGTGTTTCGAAAGGGAAATATATGTTACCAAAAAAAATGGGAAACTTACCGCAAAGTTTGAGGGCAAGATGAATAATAAAAGATATAATCCAAACGACCACTTTAAATTTGGTATAATACACTGCATCCATTTCTATAACTGAGGTGTACATTTTATGTGCATACATAAGAGTTCTACTAATTTTAAATGTAATTTTAAAAATTCTAGTAATCTATGTGACCAATGTACTTAAGGAAAATGAATACTAAAGAACTGGGTATATACTAGGTATTCTGACCTTTCTATAGATCGTCTTCAGATGTACAAGTAAACACCACATTAGACATATGATGGAAATATACAAAATGCAACCTGTATATAGCAGACAGTTTACAGTAACTTAATAGCCTCGTAAAACTAATGCACTCGATCCTAAATACTCCTGATCATATTTACGTTTATTTGCTTCGGGTATCCTAGTAACCAAGAGGAGATAATAAAGCAAGTTCATCGCTTTTATCTGCACAAAAAATATATTTATGAGGATGTGATGCACTTACATCATGACTATTTGAAGTCGTTGATTGTAAAGTTTAATGTTGTAGCACATGTACCTTATATGCATAAAAGTGGTGGTTTTACTCATATAAAGACCTGTAAAACAAATGGCCTGTAAGCGTAAATTAACAATTTGACTTCACAGTGAAAATTGGCAATTTGGAAAAATAATTATAACAGCTATTTATTCCGAATGCATATTCAATTACATTAACTTTATTTTATAACTGTTGAAAGGCTTTAAACCCCTTGATTGGCGCCTTAGACATGCAATTAACTTTGATCGCTTAATACAACACTAAAATTTAAATTAAAGACAAAATATTTCAGAGCGCCCTTGTGTCTTCCAATGAATACTATGATCAAATGAACCATGATCTTAATCTGCTTTGCCTATTATCTTATTATAGGGAGAGAAATGGAGCCCTTGGTATTAAAATGCAATAAACTTAAGAGGTACTAAGCACTCAGCTGAAAGTAGTAGCTGGCGTGACATCCCTCAGCCAGATGTTTAAAGCTGACAGGTTAATCATAAAATCATTTAACTCTTCTGCGGAAGATCGTTCTACAGATCATAGACTAAATGTACCTCTAACACAGAAGAACTTCAATCAATAATGGGAGATAACACCGTGCAGGTAAATTATAGTGAAATTATCGAATAAATGGGCGAGGAAAAAAACGTTGTACATATCACAATTTAATGGGTAATCAAGAAAGCTCGATGGTTGTTAGGGTATTCAATTACGGGTAAAAATCGATATCCAGTCTCATTATTTTGATAAAGGACAAATACTTTATCACTTTTTTTTTTCAAAAATCCAATTGTTATCAGGTAATTAAATTTAATGTCTGCATGTACAGTAACGCTCACTTTAAAAACAAAACCACGGAAACTTCCTGTCTGTTGTTGTGGATCACGGAAAAATTTAAAATTTTATGACTGATTTTGCAGAAAAGAAAATAGGATTTTGAAATGTCTACTTGTTTATCAGTATAAAGTTGTATTTTGGTAATTAATTCTTTTTTCAGATATCAAGAATAGACATAATTTCTGCGCATAGAATAGCACGCACATAATTCAGCAATAAAAATTACCAGTGATTAAACGTAAAATTATAATTTACATGCGATTATCATTGAATGATAATCATTACAGGCCGCGTAAGAGCAAGAATCTTATATGGGTTTTTAAAATGTACCTGCGTTTTGGTGGGATTAATGTAAACATATTCTTAATGAGTTCTATCAAAAATGACTGTAATGTAAGCATATATTGGGGATTGAAGTTATAGTTAATTTTAGCGTTGTATTTGTATAATAGCTATATAGATAATCAAGTGTATATAAAATATACTAAACATCATAGTTGTCAATCTGTACACTTTGTTTCGGGTTCAAGTAATCCCATGTCTATCACCATTCGTTCATGAAATACAAAAAGAGCGTACAGCATTTTCACAGGTCCCACAAGAGCGCGGTCTGTTCTGATATGCATTTTTTAAAATGTAGATGCGTTTCTGCGGGATTAACATTTAATGTATTGTTCATGATTTTCGCATAAGTTAGTGTAATATAACTACTTAATCGGGGATTAAAGTTATTGTTAATGTTAATGTTCGAGTTGCAAAATCTCTAGATATATTAATAGAATTATCTTCAAAATGCACAAACATATAATAGTTGTTACTTCGTACTGTACTTACGGCCTTTGAGCAGGGAGGGATCTTAACGTGCCACCTCTGCTATGACACGGGCCTCGGTTTTTGCGGTCCCATGGAAATAGAAAGAAAGGGGTGGGAAATGAAGGAAACACGAGATGAAAACAAGGGTGGAGGGGGGAAAAAGGAAATTGGAGGGAGATACAGAGTGTAAAACAGAACTGTCTTAAGGGTTGAACCTGATCAGACTCCATCATCAGTTTCAAATTGTCTATACGTACTAGATATAATGTAGATATCCTTGCAATCGATACCTATTCTAATTGTTTTGTTTTAGACTTTATGTTCTTCTAAACATTTGATAATATGCAAATACTAGAAATATTAGTGGAATCTGTTTATCCAAAATGCCCTTCTGGCATGAATTTTCAAAGTAAACGCTCATTGTCTCTATGTGCCAAACTTATGGATAATACAGATGCCAAATTCAAAGTAGACTAACGTATTTACCACAGCATAGCAGTGGAAACTTCCTGTATTACAGAGACGCTTCTAGAAAGGAATATGCAATGATTTGCATTGACTCTGTTAGATTTGCATAATTGTACATTATAACCTTGTTGAATGGTTGGTTGTATATTGGTTAACGTCCCACTCGAGAATTTTTCACTCATACGAAGACGTCACCATTGCCGGTGAAGGGCTGCAAAGTTTAGATCAATGGTTCAGTGCTTTTGAACCTTCACATCGTGATGTATAAACATCTTAGAAATATGTGCAAACATCATTATGTGGTGCACTAACTTCCTTTCTATGACGATCAAAGTCACGTGACATGAGAACTGTACACGAGGGTGAGAGTTATATCCAGTGACAAACTTGAAAATGTTGCAGAATTTGTTTACAAACATTATTGCGCTAACATTAACGATCTCATTGTTTACAAAAATCTAACGACACAGACGTGGCTAAGTTGGGAATTACTACAGTTCACGTATGTAAAAATCAGTACAGACCACCATTAAAATGCTATTGTTTGATATACTCCGATCCACAAAATTTCAAAGTGGGTCGGTAGCTAGGATTTTTGTTTTTATATTTAGAGAAACAATTCACTCGACAACATATTTGGCCAAAGAATAAAATACACATTAAGGGTCCTGGTCACGACTGGAGCCGGAAATTTTCAAATTTTATTTTTTCCATGTTTAATGTTCACAATTCTTATAGCTGTATGGTCCGATGTCCATCTATTATTTTTTGTACAGAATTACTTTATAGAAGATGGATAAGTTTTTAAAGTTATTAACTGTGCCTTAATTATATGCTTCATAACATTTGCATGTAAAAGAAAACTGTGAGATTATTTTAAAGGTAAATACAGTGTAAAGCCACATATATGTTTAGTCTGTTGGGTGTTTTTCAATAGCCCCACATGCATGGGGGAATCCCAAAATGATACAAATATAATTCGGACGCCACTGTCTAAAGGATTTAAAAGAGCTTAAAACAACGAATTACGAAGAGGTATTTGATATTTGTATTCTCGTAAATTTGTGGTACATTAATGTAGTAACACACTACACAGCTTTACACAAACAAGACTACACCTGGCCTGCAAGTGTGAACTGAAAACGTGACTGGGGATTTGAATTAAAAATAGCCGAGTGATGATTATTTGTAAACACCGATTTAAAACCAAATAATTCTGGTTACGCAGGTGAAATAATGTATGCCATACCGAATACGTACGAACGATAATTCCATGGTGCTTTTGCAATGTGGACAAAATTTGTCGAAATTTGGACCATACAACTTTAAACAAGGTATTTCTGATAGTCAACTAATATTCGAATGTCAGTAGTATAGTTACAAGTGAGATACAATACTCACAATTCTTTGTTATGTAAAAGTGAATGTAACTAACAGTATCCAATCTCGTAATTCCTATAACAAATACAAATCAGAGAAATGGGGCAAACATGGACCCCTAGTCAAACCGAAGGTGGTTACAGGTGCCGAGGAGGAGTAAGCATCCCCTGTCGAGCTGTCACACCCGCCGTAAGACCTACATTCCGATCAGATAAACGGCGTAATCCGTAGTCAGAATCAATGTACCATGAACGGCCTAACAGTTGGAATGAAACACGCCAGACAGCATGAGACCGAATGGAAAGTTGTACTGGCAAACTAGATCGTTATAACGACCATAAAATTTGCGAAATGCTGACTTTAGACGAGACTGTACAAAATCCTGTAGCATCAACTTCTTTTTCAGTAGCCTGCTTGGACTTAAAAACTGATCATATGCAGAACAAGCTAACTTTCGTGTCGAATCAGTTGGGAGATATAAACACCATTTGCAGGTGATGATGGAATATTGCCACTTCGATAAGGGAGTTGAGTTGTTAGTTTGCCGCCAACATCTATGTAAACAAGGCGCGTGCCATGTTTCTGATTATATATAGACTGCATAATCAAAAATAGATTTAAAACAAAATGAGATGTGACAAACTCCAGAAACTTGTAAATTGAAAACAATCTTATTTGAACGAAATTGTAAAGTTGTATGGTGCTATGTTCATCTCTTATTTATTTTTTTGTTTTTTGTACAGAATTACTTTAATTATAACTTAGATGAATTAGCTATCAAATTATTTCATATATAGCTTTCTTTTAATTACATGCTTGAAAACATTTGCATGTAAAAGGAAACTGAGAAAATTATTGATAAAGTAAAAAGGGTAATTTGATTTGTAATGTGTACGATATCTCAAATGCATTCGACTCAAATTGTGGTATGACCATTATATCCCTTCAAAGTCGCCCGCGTGGCGCAGTGGTTAGAGCGTCGGGCTCAAAGATCTGATGATCCTTGAGTCGGGGGTTCGAATCCCACTGTGGGACGTGGGTGCCGGTCTTTCGGATGAGACCGTATAAACCGAGGTCCCGTGTCGCAGTAGGTGTGGCACGATAAAGATCCCTCCCTGCTCAAAGGCCCTGAGTGCCGAGCATAGGCCTAAATTTGCAGCCCTGTCACCGGTAATGGTGACAGCCGCCGGATAGCTGAAAAATTGCTCAGGCGGCTATAAACAAACAAGTACTCTCCGCGGTTTCAAATATATAATTTCAACTGAATCCATTTCTGAAATGCGTTATGGTACGCTGATTTAAGTAGACTTCTGTGGCACTGACTGATGGCTGAGCCAAGGGCTTGTCGGGACTTGTAACGAAGACGAGATAAGAGTTTTCTTAAGTTTTGGAAAAAGTAAAAAGTCGCATGGGGCTAGCTCTGGAGAGAATGGTGGGTGTGGCAAGACGGTAACCTTCGACTTCAAATATTGCTTCACAAGCTCAGATGTATGTGATGGAGCATTACCATGAATAAGATACCTTATCAGACCCATAATCTTCCCACAATTCAGTGAAAATCTGCATTACTGAATGAATGAGTTTTATGCGATCTTTTATATAAGCTCTTATTTCGTCATTACTCTCAACCCGTTCCCCAACCATTTTTACAACAGTGGTCAACGACTGGCTCTAATGAAATGACTATCATTCTAAAACTATGTGGAACTGAAGTCTCGTGCTGATACCGTTGGAAAGGTATTAAATAGTGCTATACAAGAGTATCATCATCCATGAAATCGTTCAAAGCGTTATCGCGCTGTGGTACAATACACATTACATATCAAACAGCCTTGAGTTGTCTGTTGGTGTCAACACAATATAAGCAACACAAATGAATCATTACATCAAATACATGCATGTTGTCTAGCAATACAGACACAAAAAATTAAAATGTAGTAGATTGTAAATAAATAATCATTTTTTTGCACCTGATATACGGACAAATTCATAATATAGAATTTGAGAGATTGAAGGTAATGCCAATTTCTAAAACTGCACATAAATTATAAACTTGTGTCTTAAAACTTAAAATGAATCTTAAAGAAGTGGGGGTTATAGATCAATATTTTGAACTATTGGCCAAAATACTGAACTGTCCTACAAAATGTCGGGTTAACTAATTTAGAATTTTTCAAAGAATGGGTGGTCTATTTGTAAAAATATACCAACCAAATTAATGAAATACATCATTTGATTGAGTTCCAAGTCTCAGCTTCTTGTATCACTATGATAAATTTTAAAACCGAAATACAAAAATGGGATGTAAAACGTGACGATATTTTGAATCAACCAGAAACTAAAGTCATGCAGATCTTGAACTCTTTGATAAAAGAATTATTCCGCCACAAAATATAGTATCTGTAACACCCTTTCAAATTTTGAATTGACAAAATGTTTTTTTTACTACTGGACAAGGTTGAGTAATAGATGTGTCATATGTCTGGAGCAATGGAATCAGTACTGAACCAATACATGCAAAGTTATACTAGCATCTTGCACAGTTGTGCTCTACAGCTGAGGCGCTAACTTCCGTGAAGAACCCTTGCTGCTGCGGCCGTAAGCACTATGCAAAGGACGACATTTGTGGTATTTCACCTACGACTGATGATATCTCAGTGAGAGTGAAAGATTCTCAACGGTACATCAAACTACAACCAACAACTCTGCAACAGGGTGGTATCACTGGGAAGACCATGATGTAATCTGACGACTTATTGCGTGAATCATATTTAAATCATCTTTGATCATTTCACGAATACAACGCTTCCGTGGTGGTGGTGTATTTTACCTTCTAAAACTGGTTTGGTCGAAAACAGATTCTATTTGATATTAAGTTTTGTTATGAATTCGGTTAAGTATGTAAATTTCCACCGATAAGGCAGGACATTTACCGCCGATTTATTTTCGTGATCGTCCTTGACATTGCAGCTATCAAAACTACCCATCTCTGTGTGGGTAGTTATGTTTCTACTATAGAAAAATACCCCCTCCCCCTCCCCAAACAAACAAACCTCTGCTCAGATTTATTACGATTCTCTGCCACAAAACCCTTTATAATTGTAACATCGGGAATTTGAGTAAAGAAAGGTTTCAATTTTCTGATAAATCAAAACGACCAGCCTGTGATAAATTTACATTTCATTTTAAAATATTTACACGTGTTGGAGGAACACACATATACTGAACAAGAAATGCGAAAGTCTATAGGCCTATGTCTGCTATTTTCCACTTCAATTTGAATAACAGTTGAAAAGATAACATGTACTATATAAACAAAACTTAGCTACAGTTTGTTGTTGTAAAATAATCATGATTATTCAAGCGTGGTTATTTTAAACAACAAGTGAGTACAATGGGTATAAGCTGGTACAAAGAAATCTTAACCTCGTGGATTTATATATTTTTGGTTTAAAAAGTGTCCTTCGTTAATTCTTAAACAAATTCAGATTATTTCCGATTTTTTTCTCTCATTTTTCCAGACGTCATGGCTATCCTAATATCGACATAAGCATTCCCTGGGGATTATCCAAGCAGGCATATCCCAAAATTCTGTAGCAAAGACTAAAAAACAGTACGACATTAACCCCGGGCACGACTCTTTGCTACCCTTTATGATAAAGATTTTGAAAAAAATCAAAGTACATTTGGTGGGATTTTCTTGAAGTATGTCATCATCCAAGGTTAGGCTCACACATCCTTGTACAATAATAGATATCAGCCTTCAAAGACAAACATCCTATAGGAGAATGGCCGGAATTTTAATCATACAAAAATCCTATCATAATCCTATGGGATAAAAAAGCCTAATGTGATATATAATCCCATAATTTTCAATAGGATAATTAATCCTAAATAAAGTGTGCTTGGAAACAATCTCCTATTCAGTAATAGGATAAATTATCCCAAGTATTAAACTCCCATAATAGTCTACGAAATAGGAATATTTCTCCCATCTAATTTATATTATGTGTGGTTTACTTTATACTCTACAATCCAATATGCATTATCCAAAATTGAATATTAATGGTGTAAAACTTCCCAGAAGACAATAAGACTTCTCTCTAGACGTTTTCAAATCGCTGGATCCAATGATGATCAAGCCCATATTGGCAGACCCAGAATTAAAAGCATCAAATTCACTTGGACAGATTTTTATCTGCGGTAAACACGGCTCAGAAAGCTTCATGGAGACGAAGTAGTGCTCAGACAGTGCAGAACCGGCTAACATGATATGATTTCAATATTCTAGACCGTACAAGGGGGTAAAGACCTACACGAAAAATACACAAATCCACGTGACCAAGATTTATTGTGCTCGATCTTATACGCATTGTACAACTTGCCGCTGAAAGTAGCACGCTTGAATAATCATGATTATCTTACCACAACAGACTATTATGTTCTATAGGACATTGTGTATTCCAAACCTTTATTCAAATTCAAGTGGAAAGTTTTAGATATACAGACCTATTAATACTTTTCTTTCTCTTTTTTATTTTTATTTTTTCTTTTATTATTTTTTTTATTTTTCGATCAGTATATAAGGGTTAGTAATAATAGTTTAAAACGAGAAATGTTACTAATCGTTACACAATTTATTTAGATCTATTTATAGAATGCATTCCTGGGAGTTGAACTTTATCAAATATTCAAAGGAAAAAAAAACAAGTAATTATTCGTAAAATCACTTTTTTGAACATTTGATTTATTTTCACTAATTTGGGCAGTTAACATTGGTTCAAGGAATTTATATATATTCTGTTATTTATGATCTGCAGAGACTCTGGTTCAATGAATTTCATTTATTTCCATCGCCGGATTTGACTCCACCATTTGGTATTTTTGGTTCTGTCAGCTCTTCTAAGTTTGTTTTTTATTTCGGATTTCCAACATGTTTGGCTTGAGCATCACTGAAGAGACATTATTTGTCGAAATGTGCATCTGGTGCATCAAATCTGGTACCGTTTATGGTTTTTATTCCTAAATGCAGAGATTCGGGCGTGTTATAGAGTATGTCTTAACGTTCAACCCTTTTAAACAGCACTGGATTCGTCCGTATAGTGCCAAGCGAGCGATGCTCGTTTACATTTATAAACAAAAAAACAAAAACAAAACTCATACGAATATATCTTTTCCTGTCATGTTGAAAATATCGATATGGTCCTTGTAATTTGACATAACATTAAATCACACAAAAAGAGGAAGTGAAGAGGCCCACACAAAAGTCCTGTGCCGTATATTCAAACGCGCAATGACATAGAAAAGTTAAAGTTCAACTCCCAAAAATAGTTGGAGGAATTACTTCATTCATTTCCTATAATCTTAAATATTACCTTATACATGTAATGTAACTGACATGATAAAGTTTCAGTATTCCGGTGAATCTTTTTTTCCACATTTAGAAAACTTGTGTTCTGCACATGACTATTTGCATATGTTATCCCTAACATAGCGACGAAAAATTTCATAAAGATTAAATGTCAGTCCTGGAGTTTGATCTGCTAGCAATCGCTAGCTCTTCATAACCCACATACCCAAATAACAAATTAGTGGATTGCTCACAAGCATGATGTGTGGGCAATATCTGATAAATTAATATATTGAAGGTTACGCCATATCCAAACAAACTTGATTCCTTCTGAAGTTTGTAATTAATAAAAATTGGACCAAGCAATAAATAATATCCAAAAAATAGAACACTTTTGTCCAGGTGCATTAAGAAGACAAATAATTATTGATTTTTGTTTAATTAAACATCGGTTGAGGGCATCAATTTTTGACGTATTTTTCTTTTATACGTAAAGGATATGTAAACATGTTTTGTTTTTAGTAAAACATGTAAGAGGGACAGAGAATACAAGTAAAAGTAGCTAACTAAATTGTGGGCGTGTTATGTTGTACCGCTGTCGCCCGTCTGTCCTCTTAACTTTGTCTTCGCAACTCCTCCTAAACCCTTGGGAGTTTTTAATGAAATTTTGTACAAAGGAAGATCACAATGTGTAAATATGTATATGACAAAGAGAACACCGTCCAATTGTTTTAAAGGAGTTGTTGTCCTTGAACTTAGTTCTGTCTACGCAATAACTCGCCTTCACAACTCCTACTAAACCCTTGATGGGTTTTAATGAAACTTTGTACAAAGAACGATCACAATATGAAGATGTGTATATTACAAGGGGAATGCTGTCCCAATTTTTTTAAAGGGGTTATGGCCCTAGGACTTAGATTTTTTAGGGTGGGGGGTCAATAACTTACCATGTACCACTTTAGCGGACCTCTCTTTTTTGCAATAAATCGTGTCTCGTTTGTAATGTATTGATGTTCAATGAAAACTTTTCAGTCGCCCCTGAAGAATACAGAAGCATTGTTCTGTACTAACAGATATGTGGCATTGTCTTCCGTAATAATATGCTCTAACGTCAAGGATACCTATTCGGTTTGTTTATTTACAATTTGGTAGATTAGTTGTTTGCTTTACGTCCCGTCGAGAATTGTTCACTCGATGAGACGTCATCATTTGTAGGTGAAGTGCTACAAATTTAGACCTATTACGTAGTACATGCGGTTGTAGCAGTTAGGGTTCTTTAACGTGCCAACGCCTGTCGCAACACGAAACCTCCGTTTTTAAGGTCATATCCGAAAGACCCGTGTTTCTCACTTTTCAATGCCGAGCGTTTTGCGAGGAAGTAATCATTACCTATATTTACGCATTAGGTTCGAAGCGGCCATGACATGAGCGGGGTTCGACCTCTCATCCTCCCAGTTACGAAGCAAACTCTCTACCACTGAGCTACAGCAATATAATATTTTAATATATACCATAACATACTGCGTAATATTCTATGAAATGAGCATTGAACTAAAATATAACAGTCTGTTAAATCCTATACATTAAATTCAATGCAGTGTAATACTGTATATTTGCAAGGGGAGACATTTTCGAATACCTCTAAGGTAAAATCCTTTAAGCTCTTAATTTCACTTTATTTTAGCATCGCAAACAGTCGGTCAGAAATACATTTAAAAGATCGTCATTACTCACGTGACACAAATGTGACAGACAGAAAATCCAAGTAGTGTTGTAAACATGCATAGAAAACATTTCAAATTCATTCTGATCATTTTGAAAAGAGGCAGTGTACTATTTTAAATAGTCCATTCATATTATGGGTTCTGACATAGCTGTGGATAAGTAATACATGCTGGGTTTACTGTAGTAGTTGTTGTTGCAGACGTCGTAGTTGTTGTCGCTGATGTTGTTGTTGTTGTTGCTGATGTTGTTGTTGTTGGTACACGGGTTGTAGTTGTTGATGCTTCTGTTGTTGATGGCAAATCGGTCGTTATTGTTGGTGGTGGTATAGCTGTTGGTGTTGTTTCTGTTGTAGATGGGTCTTTAGTTGATATCCCAATAGTGCTTGTTACAGCATGGGATGTTGACGTCACTGTTTCAAATTGATCGGCTGCGTTTGTGTCCTTGAAAATCAAATATATATGTAAAATTAGATGAATAGAACATTTAATCACAAATAATAATTTCTCTATTTAGCTTTCATTTACTTGTGAATAAAAAAACACGATATATAATTATTTAATTTATATAGTTCTGTTTTTCGTTAAACATATTACTGTACTGGTCGCCTAGTCTTTGGGGCATTCGCATCGCAACCGATAGGTTTCGAGTTTGATTCGTTATCCCGGAGCTTCGACAGACCTAACATATGACCTAACATATATATGCGTTCACTAAACTAGAAGTAAAAGTCGCGAGTTTTTCGAATGTGACTTTGAAGCTGGAGGTCCGGTATGTAGGTAAAAAAAAAAAAAAAAGAAAGAAAAACAAAACAAAAACAAAAACAAAAAACAAAACAAAAACAAAAAAAAAAAAAACAAAAAACAAAAAAAACCAAACAAACAAAACAAAAGACTAACACACCCTAACAAACAGAACGAACTACAAACTTTAGATAGGTTTTTACAGATGATCCTTAATAAAAATAACTATTTAAAAAATAATCAGAAAATATCGTTCAAAACTTCTCATTAGTACGTTAACCCTCTGTAAGAATTCGTAGTGTCTTCAGGATGTTGCTGATAATCTCATACAAAAGGATTGCTCTATTTCTGAAGAGTGAGCGCACGGCTACATGTACGTGTACATTTATATTTTGGTACTGATGAAGTATTTTTAAAACAGGTTTTAAAATGAAATAGGAAGGAATTTTCCGTATACTCTCTATGTCCATGTGATCTGTCTATCACCTCTAATGATATTAATATTAAGGTATGCTAGCTTAGTGGTAGAGTTTCTCAATCTAGAGGTCGCGTGTCTGAATCACTCCATGACAGACTTAAGTCATTGGAATATATAGAGGTTGTTCCTTGGCCATGGTATTAGAAGGGGAAGTAATAGGGCTTTCAGATGAAACTCTAAATAACGATCCCCTACCTCAGTGTACATGATTAAGGGCCGTCACTTAGGTCAGAACAATTTGCACTTCACATTAAGCTTAGAATAGATCCCTTGCTTGTCGTAAGAGGCGACTAAATGGGGCGGTCCCTCGGATGAGACCGTCAAAACCGAGGACCCGTGTCACAGCAGGTGTTGCATGATAAAGATCACTCCCTGCTCAAAAGTCATAAGCGCCGAGCATAGACCTAAATCCTTTCGCAGCACTTCGCCGGCAATGGTGATGTTTCCATGTGTGTGGAAGATTCTCCAGCGGGGCATCAAAGAATGTAGAATCAATCAATCAAACTTCTGACATTATAGAGTAAGAAACCCAATTATATTTCACGATTCCGTGCATATAAAACGGTGATATTTTTTTTCCATTTGATAGAAATGGTCAGATTTATATTTTAATATCTTTTTATTTATTTTTCAATAGTAGAATTACCAAAAATACAATTTATTTTCAAAACGTTTGATATGTCTTTATTTGTGATATTTCATAATACAGTTCTATAATATTCTTCCAGAACAGAATAATTCTCACATCTACATTTTAACATTTAAACTAAATAGAAATAATTCAATAACATTAAATAAAATCTTTTAATTACCTTTGTAAACAGTATACACACAGTGCTTGATGCTGAATTCCCACAGTTAATTTTAGAAATGGTCCTATAAAGAGTGCAGTTTTCTTGATGAATTTCCCGACAAATTCGAAACCTCGTACATGCGGAAGATATCCCGCAAATGAAGCTGCATTCCAATGTTAACAAGGAATTGGACGATGTTAACAAAGTGTTAGTATCATCATAAAGATGACAGAATTGCCCATCCACTGTTGAGAAAATCCACAATATGCCCATTAAAAACCTGTACAAGATACCGAATACGCAAGGAGACATGTTCGGACTTAAACTGGTACTGTTTCAAATTCACTTCAACATTCAATGTTCTTCGTGGCTTTTTGTTCTATATACACGGATGATTTCGTGCAGTAGCCTAGAGCCATTGCCGTTTTCCATACCGTGATATCATATCAGATACGATACGTCGAAGGCTCTGCTTTCCTGCTTTGTGGTGCATTAGCCGTTGATTTTATGTGTTAAATTCCTAAAATATAGCAAACTACTTTAATTTTCAGTTCGATAACTATCGGGCCAATTACCGCTAGGTGAATATTAAATGAAAGCAATGGTAAGCACAGAAAATCAGTCTATATACATGTTAGGGTTTAATGATAAATTCATCTGTAAATCAATTATATAATATGCAGCAGAAACATTCATTCGTGAGACTATTATTTCTCATTGATGAAAATTTATTAACATTTTTATAATGATTGATAAGGTTCTCAAATCAAATTAAAGAAATAAATGGAACAAATAGTATGTATTCCCGCTACAACAGGATTTCGTCAAGGCTAAGGACACCGTATCAATTTTGTGAAAGACTATCTGAGCCCCCATGACACTTTGGCGACTTATTACCAGTTCATGGTTTAGCTTGCATCACCATAACTGATTTATAAACAAACTACTAAGTAACGTCTGAGTGAGTAGGATTTAGAAGACAATAAGTCCTATTAGTCCTCTTCTATGTTACACAAAGACACGCCGGGATTATATTCACTGAGTGGCTTATTCTGAAGAGCTTGCTTGATGACTGAAAAATTAGACTTCATAATAATTAGACTACGTTTTGATTAAGTTATCAGAGCCACAGCGGGGATTACATGTTTCCATTCTAAAAATAATGATTTATAAAATATGATATTTACAGTCACTGTGTGTATCTTCCTTAATCTTTATTGCAATTCATAGCTTGTCATTCGAAACTATGAAGGCACATTCTGTTTCAGTCTGGGAAGATCCGCTTTATAGTGTCATCTGTCTGCTGGTGAATGTTAAAATAAGTTTTCTGGTGTATTTGTATTTGAATTTAAAATAACAGAGAGCATCCTTATTTTATACGATGGTTTATTTTGTGAGTTTAGAGTCTGCCGTTCTTGGACTCTTTCCCTTTACCAATAAGGAAATCATTACCAAATATGTAGACAAGTCAAGGTCAGGTGATTTTCAGTTGCTATGTTTAAAAAACTTGAATGTTTATTTTTACGTTTTTGAAATTACTTGTATTTAAATACAGAAAAATAGCAATACATATCTCAACATCACAAGGCCTCTCATCTCTAGTCGGCGCGGGTTCTCATCCCGCTCGCGCCGATGTATGTGAGAAAGTTTGCCAGTTTACTTTCGGAAGGTCGGTGGTCTCTTCCCGGACACAATGTATCTGGGTTCTCTCCTCCTCCACCTACAAAAACTGGACGCCACCAGATAACTATAAAATTGTTGAGTGTGGCGGAAAACAAACAATCAATCAATCAACTGTAATAATATGTCATGTGAAAGATAACCCCCCACCCATCTTCACCATATGGTAGATCTATGACATACAGCGTAAGATACAGATGATAAGCTTATAAATAATATTGATAGGTCTATTAAACTTTATTTGAATTTATCCATGGAATTTGATGACAAACTTTTATTATTATATTAAAGAACTGAGAGAACAAATGTGTTTGTGAAACACTGATGCTCTGGATTACAACAAAGTAGAACCAAAAGACATTGTAATTTAGACTATTTAGCAATACAGGGTATGTGAAGTAATTTTCATTTTGTAGGACTTTTAAAACCAATGGGTATTTTAATCTAATATTTTCATGTAACAAAAGTATATCATGTTTTGTGTCATTCGCATATTTTCATCTCTGAATCTTGTGTAATACTTCGTATATCATCCTGTGAGGACCCGGGTTAGAATAGGTCCTCAGTACCCTTGCTTGTCGTAAGAGACGACTAAATGGTGGACTGGTCGCGGTAGCTCAGTGGTTAGAACGTTCGCTTTGTTACCGGGAGTTCGTGAGTTTGAGCCCCGCTCGTGTCATGGCCGTGTCAAACCTAAGACGACAAAATAGATAGTCCTTCGCCAAACGCTCGGCATTTTAGAACTGAGAATAACGGGTCTTTCGGATATGACCTTAAAAACGGAGGTCCCTTGTCACGGTAGGCGTTGGCACGTTAAAGAACACTCACTGCTACGGCCCTGAGCGCTAAGCATAGGTCTAAATTTGTGGTACATCACTTACAGTTGGTGACGTCTCAATATGAGTGAAAATGTCTCGACGGGACGTAAAACAAACAAACTAAATGGGACAGTACTTCGGATGAGGCCAGAGAAAACGAGGTCCCGAGATACAGCATATGTGGCGCGATAAAGATTCCTCCTTGCTCAAAGGCCATAAGCCCTTCAACGACAATGGTGACGTCTCCACATGAGTGAAAAGTTCTCGAGCGGGACGTTATATAATATACACTCAATAAATCATACCAGAATCCAAAGCATGAGCTAAAAGAATTTTATTACACAGATCAGAATAATGATTATGAAGAATAACTTTTGATTGAGTGGTCTCAGGGTTTCGAATATTGTGAATGTCAAATTTCAATGAATGACAAACAACTGAAATTGCTATATTAATTTACATGTTAAAATTTTCGCCTGGACGACTTCCCTATGAAACTAAATTTTATAAATGTTGATCTAAAGAACTGTATAAAGTACTTTATAATCATTAATGTATATAGCACTATGACTAAAATTTATTTATTCATCATAACATTTAAATACCAATAAAAAAGATCCCATGTACGAAACAATCTTTCATGTATTGATTGATTTCAAATGTTGTTATAACGTTTAAGGATTTTGATCCAAATATCAGAATTTGTTCGAATCTCGGCCGCGGCGTTATGTGAGCAAGTTTGCTAGTTTACTTGCGGAAGGTCGGTGGTCTCTTCCCAGGTACATTGTATCTGGGTTCTCTCCTCCACCAACAAAAACTGGACGCCACAAGATAACTGAAAAATTGTTGAGTGTGGCGGAAAGCAATAAATAATCAATCAATCAATCAACCAATCAGAATTTAAACTTTATCATTTAATCTCTAACTATTTGTTGATGCAGAAAAATATGCTTGAATTTTACAATGGAAGGAGTATGTAATTCTTCATTTCGATATATTTATCTGATTTCTGCTGTTCTATTTACAAAATGCCTTGCATATTTACAGTACATTTTTTATTACGTACATTTGGTTTTTTTTTAAATTTATTTCAAGATAATGGGTCAACTGATAGACGGTTTATTGGATTGTTAGAGCAATCCTTATTAGGCCATATTATGAAAACATTTTCTCTTCAAAATCTGATCAGTGGCGATCCGGGTTGTTAGAATAGATCCCCCGTACCATTTGCCTGTCGTAAGAGGTGCCTGCATGGGACGTCCATCGGATTAGACAGTAAACACCGGGGCCCCGTGTCGCTGTAGGTGTAGGTAGCACGTTAAAAATCCCTCCCTGCTCCAAGATCATAAGCACCGAGCATAGGTCTAACATTTTCCAGCCCTTCACCGGCAATGGTGGTGTCTCCATGTGAGTGCATGATTCTCGAGCGGGATGTTAAACAATATATAATCGATCAATTAAAATATTTTGATTGAAACACTAGGAAATATTTTCTGTGAGGAAAAACTTTCTTAAAAGTAAATTATTGAAGTAATACCATACTTTATGATATGAAACTGCAAAATTAATCACGTAATGAAAATATAATACAGGTCTTTTCTTTTTCACACAATGTAGATGCTGAGGTACATAAGCGAAGCCAATGGCTAATGATACTTTCCTCTAGAGTGGTAGTATTTGATCACTGATGACACAGAAATTATGCATAAATTGTTCAATATATTCTTGGTAATGACACGAGATTGCAGGCCTGTCAACACCTACAGCCCGCTTCATCTAACTTATCGGGGTTATGAAGTAGATAAACAGAGATTCATGGCTTGAAATCACGTCCTTCACAATAGACACACAAGATCTATAGGTGCAGGTGGTCAGGAACTAGTTTCCAGTAGAACGCGATTTTGTCAAATCCTCTCTTCAGCATAGTCTACAGAGCAGATAAAAAAGAACTGATTTTTTAGCATCACTGAAGAGACATTATTTGTAGAAATGCGCTTCTAGTGCATTAAAATTGATACTGTTCATGTTTTACATTATAACCACTGGGTCGATGCCTCTGCTGGTGGACTATTAGTCTCCGAGGGTTTTCACCAGTCCAGCTAAGTACTTCGGTACTAGCATGAAAATAAATTGATACCGTTTATGTTTTATATTCTGTAAGATTGGTATCATAACATGTTCCCTGTAAAAAAAAAATAATGACTACATTGATTAACTTTATATATACGTAGCTATACAATTGTAGCTACAGTTTTAGTGCTGTTCTACAGCTCATGTAGGTATACTTAAAATTAAAACAAGTCAAGTGAAGATACATTCAAAATTTACCATCACGTGCTAACTTATTGTTTACAATTCGGTTATCTGTCCACCACAAGGAATGGGACAGACTTCAGATCTTACATCGGTAATCATCTGTTGCAAATACAATGCAGAATACTCTTCTACATCTGTATCGCTCTCATCCGGTCTAAACTAGACTACGGCTGTATAGTATATGGAGCGGCAAGAGCATTCTACATTAAAGCCCACGATGTAATCCACCATCAAGGACTTCGGCTGTGCACAGGAGCTTTTCGAACCTCTAATGTAGATAGTTTGTATATTGAAGCAAACGAACAACCTCTAGATCTATGTAGAATAAAACTTATCTTACAATACATTGTTAAATTAAAAGCTAATATTGGCAACCCTGCATTTAAAGGCGTTTTCCATCCACAGTGTGAAGATTTGTATGACAAAAATAAGACGTGTATAAAATCAATTGGTCTCCGAGTTAAAAACCATTTACATGATTCTAACTTACATTTGGACATAAAACCCTCATCACGTTCAGAAACACCACCATGGAAAGTATTAAAACCAAACGTTGACAGTTCACTTTCTGAATATAAAAAATGTGAAACAAATTCCGCTATTTTCAACCAAAAGTTATCCGAAATAAAACAATCTAAACATTCTACAACTGATGTTTATACAGATGGTTCAAAAGACGAAAATAACGTCACTGCTGCTGCAGTAATCAATAACAACGTTTTCTCGGCACGATTCCCAAATGAAGCAACAATTTATACCGCTGAAGCAAAGACTATGCAACTTGCGTTACAGTTCATTAAAATTTCTAATGACAAATACTTCACTATATTCTCAAACCCCTATCTTGTCTACAGTCTATAAGAAATATAAATACTGATCATCCTACTATCTTTCAACTAAACAAAATAAAACTAAATAGAATATTTGAGTTCTGCTGCATTCCTAGTCATACATGTATCCATGGTAAGAGGCAAAGAATGCACTACAAAATGATATTGTACATTTTAAAATTCCCGACACAGATTTATGATATAACATAAAACTATATGTAAATGATCTTTGGCAAATATATTGGGATTTTTGTGACAGAAGTAAACTATATTCTATTCAAAACAAAGTAAACAAATCGTGTAATCGTAATGAAACGCCAGGAAGTTATTATTTCAAGAATACGCATCGGACATTCAAAATTGACCCATTCTTATGTATTAAACAGAGAACGTCAAACTCAGTGTATATCTTGTGACTGTCCATTAGCTATACAACACGTTCTTTTGGAATGTAGTGATTTTACGCCCACACGAAATAGACTTTTTAATAATGTGCAACCAATGCATGAACTTTTAACAAATATTGACTAGCAACATATTATAAAATATTCACAAGAATGCGTCTTTTACAGAAAAATTTGATACTTTACAATATATCCTATTCATATACACAAAATGATACGTATTTTTACCTGTTTATGTATTTTTAACGCTTAGGTCCGTCGGATGGGACGTTAAAGGGTGCCCCGTGTCAAGGATTACAACCCCCTTGGCAAGTAAAAGATCGTTCCCTTGATTTTCGAAAAAGAGTAGGCTCAGTGGGGGCGGTCAGGGAAACTTCAACTTTCTTAACCAACCATATTTCAGTTGCTTAACCGCCGTAAAATGGCTGAAATATTGCCAACTTGGCGTAAAACCCCAATCAATCAATTAACCGTCATCCGTGCAAAAACCCCGAGGTAAATTCTCTGAAGGTGTTTTGTTGCAACAGGACAACGCGAGAGTCCACACTTGCAAAATTACAATAGATGCCGTAGACTGAAACGGGTATGAATTAATATATCGTACCTATTCGCCTGACCTAGCTTCTAGCGACTTCTTCCTATTCCCAAACTTGAAAAAAAGGATATCCGTAGATTTCATTTGCGTTCTGACGAAGAATTTGTAACGGCACGTGAGGAGTAAGTCAATGGAAAGGACCTAGACTCTTTTTCAGTTCTTGGCTGATGGCACTTGAATACCGTTGGTCTAAGTGCATCGCACTAGAGGGGAATTACATCGAAAAAGAAAAGGCAGATTTGGTTACTTCTTGACTCGCTCTTGTAGAATTCAAAAAAATTCTATCAATAATGATATTGATTTTATGTTTGATATATAAGTATCACATGTGTGGACGGAAATAAATTCACACTTTCGTAAATCGGTAGACAAGTTTGTTTTATGTAAATATAATCCCATAGAGAATGATCAATGCCAGCTGGGTAGTGATGGGTCCTTCTCATGCCCATTCACAACGTTTTATTGGCTGTCCTCTGTTTCCCATGGTAATATAACCAAATGTGATCTAGACATACATATAAAAATGTCAGTCACCTTTACTATATTTTTCTTTTGGAGAAACTGAATACCGATAGGCATACTCAAGGTTTGACACTAACTGTAGCCTGCTAGACGCGGATAATTTGAATTCATGTTGAAATTGAGGTGAAGATGCCAAAGCTTGCCTTACAGGACTTCTAAATCAGCATCAATATATTGACATAATTTTGTAGTAAAATATAGGTGGAATACATTATTTGGTTTCTTAAATTTCGAAAATTTAAAAAGTGGAGATCCCATGCGCCAATACAAGTAGGAGGGTAGCCACCTACAGCAGAGTACAGTCCTGCCGCCCACATTGCTAACTTGCTACACAGTGCTAACACAGCTTGTAGCCTTGGACAAGTGAATCTGTGTAAAGAATAGCCCTGCTAGCTTTAATATCAAAACGTTAATGTTTACCCTGCATACTGGTGTAGTGGTAGCTGCAATACCTCTCCGATGTTTTTTCGGATGTTTTCGGAAGAGGGCTACAATTCCATAGGATCTTCGTAATGGTGCAAAATAGTTTAATGAATAACCTGTAATAAGCTCCGTGTATTTGTCTCAAATGTTGTTAACACTAAATAGAGTACCAACTTTGCGTATGGACATGTCTAATAAGGGTACTTTTCCTTAAAAATACCACATACAATGTACAAAAATTCGTCTTCTCCGCCATGCTTGTGATCACGAGATCTCTTAGGTGGATCCAATGAAAAACGAAAACGTTGATTTTCAGCGGAATCGAGCCACTCCCACAAAGGAAGGAAAATGATTTAATGGCAGAAAAAATGCATTCTGTTGTTCTGTTTTTTAACTTGATATCAAATTCAATACCGACGATATCTCTTTCTCCTTTCGTACTGGTACATTGATGTAAACTCTACCTTATATGGTCATATGCAAATAAGATAACAACCGGAAATTCAGCTTCAATATATCAAACATGGCGCACAATATGAATCGAATAAAAACTAGTATATTAAAATTGTTAAAAACGGTAGTATGGAGTCTAACAAATCTATATATTGAAAAAGAAACATATAATATCAATTTTGTTTAAGTAACAAAAACCAGCAAATGCTTAGAATGATCGAAAATGTTGCGGGGGTAAATCACTCCTGCATTTGGACCATTCAGCACCATTACGGAGATCTTAAAGAGTTGCAGCCCTCTCCCCATCCACAAAGGGCTACATTATAGCAGCTAGTGTAGTAGCAGGGACTGCCTGACCGGGGTAGGGAGTGGTATACATGTTGTTTTCCCTATAAACCTTCACCACATATTTTTTTTTATTGCAAATCCTAAATAAGTTTCGCTTTAATTAAAATCTTTGTTATTCAAAGCCTCAAAGGACTAAAATTCAACATGTCGTAATGCTGACTTGGTAGCTTCAGTCTAGCATGAAGGCGTCACCACAATGTACGCGTCTTTCACACAAGTAAACAATTTGTTCTTAACATGTATTATACCTAGTGTAAGGTCAAACACAATATAGCACTAGTTATCGTAAGACACCCGACGTGTTTGATTAGCTCCACAAACGATATCTCGCACTGACAGTGTAGCCTCTATGAGTTTTCAATGTTTTTGTCAGGGATAATAACTCATATATCCCATTAACATCTTCCAGTCACAACCCCCACCACAACCTCCAACCCCCCAAGCCCCCAGCCCAACCCCAATGATTTGAATATATTTGTATTGAGGATCCTCTATTTTATGAAGCATGAGGGAAATTCATTGTCAAATATTTTTCTCATGCCACATGCCCATCTGTAAGACATCTTATGTAATCAATGATATGCTTATATAATTTGTTTACCCTCTTGTGACGTCATAAGATGTTGCAAAATCAATAATGTATTTAGATTTATGCATGATAGTTCGATACATTTTGTTGGAATCTTTTCCAATGGTTGATGTAAAAATAAATCTTGTTAAACTTGAAATGTTTCAAAAATCTAAGTTATATATAAATAATCAATAATATGTATCAAAATATTGAATCCAAGAACAATAACTCTGTTTTCATTTACTCCTTTATCAAGTTTTTTTCCATATATTTCCTCTATTTTTACAGAAATTTTGAATACTTTTGTAAAGAAACAGTATCAGGAAATAATTATGAATACTATTATGTAGTTCCAACCAGTGTTTTGTGAAATTTTGATAATGAAGTTGAAGGAAAGTTGCAATTTTCTGACTTTGGTATATGATTTTGTACATATATATGTCTTGCACCTTAAAATGTGTGGTGATCTATAGATTTCATTTGATAATTTATTAGTTTTAATTCTCATAAATTGAAATAAATACACTTTTTATACTTTTATCAGATAATAACGCGAGTATGGGGTTTAATTATTCTATATACAATGTTTTCAACTGTAAACCAATATCTTTGCAAAACAAATATACATGCCAAAAAATGTATTCAAATATTTAAAAAATATCCTAGCTACAAAAACATTTCTTGTGTCAACACCACCATGTCTGGTGTTATTAACGATTTTCTTCGTTAATTGTACATTTAGGGGGAGCTCAGTATTTTTTATTCTTGAAGTCATCTAAAATTATTTCTGAAAGAATAATATTAAAGGAACATGCCAGTAACGTGTTCAAATATTTGAGGAAATATCCAAGCTGCAAACAAATTAAATTTGTCTTCTTTTGTCGACACCACCATTTATGGTGTTATAATGATTTTTCACATTAATTGTACTTTTAAGAAAAGCTCAGTATTTTTCATTCAAATCAAACCACTCATTCATGTACTCCCACAAGTGACTCGACATCGGTGATCCACTTTCTGAAGTGCTGATGTATTTCACATTTTGAATAATATGTATATGTTAATTAAATCCTTAAGGTGAATATTCTATTTTTAATTTAGCTGCCTAAGGAAGTGTATGGGTTAACCATTGACGATGCGTTTGCTGTAAATTAGAAGTCCGCTTCGCGTCTCCTTGAAGTCATCTAAAATTATTTCTAAAAAATTACTATGTTTGTATAATCATGCAATTGTGACAATCAAACGGCAAGACGACCTATTAAAGAATATGAGTAATACAAATGATTAAAACCCCGGGATATTAAAAATTATATTGAATTCAATTTCTCCCTATCAAAACACTTCAATCATTTAATTAAAATATATTGTAGTATACTAGTGATAAAATTTTATGTTCTTTCCTGAACAAAGGCGTTAATGGCGAACCATTAGTTCAACGGGATAACTTCAGCTCCTCGTTCGTAAACTGTTCTTACCAGCTACATGTGATGTTTATGTCTCTCAATGCCCATGGGATGAGACCAAGGCCCCGTGTCACAGCAGGTGTGGCACGATAACGAACCCTCCCTGCTAAAACCGAGGTAGACTAATGACAAATAAATTGATGTTACAGAGTTTGTCCCTAATCTAGTTTAACGTCGGCACCATGATCTTATTTGCAAAGTTTAGACTGTTCTTGTCATACTTATTTTGACTATTATAATCCGTTTACTTGTCAAAACAGAATTCACGCCCTGTGTGACCGGTCAACGGCGTATGCTTACTCCTGAAGAGAGGTCATCTAGATTTCGTATCCTTTGTCGTATTATGAGATTGACCACTGTTCGTTATCTTCAACTCTGAGTACCCCAAAATTGCTAGCAGTTCCTGGAAGGTGATATAACGGTAATTTGTTGTCGGAAATGTTGCATACTATATTAGTTGGTTAGTTGTATATTATTTAACGTCTTTTTGAGAATTTTTCACTCATATGGACAAGTCGCCATTGTTGGTGAAGGGTTAGCTTATGCTCAGCGCTTACGTCCTTTGAGAAGGGAAGGATATTTATCGTGCCACACCTGCTATGACACGGGGCTTCATTTTCGCGGTCTCTTTGGAGGGACTGCCCCATTTAGTCGCCTTTTACGACAAACAAGGGGTACCGAGGACCTATTGTAATCTGGATCGCCACGGAATTCCTACAATCTTTGATTTGTAATATAATGTTCTCAATAGTTATCTACAATTAATGCAATTGTTTTAGCAATCAATGAGATCCATTGGTCAAATGGCTATATGATCGTGTTTGGGTATACTACAAGTAACATAATATCTCCTTTGGTTTGTAATAAATTCTACAGATAATAGATTGTTATTACATAAATCACAAATAAACGTTACATACACTCCTTAACTATGCATAATCTACATAGCACGCACTAGAAATGAAATGTTAGTTACTGCAGTTTTCATCATTATTCGTTTAATATCAATGGTCGTGTTTAAGAAGCTCAAAATATCAAATAATCCACGAATTATAGTGATTGTTCTGGGAGAAAGGAAACTTGTGATTTTGCGTATCATATTTGAAAAGAGTTTAGAGGATTGACGAAATACCACGTCCATGAAAATAATAAAACGTCAATTGATTTTATTAGCAAGAGCCAATTCATTTTTCTCTGAATTATATTTTGATTATTGCCTTACCTATACGTCCTTATCTATACTGGATTCAAAAACTCCACAAAACACTTACAAAGATGTATTGCTGGATCCAATAAATGATCTACCAAATCCCTATCTTTGCTCCTCAGGGAAATATTAACTGCCGTGAAGGAGAAACTTCAAACGTAATGTAACACTATATCTGTGCAAAGTGGTGTTTATCAAATGTGGATTCTAGAGTACTCTAAAGAACTAGCAAGTTTGAAATTGCAAAACGTTTCTCAAATCAACAACATTAAAACGCACGGCTCTAGACGTTTTAACATCATAAACCGTTGCTTCTTCAACAAATATAGAAAACGAAATATTCATACTTAATGATCAGTCATTCAAAAATTTATCTTCCTTAACACCAATCTGACTCCACACACAAGTACCTCTGCAGTTGATATTAAAAAAGATGCCAGAATTCCCCATTGAAAATATCTTCGTTGTCATTGATGATCGGATATTCCAACAGTCTGCTGGAATTTTCATAGCCACGGATTGTGCTCCTTTGTTAGCTGTCCTGTTTGAATGCGAGTTTTTATGAAGCAGAATTCATCCAAAGGCTTGTACATGAGAAAGAAAGAAATGCTGTAGCCTTTAATTCGACATTGAGATATATCAACGGCCTTTTATGCATTGATAATGATCATTTTCATTCATATATCGATTCGATATATCCCAGTGAACCTGAAAGTCTTCCACATCTGCTTCTTACGTAAAATATCTTTTTGAATATAGATGCTGACGGCAAACTAACAACTCAACTTTATGACAAATGGAATGATTTCATTTTCACCACTGTCAACTTTCCTTACCTATGTGTCCATTATCACATGCATATATGATGTGTATAAAAGCAATTGGTCTCCGAGTTAAAAAACATTTACATGATTCTAACTTACCTTTGGACATGCTAAAATCCTCTTCGCGTTCAGAAACACCACCATGGAAACTACTAAAACCCAAAGTTGCTACTTCACTTTCTGAATATAAAAAAATCTTAAACTAATTCCACTATTTTCAAACCAAAGTTATCCCAAATAAAGCAATTTAAATATTCTACAACTCATGTTTATACAGATGGTTAAAAAGACCAAAAAAAAGTCGCTGCTGCTGCAGTAACCAATAACAACGACTTCTCGGCACAACTCCCAAATGAAGCAACAATTTATACCGCTGATGAAATCGTAATGAAACGCCAGGACGAAGTTATCATTTCAAAAATAAGCATCGGACATTCAAAATTGACACATTCTTATGTATTAAACAGAGAACTTCAACCACGATGTATATCTTGTGACTATCCATTTACTATACAACATATTCTATTGGAATGTTGTGATTTTACACCCACACGAAATAGACGTTTTATTAATGTGCAATCAATGTATAAACTTTTTACAAATATTGACTATCAACTTATTATAAAATATTTTCAAGAATGCGACCTTTACAGAAAAATTTGTTACTTTATAATATAACCTATTCATATACACAGAATGATATGTATTTTTACCCGTTTACGTATTTTTAACTGTTAGGTCCGTCGGATGGGACGTCCAAGGGTACCCTGTATCAAGGATTACGACCCCCATGGCATGTGAAAGATCGTTTCCTTGATTTTCGAAAAAGAGTAGGCTCAGTGGGGGCCGTCAGCGAAACTTCAACATTCAACTCTCTCGCGCCGATATATGTGAGAAAGTTTGCCAGTTTACTTTCGGAAGGTCGGTGGTCTCTTCGCGGGTACATTGTATCTGAGCTCTCTCCTCTACCTGCAAAACATGGACACCATCAGATACCTGAAAAATTGTTAAGTGTGGCGGAAAACAACAATCAATCAATCAACTTTCAAAACCAACCATATTTCAGTTGCTTAACCGCTGAAATATGGCTGAAATTTTGCCAAGTCGGCACAAAACCCCACTCAATCAACAAATTATATTTTTCCTTTGTTAGCTGACCTGTTCTTATATTCTTATAAAGTGGAAATATCTTGCTGTTGCCTTCAAATCGACATTTGGGGGTCTCCGTGGCCGAGTGGTTAGAGCATCGCGCTCAAATTACAAGACCTCTCCCCTCTAGTCGGTGCAGGTTCACTCCTCGCTCACAACGATATATGTGAGAAAGTTTGCCAGTTTACTTTCGGAAGGTCGGTGGTTTCTTCCCAAGTGCATTGTATCTGGGTTTTCTCCCTCACCAATGAAAAACTGGACGCCACCACATACCTCAAAATTGTTGAGTATGGAGGAAAACAACAATCAGTTAATCAATTCAACATTCAGATATATCGACGATGTTTTATCTATTAACAATCATCATTTTCATCCATATTTCGACTCAATATATCCCACTGAACTTGAAATAAAAGATACCACAGAGTCTTCCACATCTGCTTCGTACTTAGATATTTTATTGAAAATAGATGCCGATGGCAACTGGCGAATCAACTATATACGGGATGATTTCAATTTCTCAAATGATTGGATACGCAAGAGCTTGTTCTGTATGAGCAATTTTTAAATCCAAGCAGGCCACTGAGAAACAATGGTTTCTACAGTCTCGTCTAAAGTCAGCATTTCGCAAATTATGTTGTCGTTATAACGATCTAGTTTGTCTGTACAACATTCCATTAGGTTAAATGCTATCTGACGTGTTTCATACCAATTGTTAGGTCGTTCTTGGCACATTGATTCTGACTGCAGATTACTCCGATTACCTCATCGGGATGTTGGGCTCACGACAAGTGTGACCGGTCCACAGGGGATGCTTCAACTCTGGTGTGCCAATTTCTCCTATTTGTATTTTCTATAGGAGGTGTGAGATTGATTACTGTTCGTTGTTTTAGCTTTTTCATAGGTACAGTGTAGATAAATAGATATATAGATAAAGATACTTTTTAATAAATTTTGCTTCATAAGAATATAAAAACGGGTCAGCTAATAAAGAAGCACACTCTATGCCCATTATAATTTCATCAGACTGTTTAAAGAGCAGTTTTCCAAATACTATATAAGTATTGTCAATGTAGAACCCCAGTATCTTTTTCATGTCAGCTTTATAGTACCTGTGCGTAAAATGGGAATGATGCTTGGATGACTGATCGATATCGCAGAAAGGAATATTTCTAACGTTCATGGTTATAGGAATCGCAGCATTCTATGGTGTCAAAAAGCCTAGTTTTCAATTTATCGTGAGAAATGATCGTTTAGAGTGTTAAAAATTTTGTATAATTTAATGCTGATTTAGAAACGTTTCGTGATATCATATATTGAACGTTCTTTGGCGTGTTTTTAGAATTAACATTTGTTTAACAAACGTCCTTAAGCAAATCAGACTGCATGGCGAATAAGAGAGATTAAAGCGGACCCAAGCTAATGTCAACTAAGATAATGGGGCCAAGTGTTTATCATTGATTTTCAAACATGGACTTTTTGAACACAAGAACATAAGTGTAGATGACAATTGATTGATTATATATTGTTTTACGTCCGCTTGAGAATTTTCCACTCATATGGAGACGTCACCATTGCCGGTGAAGGGCTGCAAACTTTAGGCCTATGCTCGGCGCTTAAGACCTTCGAGCAGAGAGGGATCTTTATTGTGCCACACCGACTGTGAAAAGGGACCTCGGTTTTCCCGGTCTCATCCGAAGGACCGCCCCATTTAGTCGCCTCTTACGACAAGCAAGAGGTACTGAGGACCTATTCTACCCGGGTCCCCGCGCGGCGTGGCCATGGCGACGAAAAATGCTTATTCATAAAAATACATAATAGAAACATTTTCTATCATATAATTTCTTTCTTTTGATAAACTGGACTGGAGGTTATAAAACTTTGTAAGTATATTCTTTGTACTTACACTCATACTCTTTGCTCCAAACCATACTCATACTCAAAATTCCACTCTAATTTCCAACTTTTGAATATTAATATGACTTTAGAGCAAGGATTTTGAGTTTGAGTACGGAGTACATACTCAAACGTTTTATAACCACTAGGCCAGATATTTGATATCTTTATTGTTCGACAATGTATATATAAAACTCGGTGATGAAAATAAAATAAAAATATATTAGCCACGACAACTTTCACTAAAATAAGACATCATAGTGGTATCGAAAAAAAAAAGGCTCTACCGATAAATCACCTTTGCGTCCTGCGGTTTTGGCCACTCGACCAGTTTGCTTACTGTTGTTATAGGGATTTAAATCATTCATGGTATACTGTATTCAATGTAAGTGACTTGGAAAATATTAACAAAACTCTATTGCTTTCTATAAGAATTTTACATCATATTTCATCTATAGTGGGTCAATGCTCCATTTTCAAGACTTTTTTAGTTTTTATATTTGTATTTGATTACAAAAAATGGAAAGTCGACCCAGACACGTTAACTATTTTGTTCAAACTCAACCATGATATAATCAGATTTACTGTGATCTCATTTTCGCATTCCAACATTTCAAATAATTTAATTGCTCGTGTGCTTTATTTAAAACACATGGTAGATAAACATATTTTACTAACTGCTTTTCAGAGTGAGTTGATGTTTATCTTTTATATTCACCCACTCGTAGGCACATTTCCGGCCTTGTTCACCCATCTCCTTTGCTGACAGTCTAGATCAGTTAATTGCAAGCGGAAAGTTACGACACACAATATAAAATGCACATTCCAATCGCAGAAACTAGTTAACCCTACAAAAGAGTTGCCAGCTTTTCTCAGTCATATATGTCAAGAGTATCCCGACGTTCTACGGGACTGTGTGGGAAATCACGTGATTCATATTCCTCCCAAAGCGGCATTCGTTTTGAAACTTTAGAGTTATCTTTCTTATTATTTTGTTTTATCACTGTTGTTATGAAGATTGATTGTTGATACCAATATGACAGAATTTAAATATTACTCACGTTTGCAAGTGATAACCGACATTTTCAATCAATATGATGACTCATTACAGGAGAACTCTCTGTCAATATACCATGAAAGTGAGCTCAATTCACTTAAAAGAGGAAAATGGAACTGGTTAGATCAATTGAGGGTATTTTACTGTTTAATTGATTGTGATATTCTTTTGAATAAAAAAAACAGGAAATCAATGCCATTTCTTCTTCGTATTATGCAAAGTACAATGTGGTATTTCTACGGATGTGTTTGGAGTACTATAAACTTTAAAGTTTTCAAAATCAAAATGTCTTGCTCCACCTCGTGGAAGGATTATTTTCAGATATGTAGCTTTTTTCTTGTTACTAATACTAACAAGGTTAATTAATACCACTAATCATTGATCAGTTAGATTGATAATCTGAATTGTACGTTGTTTCACCAATTATGAGAAAACAAATAAGGTGCACACAATGTACATCTCATGATTTGTTTCTTTGTTTAACGTCCCATTCAAATATTTTTTAATACATGAAGATACCTTAGCAACTGCGGGTAAAGTGTCACAAATTTTGACCTCTGCTTGGCATTCAAGACCAGGTTCTTTACCTTGTCAACACCTACTGTGACACGGGACCTTCGTTTATTAGGTCATATCCGGTTGCGAAGTCCACGCGGCAAGCACTAGGCTACCGCGACAATTAGCCTAGTTACCTCCGGTGATAAACCAATTCAATGAATGGTAAGCTGTAACAAGGCATGACGGTGCACTATATAGCGACTTCTCCATCTTCCCCACCCCGTCCTTTTCTGCCTCTCTCCTTCCTCCCTCCTTCAGATGAGACCTCAAAAAACCGAAAGCCCCTATCAGAACAGATGTGGCACGATAAAGATCCCTCCCTGCTCATAGGTCATAAGCGCCGTGCATAGGCCTTAAGTTTGCAGTCCTTCACCGACAATGGTGACTTCTGCATACGAGTGAAATATTTTCCAGCGGGAAGTTAAATAGTATATAACCAACCCTCCCTTCCACTCCTTTACCTTATGTATCCTCTCTAACCCCCCCCCCCCCCCCCCCCTCAGCTCCTACCCTCTCCCTTTATTTCTATTAACTCCATATCGCTTACGACATTTGCTTTGTCGTGTTAACATTTAAAAAGACTTAATTTAATTCACATCCCCCCAAAAAAATGAATTATAATTTTTTGGTCTAGGTTTTATGAGGAAGTAAAACTGTGTCATACAATGCAATTTCAAGGTTGAAATATCTGAATATTAACAAGAATTTTAAATATATATATATCATTATAGCACATTTATTCCAATATTAAAAATGAATAAACTAATTAAACTAAATTTCTCACTGAATCGTGCAATATATTTTCATTGCCTTTGATGTGCTATATTTGTAGTAGATTATTCTGCTCATCCATTGTACAGTTGTATTGTCGATTGATATGCAAAAAATTACGTGTAACTTATGAGTTACTCTCGCGATTTCAGATCATCGCTCAGTCGAAAGCGTTGAATTGTTCATGGTGCATTTTCACAAATGGATTGTACAGAGTTTATCACGCATTGCACACTGTAGTCTGTTTTTTTTTAGGATATCTGTGCACGTCTTTCTTTCTGCATGTGAAAATGTAAAGGGAATAAACGGTCACTATCTTGATATACAGTGTATAAATGATATTGGGGTGAAGGTTAGAAAAAAAACTTGATTTTGACCTAAATCCAAACTTCATTCATATTTCAGGGTAGCTATTTTGTTATTTCCTAGGAAAATATCACATCAAATTAAATTTTATGACATCTCCTCCACACACCAACGAGGATAATAAAGAGAAGGATCATTATTTAAAACAGCAGACGTCTAGCGACACTTTCCTGCATATAATCCGCACTCCACCCAGGAGCAAAACCTGTAACGAGTCCATCAGGATATTCAGATCCCAGAGGGGATGTATTTGACCGTCAATATACCAGTGTACGCCTAAGTGCAGATGAATACAAACTTCCTGTGTTTTGTCATTTCCGTACATAATTTAAGTTTTAAAGAAACAACAGGTGTGTTTAATTGTAGCCTTTATCAGTCAATAGATTCCGACACTCCCTGGTCGTAAACCTATCAAGGATAACTCACCTGCCTGGTCTTTATTTTCAATATATTAAGCATCAAGAGATGATTGTCAGCGACCGCTTACAACCTTTTTATTTTTTATTTTTTTTTTTTAACATGTAACAGACCTTATCATAATGTCGATAGAGGAAAGGGGTAATTTGATACCGTGGACGAGCCTTGGTACACAACCAGTAACTCATTTTGTATAGTCAAGGTTTAGCTTTAATATGCTTGTACCATACCAATATTGATTCCATTTACTGTTAAATAAATTCACAATAAATCTGTCATATTTTACAAGGTAAAAAACGACTAATATTACTGTAGCATCTAATAGATACTGATGTATAATGATCATGGACTAGGTTTTTTGCCCTTTAATGTCGGCTAATCGGGAGAGAGCTGTCTTTTACTTTTAGTTGATTAAACATTGTACCTTGCTGGCGTTTTCAAATTTGAACTCATATTTTATCCACTACCGTTAATTAATTAATAAAAATGATAAAACAATTCGGAATTTTTAACCGCGAAAACTTGATTTTTAAAATTCTGCATACTTCCCGAGGCCTTTTGATTGATGAATAAAATACATAAATTTCCAAATATCCCTGTTTAACCAACATATAATAGATGGATAAAAATAGTCCAACAACCGAAATAAACACGGGGATTTCACATGGATAAGGTTGGTCTATTTCTTAATGCATACCAAACGGATGTTTACATTATAATGTGTTCAGAGCTCGAGTAAGAAATACAAATTAATCACATCTGATGAGGTCTATAATTGCACATCTTGCAAACTGCTACTGACAGTTATTATTAAAAAAAAAAAACATGTGAAGATCGAATTACATGACCACCCTACGACACATTTTGGGTGTCGATCTTTGGAATAATTACCAGGTCCATTTTTATTTCACATGGGTGGGGGTAGGTCTATTTTTTATTTACTTGGAGATTGCACAATGTCATGAATACACTTATTTTTAATTCACCGGGGGGGGGGGGGGGGGGGGGGGGGGGTCGGGATTTGGTGATGGGAGGGGTACAAGAACTGCAGACCGAAAAGCATGTCTCAGAATCCTGAATCTTTTTGGCAAATAACACATTATATAGCTATAGCAGATAGTATAAATATATTTTCATTAAGACATTTCCAAATAGTACTGTTTGGTAGGTCTATTTTTAATTCACAATTAACAAAAGTTACGTGTGTTAGATGCTGTAGACGAAACACCCCCCACCGCACAGTGGTACAAGTATGTATACGTAGCTAAATTTATTTGTGATAGTGTTCATCATTTGATGTTAATTTTATATTGATTTTGATATTCTTTCATATTTATAAAATAACTCTCAATATTATGTAACTGTCTTAAAATATTCAATTACATTTAAAATTAAACTGTAAATAGCAAAATGCGAACTTCCTATAAACTGTAACCTTAAACTATGAACTTTGATTAATTAAATGACCCTATAAGCCCATTAGTATTTCTTTCACGCCAAGGCCTTTTACCCCTTTGTCTCTGAGTATTGTTTTACATTATTTGAATCCAGGAAGTGGTGAGAGAGTGGACATAAATTTACAGGACATATGAAATCACTGACAGTAAGTTGACGTCGATATTGCACAATTTTAACATTTCATATATAGCTTATATATTCATCTATGGTTAATTTAATAGAATTTATTTAGTTACTGTTTTAAACATTTCATTATGAATGCTTTTCAATTATAAATGGTATTTTTATGATAAGCATTAATATTACAAATATAAGACACTGTGTAGTATAGTGTATAATATTGTTTGTAGATCATAAACATGTAGAGGAAAATTTATTGGGAACGTTTTTGAAATAAAAAAAAAATGGCCGAAATATTGCCAACTCGACATGAAACCCGAAATCGTTTCGTTCAACGTAAAATCACTTTAACCACAAAACATTTTTCACTAATGAACGAATAGGAGGGGTGATTTATGCAGTGAAATTGTATATAAACACATTTTATTGCGTACTGTCTGTCACGACATGTACAAAAAAGCTGGGAGTGCTATTGATTTTTCTCTATTCAATGATTATTTAGAACACTTTTTGTATAATACGTCATTAGTGCTGTTTCTAAGTTTAGTCCTAGGATCGCCAGTACTCAATGCTCAAACTTTGTTTAATTATTAGTTTTCGGTGTTTGTTTCTTTTCTTTTTTTTTTTTTTTCTTTTTTTTTTTTTAGTTTATTTTCACGTCCTGTTGAGACTTTTCACTCGTATTGAGACGTCACCAGAAGTAGGTGAAGTACCACAAATTTAAACCTATGCTTAGCGCTCAGTGCCGTATCAGTGAGGATTCGTTAACGTGCCAAAGCCTGCCGTGATAGCCGTTAAGGTCCAAAAGACCTGTAACTTGTAAATGCCACATCGAAGCGTTCTGCGAAGGGGAAACCTCCACCAATATTAACGTCATAGGTCGGACGCAGCCTGGCACAAGCGAGCTCGAACTCGACCTTCCGGTTACAAAGCGAACGCTCTACCTCAGAGCTCCGCGACCGATTTCGAAACTTTGGTGGATTATAAAGAAGCATTTGATGACCAATGATATAAAATATTGTACCACTACTAAATTCTTCCTTGCATCACTCTTCTTCATATACCTCACTACATCTTTGTTGTAATTTTAATTCCATTTCCCAGTGACTATAAACTTCTTAAGAGGATGTTGTTGGTAAGGGGGGTATATTTGATTTTGTGCGATCCTTTTCACGTAAGTCTTCAATTTTAATACCCGTATATTCGTACATGCACCATTTCCAAGACCAGAGTTATTTGTTTTTAACTTTTATTTAAAGTAGCTTTCGGTATCTACCTCTCTCTTGATCATTGTTGAGGTAATTTTTTTTTAAATATTTCGAACATATCGGTGGTTGATTGTTTAATGTCCCCTTGAGAATATTTCACCAATATGGAGAGTTACCACTGCCGGTAAAGGGCTGCAAAATTTAGGCCTATGCTCGACTTTTGAGCAGGGAGGGGGGATCTTGATCATGCTACACCTGCTGTGACACGGGGCTTCTTTTTCGCGGTCTCATCCGAAGGACCGCTCAGTTTAATTGCTTCTAACGACAAACAAAGGGTACTGAGGATCTATTCTAACCCGGATCCCTATAAGTGTCATTTTGTATTTACCAGTAAATAGTTTCCACGTTACGTACTTGGTCATATAGGAAACCCCATCATCTACGATAAAATGAATCTTAGAGTCTTGTTACGTATAGGAAATCAGATTGAGTCCGGTCTTTGCACAATTCAGATTTGATTTCAAAACGTGTTCTTTGAATGTGAGGTGTTTAGAAGAAAGATGATACATGCATTGAAATTTTCTAGGCTTTCCATTCATTGTGTTAAATGTGGTCTGGTTTATGTAATAACAGAGAGGCGTGTCTAATACATTGTGTCCTGTTACCACTGATCATTACGAGATATTTCCGCAACAAAACTAGCAAAACGCAAATCAGTTATAAAGAAATATATTCAATTCCACATTTTGCCTGTTACGTTTCACATAGCAAATAGAGTTATCTCTCTTAGACTGTATTTGCAATCGAGGCGATCTGTTTCGGTTTGACTCCATGGTTCTGTTTGTTTGTTTGTTTGTTTTACGTCCCGTCGAGAATATTTCACTCAGATTGAGATGTCACCAGGTGTAGGTGAAGTACCACAAATTTAGACCTATACTTAGCGCTCAGGGCCGTAGCAGTGAGGGTACTTTAACGTGCCAACGCCTATCTTGACACGGTAACTCCGTTTTTAAGGTCATATCCGAAAGACCCGTGATTCTCACTTCTATATGCCGAACGTTTGGCAAGGGAGCAACCACTACCTATTTTTGGTCTTAGGTTTGATGCGACCATAGCACGAGCGGGGCTCGAACTCACGGTTACGAAGCGAAGCCTCCATGATTCTGTAATTTAACACAAGTTAGTATCACGATTTCCTTGCTTTAAGGACACTTAGGAAATAACGGTTTAATGCCAACCTGCACTATGTGGAAATACTGCATTTTCGTCAGCAAGGAATTTTCACGATATAAAGTGTGAATTTGTTTAGCAATATATTACAACCCTCGATTATTCTCTACCCATATCCCGAATTGATACATCAATGGATTTTACAAAGACTGTACCCAAATATGCCTTCTTCAACATTAATACACATTATCAATCTATAATCTGTAATCTTTGGATGATAGGTCCATAATTAGTACTTGGATTATAGGTCCACAATTATTATCTGGATGATAGGTCCATAATCATTTTCTTGGAGGCGCTGGTCTCGTCTTAGTGGATGGATATTTTGATAAAAACACATTATTTACAATGCAAAAAGTATTTTCTAAAGGTGAAATAGCATAAATAATGGTGTGGGTTATCACGAAATAACTGAAATGTATATTTAAAGGTTGAATGCGTCTTCAAAGCCCATCGTTACATGCTAGAAATGAAAACTTAATGAAACTTGGCCAATGGATAATATAAACACTATGGAATAGTCGTCAGTGTTTGTAAAAAAAAAAATAGAAATGGTTCTGTCATAGATCTGAAAAGCTCACTTACTGGAGTATAATGTCATTAATGGTGTAGTGTCAGACATCTTAGAATGGCTAGAAAAGTTGGGGGCCGAGTGGTAAGAAAATTGCGCTCAAAATCACAAGCCCCCCCCCCCCCCCTTCTAGTCGGCGCGGGTTCAATTCTCGCTCGCGCCGATGTATGTGAGAACGTTTGCCAATTTACTTTCGGAAGGTCGGTGGTCTTTTTCCGGGTACATTATATCTGGGTTCTCTCCTCCACCTACAAAAACTGGACGCCACCAGATAACTGAAAAATTGTTGAGTGTGGCGGAAAACAACAAACAATCAATCAATCAATAAAACTAAAAAGAGTTAATAAACATGAATTAATTCAACATTTCATAAAGAGTTGAATATGCCAAAGTAATATCTTAATAGCTAATATTGTAAAACAAAAATTGGCCAATTTGGCAACTTTCACAATAATAAGAAGCTGCACATATTTAACATGTACATAAACACTGTGCAAAGTTTGAATAATATTGAGGGGAACATTCTAAGTTACAGAGTACATGTATATGGAATATGCATCGTCAATAGCATTAATTGCAAACAGAATGTCGAACATGGTAAAAGTCGTAATAAAACATTTTCAAATTTGCTCGTAATAGGTGCACATCTTCAATACATTTACAAACACTGTAAAAAGTTTTTAAAATATGGATACTTTCTGAGCTCAAATTACAAAATGTACCTTTAGTGACACAGATAAAAAGTTACATGCTTGTCTATTGGGTATTATCACCTTGTATTCTTAAAAAAAAACCGTAAAGTTCCTATACTGATGAAACAAATTACGTAACATATTATATATGTAACGTTACCACGATGTGACTAATTTGGACCCGTCCTTGAGTCAAAACTCGGCGGGAGTGACCGGTCGACAGGGGATGCTTACTCCTCCTAGGCACTGATCCCACCTCTGGTATGTCCTGGGGTCCACGTTTGCCCATCTCTCTGATATGTATTTTCTTTAAGAATTACGAGACTGAATACTGTTAGTTCTACAAAATCCAAAACTGGGCTGATGTAAATGGTTTTAAACTTTCCAGAACCAAAACGGCGTTCATGTATTTCTGTTCTAAACGGAAACACCACAACATAGAATTTATTTGGGGATTGTATGATTGATTATATATTATCCCGCTTGAGAATCTTTCACTCATATGGAGACGTCACCATTGCCTTTGAAGGGCTGCAAAATTTAGGCTTATGCTCGGCGCTTATGGCCTTTGAGCAGGGAGGGATCTTTATCATGCCACACCTACTGTGACACGGGACCTCGGTGTTTACGGTCTCATCCGAAGGACCGCCCCATTTAGTCGCCTCTTACGACAAGCTAGGGATTCTGAGGATCTATTCTAACAACCCGGATCACCACGGGGTAAATTCATTTGGGGATTAATGTGTGACAAAGTAAAGAGATTTCTAGTTACCTAGAAATATACGGAAGGGACCTAAACATGGTTAATTTAAACACCATTTTAATATCTCCGAAATGTTCTTGGATGAAGAGGCTTGCCAATGGTGGAGAGACGTGGGTAAATATTTTTGAAAGTATAAATGGATGTAATGTTGGAACAAACTGTTCGATTTTGGTGATGAATGTTAGAAATGGCTTCAGGTTCAGTTTATTGTTATCTCCTTAGTTGAATTACAACGTAGAGAACATTAGAAGTGAAGTATCATACAATCAAATAGCGTTAGCAGAGAGATTTACATGCACAATATTAAATTAACCTGGAGGGTTGACCCTCTCGTTGATAATTTTAATAAAATTACATAATTTGCTAAGTAATATAACATTTTTTTGTAGCGAATAGCTCCTGAAATTTAAGTACATTAGGTCTCAAAATATAATAGTGTGGTACATATCATTTCCTTACATCATTAAAATAGTTGCAACACAAAATATAATGATATTCATTTCCAACATCTGATAAACATAAATAACATTTTCTATTTTCTTTTTCAATTTTACCCCATCTACCAGTTTCATTTGGGAGTCTATGGTTCGTTGTCCGAAATCTTGTGAGAATACGTTTCTTGTAGTTACATACCGAGGAATTCACATAATATTGACATTCAAAATGATTATTCATAAATAATCTATATTAATACCCTTTGAAGACATATTACAGTAAGTTTCCCATGTTTGTTGAAATTGGTCTTCCAGTCTAAGTTTAACGCTTTTAACTATCCATTTCTTATTGTAAACTTGATTTTGAACCCAGATATTACTAAATCCAGAGTTATCGAGGATTGACTTCAAATTCTTCAGCCAGTTTGTTTCATGATTATTATTAAATTTTACATATAAAAGCTTGTATAATATATAACTATACTTCGACTGCTTTCCAATGAGTAATTTAGACCAGTAACCTATTATTCTCGTTTTAATAAGTACACTCATAGGTAATCTGCCTAATTCACCGTAAATCATAAAGTTTGGTGTGCTTGTTTTCAAATTTAAGAGCATTTTACAACACTTTAAGTGAACTCTTTATATGATATTAGTGTTTCCAAAACCCCATACTTCACAACCATAAAGCAAAATTGGCACAGCAATTTTATCAACTAAATGTAACTGATCGTCGACAGAAAGATTTAATATTCTACCCCTTTTTAAGACACCGAACATTGCCTTAATAGCTCGTTCAGATGCATATTTCTTGGCTTCCATGAAAGAACCAGAATGTGAAAAAATAACACCAAGGTATTTCAAATGCTTGACTATTTCGATTTCAATATTATTGTAAAAAAAGGCAGTGTTTTTTGACAATTTACCTTTTGTGAATATCATTACTTGGCGAAGACTATAGAAATTACTTCTTAGAATGGTGTACTGGAGTACATATGTAGTTGTGAATGTATGTAATTACGAAATATTTATGCACACGGCAAATGCCCATAATTAAAAAATCTTTGATCTTCCTTTATGGTTTAAATCAAAAACCAAAGCTGATAAACGTTTGCTTATCAAATCTTGGTATGAAAATTTTTTTTAAATTGTTGACGATTTTCTAGATGAAAAGGGTTCATTCCTGTCACTGAATTAAAAAGAAAATTTTGCAAAGAAACTTTACATTGGGTACGTATGCTGTACGAAAAACAACAGTGCCATTAGTGCAATTTCTGAGTTATCAAAAATGACCTATTCCAGCTAACATAATGATTATGTTAAAGTGTATGAACCTAATTTTTTTATACTCTACGAAAAGACAAATACTCAAAATATATTTATAGTTGTATGAATTATTCAAGCAACATATCAATATCTGTTGAAAAATTGAACTCAAAACCATTTTGCAAAGAGCATCGGGGTGTTAATGTATATGGTGATTTTAGAAGTATTTCAGATTCCGGAGTCCAGTGGCTGCAATACAGAATGCCGCAAAGAATTCTGTCAGTCAAGTATTACCTGAAAAGTAGATAAAATATTTGATAACAATCTGTGTTCTTTTTGTAACTCTGAAAGTGAAAGTATTGAAAAATTACCAATTATACATGTATCTCGCGAGGAGATCCGGGTTATAATAGGTTCTCAGTTTCCACTCTTATCGTAAGAGGCGATTAAATGGGTTGGCCCTTCGGATGAGACCGTAAAAACGGGGCCCCGTATCACAGTGCGGTTCTTCCTAACATATGGCATGACTAAAATCTAACGACAGAAAAGGCAATTTATTTACCGCAACCATCTTATCTTTGTCATGAAAACAGAAGGCTTAATCTTACACACACCAAAACCAAATATAGCTGTATTTTGAACTATGATCTTTTAAATTTAAAAAGAAATGTTGAAAATCTCCTAATTGCATATGTGGTTACTAAAGGAGCTCCTATCACTTATATAACAAACATTATCATGCAGGAAATGGATTTTTCATGAATTTGCTTTTTTTTTTTTTTTACTCAGCATCATTAACTGTCATAAAGATAAGGTGAAGATAACAAACAGTGATCAACCTCATGAACTCCTATAAAGAATACAAAATTCAGAGTAGGGCATACATGTACCAGAGGTGTGATTAAGTGCCTAAGAGTAAGCATCTCCTGTCGACCGGTCACACCGTGAGCCATTTATCTCGATTGGGTACACGGAGTAATTAATATTTCTTTTGGGTAATGAATAGTAAAGTATTGAGTTAAACCAGATCATTTTCTCATTTGCCCAAAACATTATTTCGGATTTCTGGTAGATTTAGTTAACCATTATTACATTATAGAATAAGTAAATAATAAGAATACAAAAAAAAAACTTGCACGCAATGATAAAGGATTAGGCATGTGTATTGATTGATTATATATTGTTTAACGTCCCGCTCGAAATTTGTTCACTCATATGGAGACGTCACCATTGCTGGTGAAGGGCTGCAAAATTTAGGCCTATGCTCGGCGCTTATGGCTTTTGAGCAAGGAGAGATCTTTAACGTGCCACACCTGATGTGACACGGAGCCTCGGTTTATGCGGTCTCATCCTAAGGACTGTTCAATTCAGTCGACTCTTACGACAAGCAATGGGTTCTGAGGACCTATTCTACCACGGATCCCCTTGGGGGGCATGTATATTGTTTTCAATGTATTTTGTACTTTAATGTTAGTTGTAATACACCGTAATTCAAATGAAACCTAGCATGTTATATGCTGTTAGTACAATAAAATATACGCATACCATCTCGAAAAAAAAATGAAAAACGAATATCCAACAGGTGAACAGACAGTTTTAATTAATGAGCAATCATCACACGCTTTCTTTTCCTTAGATATAGACTAAACTTGACATTATAAGAATTTAATATAAACAGAACATCTTCCGCTTTGTGAGGAGAAGAGAGTGTGAAAAATTGAAGTGATATTATATGAAATTGCTTTTAATGGAAAGTTAGTAGTTGAAAACATTTTTATTAATTTCTTAGACCAGTATGATTGTTCAGTTACTGGTGATAGTTTTTTTCGTGTCGGAATGCCAGTCTCATGTTGTTAAACCGCATCAGGACTGTTTCCGTAATGTGTGTTACTTTGAATTTAACATTGACTACAAATTTACCATGATGTGGTATAATTATACAAACATAAGGGAACCAAGTTATACTCCCGTGGTGATGAAAGATGGGATTTTACAGAGAAGGGTATCGAGCTTCAGTTGTGCTGATCAGTATATCCCACTCACCAGAGAAGGTACTGTATTGTCTTTTTGAAGTACTGCTACAAATCTTGTCTTCGCACCAGCATATGAAATAATGCATATTATTATTATTATCATTTTTACAAAATTTGACACCGGGACATGAAAAAAAACCCACAGAAAATTAAGTTGATTAAAAGACATTATTAAGTGTTTCCTTTATCAGTCGCGGTAGCTCAGTGGTAGAGCGTTCGCTTCGTAACCGGGAGGTTGAGCCCTGCTCATGCCATCGCCGCGTCAAACATAAAGCGTACACATAAGTAGTGATTGCTTCTTCGTCAAGCACGTGACATTTAGAGAGGAGAGTCATGGGTCCTTCGGATACGAGGTTATAAAAGAAAGTCCCAGCCCTTCACAAATCATCAATGTTACGGCCCTAAGCGCTAAGCATAGGTTCAGATTTGTGTCACTTCGACAACTGCGACCTATCAATACGAGTGAAAAATTCTCTGCAAACAAAAAATACACAATACATTCAATGTTCCAACGATTGGGGTTCATCAACAGTAATTTCCCCCCCTCAAAATTAATTCTTTTTCAATTAATGGTTGGTTGGTAGTATATTGTTTAATGTCCCGCTAGAGAATTATTTTTCACTCATATGGAGACGTCACCATTGCCGGTGAAAGGCTGCAAAATTTAGGCCTATTTTCGGCACTTGTGGCCTTTAAACAGGGAGGGATCTTTATCCCACACGAGTGGAATATTCTTTAATTGGGACGTTTAAAAATATACAACCAGCCAACAAACTTCCGATTTTATATTGGAAAGATGTTAAATCTAAGACATTTAGAAAAGATTCCCGAATTTATTTTGCACAGCTTCAGAAACAGGTGGTCTCTTACGCTTTCACAGGCATTAAACATTAGAATGATGATAAGATGAAGATAAGGAACAGTGACCAATCTCACAATTCCTATAAAGAAATTAAGAGCAAGGTAAACTTGGAACCGTGAACATACCAGATGTGGAATATGCATCCCCTGTTGACCGGTCACACCCGCCGAGAGTCCTATATCTTGTTCAGTAAAATGAGTAATCAGTACTAAGACTTATTGGTTGGTTGGTTGGTTGGTAGTATATCACCTTGAGACGACGTCCCAAAATCAGTGTCTAAAACAGACCCTTAGGGTATTTACCTAAAAATGGAAGTCCTCCGTCACGGTAGGCACCGACACAATAAAGTATCTCCATTGGTTCGGCCTTTATCGACACACATAGGTCAATGCTTACGGCACATCACCTAAACGTTTATGACGTCTCTCCATAACTAGAAATACCGAGTTTTACTTGAAACAACATACAAACAAGGTGCTCGAGTCTAGGATATTGTAGTATAACCCATTTGTAAACAAATTCGAACCATAAATAAGTCTATGCTGTATCTTTATACAATTTTCCTTTAAGCATTACCACATGTGTCATAATCACAGGGGGCTTCCGTGGCCGAGTGGTTAGAGCATCGCGCTCAATATCACAAGGCCTATCACCTCTAGTTGGCGCGGGTTCGATTCTCGCTCGTGCTGATATATGTGAGAAAGTTTGCCAGTTTACTTTCGAAAGGTCGGTGGTCTCTTCCCGGGTACATTGTATCTGGGTTCTCGTCTCCACCAATAAAAACTGGACGCCACCAGATAACTGAAAAAATGTTGAGTGGCGCGGAAAACAACAATCAATCAATCATAATCATAGAATGCTTATTTACCACGTTTTCAAAAAATGTCTTATTCCAATGGTTCATAATATATGGTGATCATCCATAGGGGTCATCACGAACTTTCTGACTTATTAAAATTATCACCATCTATATCTATAATTACGTAAGGGAGGAATCCGGAATCCCGCAAATCGCTACCTCACATTTCCATTCGTCTCCTTTCTTTTTTCTTTTTTTTTACGGACGTTAATATTTACAATTTGGTCTCAACCGATCGGGGAATGATTATAGTTAGTAAAAATACCTAATATTTGTTTACACCAGCGACAGATATGAAGAAGCAATGCATTTTCTACTGTTTCTGAACTTCGGAAACTTTTCCTCAATCACCCAAAATGGAATACGCGCTCTCATTGGTCAATTTAAGTCTCCCTTCAATTTCAATCAAGTTAACTCGTACATTGTGTGCAAGAGTAGGTAAGGTGGGCTGTTTGAGTTTGAGAGGGAAACACATGGGTTTCGTGGTAAGTAGGAAGTAAATATTAGAATGATATATATTAAGTATCAAAACATTATATCCCCGTAATACAACATGCTCTATGTCCATGTTGACAGATTCCCACGAAAACATTCTCGCGTATGAGTTGACTGAGTTTTTTTTTTTTAACGCGCCACGGCCTCTTTCGGATATGACTTAAAAACGGAGGTCCCGCTTCGCGGCGGGCGTTGGGACGTTAAAGAACCCTTACTGTTTCGGCCCTGAGCGCTAAGTATAGGTCAAAATATGTGTTACTTCTCCTACAGCTGGTGACGTCTCAATATGAGTGAAAAACGCTCGGCGTGACGTAAAACAACCAACAATCAATCAAGCAATAACAGTTCAATATAAAAGGTAATGACAACAAAATAAACACAGGTACCCCGAATTAAACGAAGGGGTGAAGGGCCGGTTCCTACAAAATTTCCCCGCAAGTCCTTTTTTCTTTCAGTTCCACTACCTGCCTAATACTTTCACATGACAATAATAGGTTCCCGTGGCCGTATTACCCAACTCTAGGGTAAACAAGCTAGATTTCCGTTTTTGTAACGTAGCGATGATGAGTGTCCTTTATTTCTTTCCTTTTCTTAGTAACCGCAAATCAAGAAAAAACAACTATTTCCTTAAGTTGTCATCATTTTGTCTCAAGGGTAATGCTAATTCATTCAAAAATACCAAATCCTGTTCATTACCTCCACCTTTCAAAATACCAACTCCTGTTTGTTATCTTCGTCTTTCATCCAAAAATATTCATGACGATAAAAATAACTGAGACATGCATAAATATATAACAACACGTGATTAAAAATAGTGATTTGATTGATTGATTTTATATTGTTTAACGTCCCTCTTCAGACATTTTTCACTCATATGAAGCGCGTCACCATTAGCAAAAACCATGCCCCCTGTCACAGAAGGTGTGGCACGATAAAGATCCCTCCCTGCTCAAAGGCTATAATCGCCGAGCATAGGCCTAAATTTTAGGTTTGGCGCCGCCATGGCACGAGCAGGGCTCGAACTTACGATCTCCCGGTTTATTTTACCTAATCAAAATGCAGGGTTCAAAGTGCCTGAACACTTGATCCTATGCCTGGTGTACCAAGGGGTCCTGTTTGCAACGCTCTTAATTTTACATTTTTTATACGATATACGAGATTAATCATTTCTCGTTTATTCGCCTTTTTATCAAGAATTTTGAAAAAAAATGTCGTCAGTTTGTCTGTTACTGTCATTCCTCTTCCGGTACATCAGCAATATATCTCTACTGCATACATTCCACCAATCGTTAATACATTTTCAAAACCGAAAGTCAACAAAATTTCACGCAGAAAGCTGACTTCTAAATTGTGGACTTTTCCAGATTTTATGAGTGTCGCCTTGAAGTTTTAATGTAGACGAGAATACCTGTATATTGTGAAAGTGTATTATACTTTTTAAATATGCAACAATTGAGTTGCTCTTATAGTTTCTTCCTAGTATATATTCCCCAGGTATAAAGCTGTAACTTGGTGGCATTACATCAAGGTATCAATTTTACCATTGAAATAATGTTTTATACACTGATATGTTTATCGCATGATCTTAAAGTTTGCCCAGAGTAATCCGATGTATAGCATTTTGTGTTTATGTCGTCATATGTAATGTAGTCGCCTTTCTTTGTTATCCTTCCCGAAAATTTTCGGAGGAATATATAGACGCGGTCGTGATTGTTCGTTCGTCCGAACTCGAATCTCCTAAATCGTTTATCAGAAAATAATATAATTGATCACAAATGTTCCTGGAGAGAAGGACTTTTCGAGGATCCTGTGGGGATTCTGGTTATAATACATCCTCAGTACTCCCTTGATTGTCGTAAGAGGCAACTAAATGGGGCGGTCCTTCGGATGAGACCGCACAAAACCGACACCCCGTGGCACAGCAGGTGTGGCACGATATAGACCCCTCCCTGCTCAAAGGCCCTGAGCGCCTAGCATAGGTTTAAATCTTACAGCCTTTCACCGACAATGGTGACGTCTTTATATGAGTGAAAAATTCTCAAGCAGGACGGTACACAGTATATAATTAATTATTTTGAAAAGGTGAAGACCACTCGGAACATATAAAAGTTCCTTAATTAAACAATTGTGTTATAAAAGCACGTATCTCCTAAACCTAAATATTGCATGGGACAGGGACTTTTGGACTAAAGTCATTTTTGAAATGTCAAGGTCACTCAAGACCTATGTTATATAAAAAGAAAAGGTTCCTTATTTCAAAGCTTTAAACAGGTATTTAAACTAATAAGCAACAGACAATTGACATTCAGATAAAAGTCATTTATCAAGGTCATTTTGTAAAGGTCAACATCACTCAGAACATGTAATTTCTATATGAAAAAAAACCATCTACACAATATTTCTAAGTTATCGATATCTTAGACCAAGATCATTCAAAGTCATTTTTGAAAAATTTAGATCGTCTGTTTTTGCGATCTAATTCTAAGGATCGTCCCATTGGTTCCCCTCTAACGACAACCAAGGAGTACTGAAGGCCTATTCTAAACGGGATCCCCGCGGGAGGACCGATATGGCCGTATAGTGAAACTATTAACAATGCAGATCAACACCCATAAATATATGTTTGAGAAAATCTAAATGATGTCCATGAAACAATCTACTTAAATTGTGAAATTTCTGGGTCAGGGGTTCAGGTCCTTAGGCATGACAAATATGGCCATATAAATGAAAATGTATAAAAACAATTAGGGGCTATTAATACGATTTATATGCTTCAAACGTTTTTGTAACTGTATAGGACGTCTCCATATGAGTGAAAGATTCTCGAGAGGGCGTTAAACAATATACAATTAATCAATCATGTAACTGTATAGGAATTGTACGTATTTTGAAAGATCATAAACATGTACACAAAAGACTCCATATTGAGGCTTTAAGTATATTTAAATATGAGAATCCCTGTATGGTCTGTGATACTTAAGTGGCCATATTAACCGGTCGCTTCGTAACCAGAAGGTCGCGAGTTTGAATCCCGCTTGTGCCATGCCGCATCAAAGGGAAGTCGTAAATATGGGTAGTGATTGCTCCCTTGCCAAAACCTCGGCATTCACAGGTGAGAGGCATGGATTTTTCGAATATGACCTTAGAGATATCCCGCGTCGCGGCAGACGTTAGCACGTTAAGAAACCCTCACGGTTAAGGCTCTGGGCGCTAAGCATATGTATAAATTTATCGTACTTTGCCAACAGCTGGTGACGTCGTAATGTGAAAAATTCTTGACGGGACGTTAAACAATCAATCATTATAAAATAAAAATTCGATTATTAATAATGTAGTTACAATTCTTCAAACAAGGGTTATAGCATCCATATTCAAAATGGGGGGGGGGATGATTTATAATTATATCGTACCACCATTATTACTTATATAATTGAATTTCTATCGCTCATATTATTTCTTCTTCCTTTTTCAGATTTTAAGTACAATGTTAGTGTTGGGGATGGTAGCTACAGACTGGTATACGCCATTAATGGACAAATTCCGGGACCAGAGATTGTGGTGTTCGAAGATCAAGTGGTAAATAACATTACGGAGACATAAACAACCCACAAAGGTCATTTCCTGCGTGACACTTCCTGTATGTGAAATGCTTTGAATTTATATTAAGGTCGTCGAAATAACTTTCAAAAATAATTACGAATGACGAATGAATACTGATGCCAAAACGTCACACACACACACACACACACATACTTCTAAACAGAGAAACATTGGAGGACGCAGTAAATTTCAAGGCCCTATTTTTACACTTTACGAAAATATTAACTGTTGTGAAGGAAAGCGTTCAGATGTATTGTGCGACATGGTGCAAGTCAAATGTGATTGATGATTGTTTATGACTTTACGCGTTTTGGCAATATTTCAGCCATTTTACGGCGGTTAACTTGTAACTCAGTTGTGAATGTTGAGGTTTCCCTGACGGCCTCCAGTGAGCCGACACGTAAACATTTCAAAGACCTTTCAGTAAAATTCCAACATTTTAACAAAATGAAAAACATCAAAACAAAGTTTATACCACATATTCCCAAAGTAAATCAAAGACTAGGCTTTTGGCATTAGGGACAGAATAGTTGAACTCGGAAATATTCGTATGTAAGACTTGTTGAACTCGGAAATATTCATATCTAAGACTTGTTGAACTCAGAAATATTCATATCTAAGACTTGTTGAACTCGGAAATATTCATATCTAAGACTTGTTGAACTCGGAAATATCCATATCTAAGACTTGTGATCAGTCATCCAAGCTATTGACAAAAGTCTCTCTGGTCTGACGTACTAGTACATTCGTGTGTTATCTCCAATCACCCAACGTAATTAATGGTCGAATCAATTGCTATAACATAGAGTATATAAAGAATCTTTCAAGGTAGTCTCTTCTCAAAATTTTCTTCTTCTATCTGTTTTTTTGATCAGTACTCTTCCTACACTAAAATAGCCAAAACTATATCGACATAAAGTACACGATTTAGGAATGAGTACTGGAGATCAGACTCCATAAACTAAATCTGTCTGGTGGGACGTACTAATTATCTCCAATTACCCCAACATAATTAATGGTCGAATTAATTGTTATAAAATAGAATATAGAAAGAATCTTTAATGAAGTCCCTTTAAAAAACAAAAATCCCTCTTCTATCATTTTAGCTTTAATGAAGTCGCCTTTTTAAAAAAAATACCTCTTCTATCATTTTAGCTTTTTATCAATACATAAGTTCCCTCTTCTATATTTTGTAGCTTTTTATCAATACATAAGTTCCCTCTTCTATATTTTTTAGCTTTTTATCAATACATAAGATCCCTCTTCTATCTTTTTAGCTTTTAATCAATCCATTTATCTGTCTTCAAATAAAATTTGACATCATCTCCACACAGGTTTCTGTCGTTGTAAGAAATTCCCTGAAAAATGAAGCGGTAACTATCCACTGGCACGGCTTGCTTCAACGAGGGACACCTTGGATGGACGGACCGGAAATGATATCCCAGTGTCCCATTCTACCAGGACAAACATTTGAATACAGGTACCCTGTTACTTTTTTTTTTGGGGGGGGGGGGGTCTTCAAAATGCTTCCGATGTATTCAAGGTCAAGATGTACGGAACCCTAAAATTCTTATTTAGTGATGTCATTGGCTTTTATTGAAAATATGATGGAGAGATTGAATCCTATTTGTGCAATATCTGTATGTGGATTTGTTAATCGTAAATACGTCAGTTAATAAAGGAGTATGCTTATATACTGTTAATTGTAATACAAGAGACAAACACCTTTTTATCTCACCTGAATCGAAGGATTCAGATCAAACTGTTGTCGTAAAAGGGGCATGGAGACAATTCGAGCTGAAACGTTTAATTTTTAGAATGCGTAACAAATGCATTTCTAATGGTCAACAGAATGTGAATGTCAGTTGTCGAGTTTTGAAAGATACAGAGCTATCTATTGCTGTGTAAACAAGGCTCGTGTCGTGCTTTTATTTGCCAATACATATTAGGTTAAATATACCAGTAAAGGTTTCGTTTAAAGCAGCTCTTTTAATTTACAAGTTAATTCTGAACACAATTAAATAGTTTCTAGTTTTGTCACTCCTCATTTTGTTTAATCATGGTATTTTCTATCAAACAATCTACACTTAAAAAAAGGAATGACACGAGCCTTGTTTACATAACGAAGAATAGTGAGTGCTGTATCTCACGATGGGTGTAACTCAATGTCTTTAACTTTTCTCCAGAACCACTCGACAAAATTCCATTGAAACGAGACACAAATTCTTTAAAGGGGATTCAGGTTTGTTCAAAAGAAGGACCATTCTCCTTTGTTAATCAAGAAAAGGGTGTAATAGTGTTGGCTCATTTAAGAATCTTCTTAAGAACCACAACCGGTCGCGGTAGCTCAGTGGTTAGGACGTTCGCTTTATATCCGGGAGGTCGTGAGTTCGAGCCCCGCTCGTGCCATGGCCGCGTCAAACCTAAGACGCAAAAATAGGTAGTGATTGCTCCTTCGCCACGCTCGGCATCTAGAAGTGAGAATTGCGGGTCCTTCGGGTATGACCTTAAAAACGGAGGTCCCATGACACGGTGGGCGTTGCCAAGTTAAAGAACTCTCACTGTTACGGCCCTGAGCGCTAAACATAGGTCTAAATTTGTGGTACTTCACCTACAGCTGGTGACATCTCAATATGAGTGAAAAATTCTCGGCTGGACGTAAAATAAACAAAATCTTTAGAACCACTGAGCCAGAAAAGTGGAATTTTACCTGGATTTACATATAAAATCATGCTCCCGTGATGGTGGGGCCACATTAAGGGGTCAAACTTTCATATGCATGTAAATAATTTTTTAAAAACCTTACTCTTTAGAACCACTGGGTCAGAAAAGTGGAGATTTTCAGGAAAGCTTCCTGACAAAGTAGATCCAAGTTCGTTCAAATCATGACATTTGGGGTCCACGAAAGGGGATCAAAGTTTAGCATTCAGGTATACATTTATAGGAAAATTCTTTTTAAAAAATCTTCTCAAGAACTACTGGGCCGGAATAATGGAAATTTACATGAAAGCTTCCTTATATAGAGTAAAGGTTTAAACAAAATGGCCCCCGGGGGTAGGATGGGGCCACATTAAGGGATGGAAGTTTTAAATGCTATTATATTAAAAAAAATCGCCAACCCACTGTGCCAGAAAAGTCGATATTAGTTGAGAGAGAGTAGATTGAAATCATAACCCCCGGGTTAGGGTGGGACCACAATTTGGGGGAGTCATAGTTTTATATGGGAATATACAGGTTGTGCAGTTATAAGACTGAAAAATCTGTCTTGTTCCTCAGTTTATTGTTGCCTCCTCGTGAGAGGGTGAAAATACTGAAAATAACAACAAATAACATAAGTACATATTCGCATAAACATTATTATACAGATGACAAATGTAATGAGCAGTTAAAAATACATGTAACAGATCCACATTTTACACTATGCCAAAATTCGAAAAACCATGAGTATGGAAGTTTTACACTGTAAAATCATTAATTGCACATTTGTTAAGCACACTTTAACTGATAAAACATTTTCATAGAAACTTGTACTGTCTAAATGATAAATCTGGCATATATAACAAAATTATAGATACCAAGCCATATTTTACACTATCCTATACACACTTGCAACACGAGGTTTTTAAAGATGAGGTATCTATGCAAGAAATATGATGCAAAATATGTAAAAGAACGTTTATGCACGGCATCTGTAGTATTGTTAACAAAATGCATATAAACTAAACTTACTCTTTGGCTCACAAAGGATTGGAGGACAAAAATAATAGCGTAAACATTTTCGGCGGCATTGTAGCACTACCTTCTATAAAACAAAACCAATAACGTAGAGTAAACAAAGTAGAAAAATCCCGGAATAACAATTCCGCCACACTCCCCTACTGATTTCTATCAGAAATCACTACACATATAAACTTAATTGTGAAAAACATTCTTACTAACACATATAAAGGTATAAGTGTATGAGAGGCACCCGTTACATACATGCAAAATCTACTTTTATGAGATTTACATATTGAGAACTTCAAAGATTTTAATATGAAAATATATCCTAATTCACTTCGAGCAGTCTTACAAGGTAACAAATGGGACGAACATAAGATAGTCTAGAGCCGTTCCGAACTATGGTAACCTTGACTTTTCGAACCTTTGAGTCTTTGCTGTAGAACACTTCGTCCACGACTCCCAAGGGCCACTGGTTACGGTGAGTATCTTCTTCTTTCATCAGAACAACATCTCCCTTATTGACTTCTTGACCTCCACTATGCCACTTAGCGCGTTTCTGTAAAACATTCAAGTACTCTGCCCTCCAACGTGACCAGAACTGATCTGCCAGTCTCTGCACAAGTTTCCATTGACTACGCAAGGCATCTTTGGTCCCAAACTCCGGTACACTGAACGTAACATCTGGTTGTTTCTGCGTCAGGATTAATGTTGGTGAAAGAACAGCTGGCGCCTCCGGATCTGAAGAAACTGGAACGAGTGGTCTGCTATTAACAATGGTACATACTTCCGCCATTAAGGTTGACAGGACTTCATGTGTTAAGTCAAATGATTTGTTCTCCAAATGAAGAGCATCCAGAATACGTCGAACCGATCCAATCATGCGTTCCCATACGCCCCCGAAGTGGGAGGCATGGGGAGGGTTAAATATCCATAAGACTTTGTTCATAGTTAGGTAGTCCTTAACTGGTCCAGATTCGACAAACTCCGCATCAAGGCTGAGCTCCTTGACAGCGCCAATGAAATTTGTTCCTCTATCGGAACGAATTTGCTGCACGTGGCCTCGCAGGGCTATGAATCGTCTTAAGCAGTTGATGAATGAGGCTGAACTGACCTCTTCGACAAGCTCCACATGTATTCCACGCGATACCAAACAAGTGAATAAAACGCCCCATCTCTTGGAGTTTGCCGAGCCGCCTCTAGTACGTCTCGTCACCACCGACCAAGGTCCAAATACATCCAGTCCAACATAGGAGAAAGGTGGGGCCTCTTTCAGTCGATCTTCAGGAAGGTCTGCCATCTGAACCCACCCAAATTTCCCGCGGAGCCTCTTACAGGTGACACAGTGGTGGATTTCTGATGAAACCATTCGCTTGCAGTTGATAACCCAATAGCCTGCAGACCTAATGGCACCTTCGGTTATCTGCCTGCCTTGGTGATGTATCACAGAGTGGTAATGACGTATCAGAAGGACTGCAATGTGGTGACCTTTTGGAACTATAATGGGATGCACCGAGTGGTTATCCTCACTCTGGGTCTGTCTGCGATGGATACGTCCACCGACCCGTAGAAGACCATCGCTATCTAGTATCGGATTCAAGGGCAGGAGGGGGCTGTTTTTAGGTGGTTCACATCCATTTCTAATGGCCTGGATTTCTTCATGGTACATTTCAGACTGAGCTTCTTTAATGATGAGTTTCTCTACAGACTCATATAAAGTAGGATCCTTAGGTACTGCTGAGGTTTTGGTCCTTCTAACCAATTTTTTCAATGTGACGAGGGCTCTCACAAGACTTTTCCATGTTGAAAAACGAGAAAAACGCTTTGCACCTAACACAGAATTCACGATTGTCTTTACTGTCACTACCTCTTTCTTTAACTCTTGGTCACTCTCAGCATCAATGAGGGGATAGTGTTCGTTCGAATCATCAAGCTTGATGGTGTGTAGAAAGTCAGGTCCCCTTAGCCACATACTTGTAGAAAGGTCTGAAGTCGTAAACTTGCGAGTGGCAATGTCCGCAGGATTTTCATCTGTTGGCACGTGGTTCCATTGTTCTGGTCCACAGAACGCTCTGATACGACTGACTCTGTTGGCTACATATACATGAAATCTTCTAGTTTCTGCCGATATATATCCAAGCAACACCCGACTGTCGGAGTAGAAGTGGAAATCTTCTTTCTTGAGATTAAGTTGTTCTTTGGCTACCTCAGCCAACTCAACAGCTACCACAGCGGAACACAACTCCAATCGTGGTATGGTATGGCCATGACTAGGTGCTACTTTGGTTTTTCCTAGGAGAAATCCAATATCGGATGAATCTTCATTCATAGTTTTGATGTATGCCACAGCAGCAATGGCATCTTTGGAGGCATCACAGAACACATGTACTTGGACGCCGGATGCTTGAACTAATGAGAATCTACCGTACATCCTCGGGATTTTAATGTCTTTTAAATAATGCAGTGATTCCACCCAATTCTCCCACTGCTCTCGAAGGGATTCAGGCAGTGGATCATCCCAATTAGTTGAACTAGAAGGCTGCATCATCTCACGTAGTAGAACTTTTCCTCTGAGTGTAACAGGCGAGACAAAGCCTAGAGGGTCAAATAGACTATTTATCATTGAAAGCACCCCTCTACGGGTGTAAGGTTTCATCTCTTTGGATACTTGAAAGTTGATCTCGTCAGATTCAATGTCCCATACCACACCAAGAGTCCTCTGTGTTGGTAAAACATCGGATCCCAGGTCCATGCTCTTTAGGTCCTTAGCAAGGTCATTCTGGTCGAATTGTTTGAGAGCTGACTTCGAGTTAGATGCAATCTTATGAAGACGCAACTTTCCTCCATCCATGAGTGCCCTTTGAGTTCTTTTCATGAGGCTCACAGCTTGATCTTCAGACTCGCAGCTTACAAGTCCGTCATCAACATAGAAATTGTGGAAGACAAAATCCTGGACGTCTGAGTCGGCATCAATAACAGATCGATGTAAGCCATATGTGGCTACTGTAGGTGATGGGGAGTTTCCAAAGACGTGGACCCTCATCCTGAATTCGTCTAGGGGCTTTTCAAAGTCGTTTTCTTGATGCCACAGGAAACGTAAATAATTACGGTCAGGCTCGTCAACTCTGAAGTTGTGGAACATTTGCTCAACATCTGCAGTTATAGCAACGGTGTTCTGACGAAAGCGAAGGAGGATACCCTGCAGACTATTTGAGAGGTCCGGTCCTTTCATAAGTACGTCGTTCAATGACACTCCACCATATTGGGCTGATGAATCGAACACAACTCGAATGGAACTCGGCTTCTTGGGGTGGTATACCCCAAACATTGGGAGGTACCAACACTCTTGGCCTAGAGGCATCGGTGGTGCCTTCTCTGCATGCTCGTGTGTGAAGATTTTCTCCATAAACTCAAGGACGTGTTGCCTTTTCAATGGATCACGTTGAAGACTAAGATCAAATGCCTTTGCACGTTTCAGAGCTTGTGCCTTATTGTTAGGTAGAACCGGTCTTGATTGACGAAACGGAAGCGGAGCCGACCAGTGCCCGTCATCTTCCTTCTTAAAGCCATTTTCCATTAACTGAAGGAATGCTTTATCTTCGATAGAGAGTCCTGTTTTCTCATCATGTTCTGTTTTCACAAATGTATTGTCAGTAATTTGAAATTTACTGTCACACGGTTTGAACAGAGAGGGTCTCCCATTCTGTAGCACAAATGTCTTGTTTACGTTTATCACATTGGTGTGGTGTAGATTTGTCATACACACTTGCCCAATAATGACCCATCCGAGTGGAAGTCTCTGACCAATTGGAAGGTCTCCCTCACCGAGCCTCTGGTCCAAGACATGATGAGCGGTAACTACATCTCTGCCGATGAGAAGCTCGATTTCAACGTCTTCCATTACTGTAGGTATGAATTGAGCAATCTCTTGAAGATGAGAATACTGGCGTGCGATGGCAGGAAATGGAATCTCATCTCTGTTCTTTGGTATGTCATTGCACTCGATGATGCTAGGTAAATCCAACCTGCATGTGGAATCCAATGACTCAATGACATAACTGCGACTCTTCCTTCCCGAAGCAGTGAATCTTCCTGCACAAGAAGAAAGTACATATTGGTGTTCCATACTTCCAGGTGAAAAGAAGTCAAAGAATGGAGTTGTCGCTAATGAATGACTACTCTGATCGTCTACGAGAGCGTACACAATGCGTGACTTGTCTGGAATTTCTTTAAGGTACACTCTCACTGGTATGATCTTTGCACAAGATCTACTGGTGCCACTTGGTCTGCCACAGATCTGGGTGCAGGCGCTTTTCACTGTCTTTCCTGCTAAATGCTCCCCTACATTGGGGTTTGCATCCACATGAAGCGCGCTGGGGTGAGATGCTTCTCTACAGATATCACACTGCACATTTACTTTGCAGTTGGCTGCTCTGTGTCTCTTGGGTCCACAGCATTTGAAACAAATGCCGTTTGTGAGGATGAATTTCTTGCGTTCCTCAAGTGGTTTCTTGCGGAATGCTGAACACTGATTTAACAAATGGCTAGTTCCATGTAATGGACACAGTAGTGCGCCTTCTGAGCCTGTTGCCCCTGTAGTAGTTTCCGTTTTCTTGATGACCACGGTAGGCAGTTTCCTTGATGAACTGCGGTCACTTGAGCTTGTGTTCACCTTCTCAGAACGGTCAAACTGAAAACTTGGGTCATTGCGTGTTCGTGCTGTGTCATGTATGAATTTGACAAATACGGAAAATGGAGGAAAAGTGCTCCCGTTTTGACGTTTGAATCTACTGGCTTCCGTGACCCACTTGTCTTGCAAGTTCCATGGCAACTTTGAGGCAATAGGGTTTGTTCCTGTAGAGGAGTCAAAATAGCCAAAAAGGATAGAGTACTGTGGTTGTTCCTTCACAGAGGTTATTTCACTTACTAAATCAGCCAGGTCAAACAAGCGTTTGTTATCGTTGCCAGCAATCCTCGGGAACGATGAAATACGCTCTTTCAGACTCCTTTCGACCATCTCTGGCGACCCGAATCGCTCTTCAAGTCTTTCCCAGATCTTCTTCACAGCCAGGGCCGGGTTGTCGGCATTGCACGCACGAATGCTATTTGCTTGTTTGGAAGATGTAGGGCCAAGCCATCTGACAATCAAGTCGAGCTCTTCAGTTGCAGTAGTGCCTAGCTCTCTCATTATCCCTTTAAAGTTCAACTTCCAAGATACATAGAGCATTAGATTGTCATCATACTTAGTTAGTCTTGACATAAGTAGGTCCTTTTTTACCAAGAACTTGGTAAACTCCGTCATTTGGTCTGGCACACTGGGTGGTGATAAGGCAGGTTCTTGGCGTGCTGCGGAATTTATATTTACATTATTTGAGTTCTGTGGGTTCACAGGGTGATTGTTATTCACATCATTTGAATTCTGAGGGTTCACAGAGGATGGAATAATCCCATGATCTTCATGTAGCGATGGACGATTTGGGGTAAATGGCACTGCTTCTGGTCTTAACACCGTATATCTGGGACATGGATTGTCCGGGTCATCATGTGAGGGATTGACGATGTATTGATTGTCAATATATTGATTAGGAAGATTTCTTATGTACTCTTCAGTGCGCGAGCGTCTTGTGCGAGAACTCCTTGAGTCTTCCTTATTGGGTGTGTAAACATCCCGCATGACTTCTATCTTCTTTTCGTTCATCTCGACTTCACACGCAGCTTTCGATAGCTTCAGTCGTGCATCTAACACTGCTTTCTCCTTCAGAATCATCACTTCTTCGGCGATGTATTTCAACTTCACACGAGATGCATTAAGCTTTGCTTCAGCCCGTTGAAGATAGGAGCTAGACCTCCGGGATGTCCCACTTGAACTAAAACTGTCCTCTCCGAGAGATGGAAGGTTGTGACTTGAATATTCTGAGGGGGCTCTCTTGGGGCCTCCTTTTCTACTCGGAACTCGAGGTGACCTTGGGTTGTTTGCTTGTGTTGTGGAGCTTCCACTCGGTTGCACCAAAGATTTCAAGTCTGTTTCTTGAGTGAGCTCATCTAATCTGAAGAGTGCTGCTCCGACTTTTGCTTTCACTGAGTCCATTATCAACCGTTGGGCTGCCATTTCATTAATACTTTCATTGGTACGCATTGATTGCAAGTATGCAACAAAATCTTCCGAACACTTACGGTATGCTTCATAGCAAGACTTTAAAAGATTCTCATAAGTGTCTGCATTTGGTCTGCTGATAGATCCTAAGTCGAGCAGCTTAATGTCATCTATGCATCTATCAATCTCACGCTTGATTTCACGAATCTTAAACAGGTGTCTGTTAACTGTTGACTCATATAGTTCTTGTCCATATGTTGACAAAGGCCGCACACGAGTCATCTCTCTCTTCGATTCTGTCTCCAGTTTCAGGCTCATCTTGACCGACAATGAAAGCCAGATATTTTCACTGTGCAGTTATAAGACTGAAAAATCTGTCTTGTTCCTCAGTTTATTGTTGCCTCCTCGTGAGAGGGTGAAAATACTGAAAATAACAACAAATAACATAAGTACATATTCGCATAAACATTATTATACAGATGACAAATGTAATGAGCAGTTAAAAATACATGTAACAGATCCACATTTTACACTATGCCAAAATTCGAAAAACCATGAGTATGGAAGTTTTACACTGTAAAATCATTAATTGCACATTTGTTAAGCACACTTTAACTGATAAAACATTTTCATAGAAACTTGTACTGTCTAAATGATAAATCTGGCATATATAACAAAATTATAGATACCAAGCCATATTTTACACTATCCTATACACACTTGCAACACGAGGTTTTTAAAGATGAGGTATCTATGCAAGAAATATGATGCAAAATATGTAAAAGAACGTTTATGCACGGCATCTGTAGTATTGTTAACAAAATGCATATAAACTAAACTTACTCTTTGGCTCACAAAGGATTGGAGGACAAAAATAATAGCGTAAACATTTTCGGCGGCATTGTAGCACTACCTTCTATAAAACAAAACCAATAACGTAGAGTAAACAAAGTAGAAAAATCCCGGAATAACAATTCCGCCACACAGGTAGTTAATTAAACAATTGTTTAAAAAAGTTCATTTCAAAAGTAGCAGGGCCACACTAAAACAAATTCAAATGTTCACAAGTTTTGTAAATTAATTTTTTTTTATGCCTCTTCTCTGAAAATTTAAAACCTTTGTAATTTGCAAATAGATTTCTTATGGCCTGTCATAATTTCATTGGTCTGGGTTAGAATCGGTCCTTGCTTGTCGTTAGAGGCGATTAAATGGGGCCATCCTTCGGGGGAGACCGCAAAAACCGGGTAACCCTTTAACAGCAGGCGTGACACGATATAGATTTTTCCCTGCGCCAAGGCTGCAAGCGCCGAGCATAGCGTAATCTATCTGACCTTGACCTTCTCTAAGGACAGCAAAATCATGTCAGTCATATTGATATTGGGTTCCTTCTGTGAATTCATGTCCAGTTATGTCGCGATCCTTTAAAATATTTAATGGGAAAACAGATTGAAAAAAAATACTGTAAAAAGTCGCAACGGCAGGACCAAGACGACTCAGGTGAGCGATGTGGCCAATTGGACTCTTTTTGTATTTACAACGACATCAATGAGCCAAATGTTGTGACAATTGTTTACGATTTTAGATTCCTGGCTTCCCCTGTCGGCACCCACTGGTATCATGCAGACAGCGGCAGTCTGCGGTCTGATGGATTAGCCGGAGCCTTGATCGTTTTGCCGAGGCTCAAGCCACCTATTGTAAGATTTCAATACAAAATGGGTACCCTGAGGTCCACGCACAAAATGTATAAACGAAGATGAACAGGATGCTATGGGGAAACAGTTTGCCCATGCACAAGTATACGAGCCAATCGGAACACCGCTCGGGCTTTTCCGTCAAGTCAAGAAAAACTCAACTTGCGGGAAAAGTATCGAGGGATATTCTGATTCTACCAGGAGCTTTATTTATAAAGTAGCACGTGGTCTTACATGTCCATGTTTATTGGAATCGGCAATGTATGATAAGAAAATGTTAGAAAAAAAGATCTGTATGGTTTCTTGCATAGTGCAGACTCAAGTTTGTTAAAAATCATGTCCCCCAGGGTTAGGGGTTGGGCCACAATTATGGATTCAATTTTACAAATATCTTCTCAAGAACAATTGAGATAGAAAAATTGACATTTACACAAAATCTTCTGACATTGTGCACATTCAAGTTTGTTTACCTCAATGGTTAGAGTGCTCGCTTCGTAACCGGGTAGTCGTGAGTTCAAGCCCCGCCCGTGCCATGGCCGTGTCAAACCTAAGACGAAATATAGGTAGTTATTGCTCCTTCGCCAAACGCTCGGCATTTAGAAGTGAGAATCACGAGTCTTTCGGATATGACCTTAAAAACGGAGGTTCCGTGTCACGGTAGGCGTTGGCACGTTAAAGAACCCTTAATGCTACGGCCCTGAACGCTAAGCATAGGTCTAAATTTGTGGTACTTCACCTACAGCTGGTGACGTCTCAATATGAGTGAAAAATTCTCGACGGGACGTAAAACAAACAAACAATCAATGTCACAAGGTCAAACGTCACAAAATAATAAGGTCTTGCCGCAAAGAATCTATGTAAAAATTGGATAGTTCTACCTTATATAGTTAGGAGATAATGGATATTGATTGATTACTTGTATGTTTTAAGTCCCGTTGAGAATTTTTCACTCATATTGAGACGTCATCATCTGTAGGTGACGCACCACAAATTCAGACCGATGCTTAGCGCTCAGGGCCGTAGCAGTGAGACAACGCCTACCGTGACACGGGACCTACGTTTTTAACTTAGGTCATATCCGTGATTCTCGCATCAAACTGCCGAGCGTTTGGCGAAGGAGCAATCCCTACCTATTTTTGCGTCTTAAGTCTGACGCAGCCGTGGCACGAGCGGGGCTTGAACTCATGACTTTCAGGTTACGAAGCAAACCCTCTAACCACTGAGCTTGCGCGACAGCAAATACTGTGAAATTTGAATAATATTGGTTGGATACTTTTTGAGTTATAGATTACATAAAGAATCCACGAGCAGAGCGGAGCGGCTACTAGACCCGCTGTCACTGTTAGTGAGGCAGATAAAAATAGAGCAAATGCCTTCATTTGGAAGTGTACTATGCCGAGAAAATTAACTGCAATTGGTCGGTATCACATTCAATCAACAAGGAAAATTCTAACATATTTGTAATTTACTGATGCTCTAAGCTGATATCGTACTCTCCCTCACTCTGTCTTACAATGCCCATACCTTGTGTAAAAAGGCAACAGATCATTATTGCATTTAAGTAATTATAAATCATTATTCTAAAGGAAACCGTCCATGCCTTTGATTAAACAATATTTTTTAAACGAACGCGTGACGTGTTCGTGCAAATGGCACCTGGATTTGAAGCTTCGCGTGCTCGTCTCCATGCTTTTGGTTACTGACCCCACGTAAATTGTATCCTTATCCGTGAGTGGTATCTCCTTCAATTTCAACCCCTTTCCTGACATAAATCTGGGTCACTAATTGTACGCTTTCTATCACTAGACGTCATGCTGCACTGTTTACTGTCTGTGCACATGCGTCTGCAGACCGAAAGGGGGAGTCTCAATGTATTTTTTAAAGGGTCGTCAAAAAGTATTCATTTTCGCTTTTAAACGAGAATTATCAACTATAGAAATGTGTTATTTTCGCAAAATTTATATTTTCAACTATTTAACGAAGCATGAGAAAGCTATGGGGAAATGGTTGTTTTGTGGTTTTTGTTCAAAATGTATTTTATCTTTAAAAAGCAGTTTATCATGGATGCCATAATAGAGATTAGGCAATGCATGCACTTATGCATTATATATATTTAACCGGTCGCGGTAGTTTCGTGCTTAGAGAATTCGTTCGTAACTGGGAAGTCGTAAGTACAAGCCCCTGTCGTGCCATTGTCGCATCAAACCCAAGGCGTGAACATAAGTGGTGATTGCTTCTTCGCCAAACGCTAGGCATTTAGAAGTGAGTCTTTCGGATATGACCTTAAAGGTGGAAGTTCCATGTTACGGCAGGCGTTGACACGTTAATGAACCCTAACTATTTCGGCCCTGAGCGCTCGGCAATGGGTCTAAATTTGTTCTACTTCACGTACAACTGGTGACGTCTCAATATGAGTGAAAAGTTCAATCATTTGACGTATGGAGGTAAATCATTTTTCAGAATTTCGTAGAAGAGCCAATCCCGGATGTAAGCGAGGAATTCGTTGCAATACTATTTGACTGGACAAAACGCTCGTCTACAGAAATACTACAGGCCGCTAAAGGCGGATTTGCAGGGTAGGTCTAACTCATTGTAATGGGGAATCGAATTATTTGTAATTTTGTAATGCTATAGGATATTATTTTCCACAACATTGACCATTTCGGAAGTAGATCGATATTAACTAATAATTTAGAAAACGATTGCACTACACAGCATAAATAAATAAAATATACATCCTAATCTCATACTGATTGAAGGCGGAAGGCCTCCGTCGCCGAGTGGTTAGAGCATCGTGCTCAAATTCTCAAGACCTCTAGTCGGCGCGGGTTCGAATCTCGCTCGCGCCGATATATTTGAGAAAGTTTGCCAGTTTACTTTCGGAAGGTCGGTGGTCTCTTCCCGGGTACATTGTATCTGGGTTCTCTCCTCCACCAATAAAAACTGGACGCCACCAGATAACTGAAAAACTGTTGAATGTGGCAGAAAACATCAGTCATACTGATTAAAGGCAAAGTTGGTTTGTAGACGTAAATTTGTAGTTATCAGACAGTAGCTTCAAACCTAAATTGTATTTACTAAATGTTTGCTATACTATCATACTATATTTGGTTATTCCATACAGACGCGTTAACTATTTAGAAAATAATTGATTAGTGATAGAAACTGGCAAATATATCCGCCCTAGGTCTTCAAAGTTAGGCTTGTATGTTGAGGTACAGTCAGGGTGTATGTAGCTCTTCCCACAACCATTTTCCTTAGGGATATATAGTCCTAAACATGAACGAACCTGATATATTATATTTTTTTAAAATTCAGTTTAGATGAGTATGACGGGTCCTGCTCACCTATTTCCTTACATCCAGATGGATCTGGAGTTTTGTTTCAACTCCAAACAGGTCTTGTTAATGGACGTGGTACGTATTACCTATTTCAACCCTGTTTCTTTTTCAAACATTCGGCATGAAAAGGAAAGTTAACATCACAAGGAAACGTAATGAGATTGCACTTTGCAAAATGAATGATTGGGTTACAAAAGACATGGGTAAATATCAATTTTATTTTATTTGTACAGGACGAAAGTATAGTTCTGAAAATCCAACGATTGCAGAGAAGCCCTACATACCGCTGGAAACATTTACAGTGACTCAGAACGGCTACTACAGATTCAGAATCATCAATGCAGGCTTCGATACAGCATTCGAGATTTCGATCGATGAAGTACGTCAAAATGGTCAAGTAATAAAGCAAAATGGATTTCCTTAATTGATGGCCTTGAAGTCTATTATAATATATACAGATGTGGATCTTTGGAACAGTAAAATTAAATAAGCCAGTGTCCAAAACAATGGATTCCTCAAATTTGCATGTCATAATAAATAACTTTACTTCAATTATCAAAGTTACATACACGTAACTTTCACTCACCTAAGCTATACTGATCACCTTTTCTCTGCACGCCCGTCCGTCTGTCTGTAAATTTACTATATTTTCAAATTCTCCTTAATCACTGGAACCCCTTAGGGATCCGGGTTAGATTAGTCCTCAGTACGAGGCGATTAAATAGGGCGGTCCTTCAAATGAGACCGTTCATGTGCCAAGCATAGGCCTAGATTTTGTAGCCCTTCACCTGCAATGGTACGTCTATACGTGAGTGAAAGATTATCGAGCAGGACGTTAAACAATAAAATATCAACCAACAGATTAACCTTTACCAAAATAGCCCTAGGGTGAAAGGGATTGGCGTTTGTTAAACGAAAGAGTCATGATTCGTTAAAAGGGATGCACGAATGGATGGGGTCTTATAAAAATCGTCTAAAGGACCCCCAAGACCAGAATTTACATGAAAGCTTCGTGGCATACAGTATAATGAAGTTTGTTCAATTCATGATCCCCGGGATAAATGGGCGGGCCACAATACGAAATGAAGGTCTTACATAAGACTACATAGGGGAGTTTATCAAGAACAGCGAAGCCATGATTAAACATATTGATATGCAAGCGTCCATAGGTATTGCAGATTGAGAATTTTGATAAAATTGTGGACACCGTTTTACCTAAGAATTTTTGGCGGGTTTGCACAAATGTACACCCGGCTGTATGGTGAATGTCAGGCTGGCGGACGGTTGGGTGTCCTCATAAGAGTACTTAATTTGTATATAGTCAACTCTTACCACAACTTTGGGCTGAAATTCTCCAACCTTTGTACAGTTATTATGGACACTTTGAAGATGTACATATCACTGTTTTGAAGTGATCGGACATTTTTCGAAAAATTACTATTATCATTAAAGACCTAAATTTTGCAGCCCTTCAAAGGCAATGGCGACGTCTCCATATGAGGGGAAAATTCTCGAATGGAACGTTAAACAATATCAATTAACCATGCGAGGGCGAGTCAATAAATAACCAGCCTATCCCATTTCCGATTGACCGAGACGGTCAAGATTTCCACGCCTTGTTTCAATACATGTTTTATACTTGGTACAAAATTACACGCGTTTCAAGCCATTCTTTAATAAGATATTGAATGTCAAACATGGCTAGTGATGCAAAGGCATGCTTTTCATCTAAAGTTGAATACCGTGCAGTAATTCGGTACTTGTATTTAAAAGATAAAATAGGCAGGCAAGGAAATACACAGCCCGTTAGCCAATATTGATGGATCTTCTGCACCATCTTATGCTCAGGTTAAATTCTGGGTAGGGGAATTCAAACGCGGCAGAGCGTCTTTTGAAGATGAAACCAGGTCTGGGCGCCCACTAGATGCCACCGACAAAGAAAGGTATAACAAAGTTCGAGATCTGGAATTCTCTGATAGGCAAATTCAAGACGCAACCATCTGCTGTTAAGGTGATGGCCACAGTATTTTGGGACGCAAAAGGAGTTTTATGTTGGACTTTTTACTGAAGAGAGGTACAATAACTGGAGTGTACTGTGCAACTTGCTTGACCAGCTGAGAACCGCCATCCGTGAAAAACGCCAGGGTAAACTCTCTAAAGGTGTTTTGCTGCAACAGGACAACGCGAAAGTCTTCACTTGCAAAGTTGCAGTGAATGCTGCAGAACGAAACGGGTATGAATCAATACCACATCCTGCTTATTCGCCCTATCGACTTCTTCCTATTCCTATACTTGACAAAGGATATCCGTGGACATCATGTTCGGTCTGACAAAAAAGCAGTTGAGGAGTGGGTCATGGAAAGGACCCTGCCTTCTTTCAGTTCTGGGCTGATTACACTTGAACACTGTTGGTCTAAGTGCATCAGAGTAGAGGGTCAGTACATCGAAAAAGAAGAGGTGGATCTCAACCAGAAATAAATTAAGCCGGTTAATTATTGACTCGCCCTCGTAGAATGCATTTGTACTGAAAAGAGAGTATGTTTTTATACAGAACAAGGTTATGTTAGTCATTTTTGCATGTAATCTAGGTTATGTCGTGACCAAAATTTACATGCGAATAAAGATTTGAAAACAAAATAGCAGCAGAACAACAGCAGGGCCAAGGAGACTCAATTGAGCGAAGAGGATCACGTGTCTCTTGTTTTTATTGTAACCCATTACAATTGGAAACGTGAAACGTTTTGCGTTATCGTTTTGTGAAAATAAAATTGTATATTTGATTGTTAGAATAATTCTATTTTTCAACTTGCAGCATATGCTGATTATTGTTGGTTTAGATGGAAATGATGTAAAACCATACAAAACAGATATTGTGGTCTTACAAGGAGGAGAAAGCGTGGATTTTATCATATATGCTGGGAAACCTCGAAATAACTATTACATCAACTTTATTAGCACTGCTACAAAGCTTGTTACAGGGGTTTGTACACACTATAGATCACGTATCGTCGTAAGCTTTTATAATTATTGATTTTTGCTGGAAATGAAATATATTTCTTGATTTTTATGATAAATTGAACCTAGATATTACTGTACTTTGAATCTCGGTAAAAGCAAAACTTTATTAACTCTAGCATCTTCATCTTTTTTAGGAAAATACAACACATCACAAACGCACCTTTGCTGTTCTGAATTACCAGGGCATAGATAAATACCTAACACCTATTACAAGACCACGTGATTGTTCACATATCTTACCATGCCTTGCAGTAAATCAAGTGTATGGGTTAGTATTTATATATCAAATTGGTTTATTTATTTTATTTAGGGACCAACGACCTTCTAGACCCGCTTAAAGTCAATGTGTGTATAAACATGGTTATTCAACCCTCACCAGTAATTAATACGGTACACACTCACTAAGAATATTGTTTGAATCAGCGGCGTGAGGAAGATTGGTTTTTGATACGAAACCTGTCCCTCATCACGTTTGTTTTCCGATCGGTGAATGTCGATCTTGACGGTACTTGTTTTTCCGTTTAAATATATATAAAACAGTTATTATAGTCAAAATACATTATGGACTAGCCTTAAGCTTTATATTCGACACGCGCACACAGAGCAATATTGGTAAAACAAGTATCTAGGTAGTTTGCCGCGGTGGTTTTTTTTTTTTTTTTAAATCTTACAAAAATCATGATTTAAGTTGTATTTGTATTTCGATCATCGAATCAGAAGTATAATGCATTGAAATCCACCAGCAGTCTTATATCATCTACTGATTTATTGTTTTGTTTATAATCTAGTCTTTATCCTCCTGAGAGCAATACAATAAGTATTCCAGTGACAAGACTACGTTCAACGCCATGGGCCTCGAGGAAAACTCCGGTCCCAATAGTGACACCTGGCGATATCAAACAGTTGTTTTTTCTTAACTTCAGCAATGTCCGTGAGTGCGATTGCAAGAGATTGAATTTGGAAAAGTTGATGTTGTTTCAACGTAAATTGTACTCTTTAAAAAATCTTACTGCATATACACTTATTCATAAGGCATAGGTTTGACGATATAATCCACCAGATTGCAAGATTTCAGTGGTTTTTTGTTGTTGTTGTTGTTGTTGTTGTTGTTTTGTAATTGTCTTCCGTATTTCAGGGGGGAGGGGATCTGCTATTAATGGTTATCAATTTCGAAAACCAACGTCGGCTCTGCAGGTAATTTGTTTTTGTATTCTTTAGTTTCTGTCAAAGAAATTTTCTTCTTGTTCCTTCTGTGTGTGTTCTTTACGTGTGTTTTTGTGTCTCTCTGAAGACCAATTTACATAAGAATCATGAACACGCATATATATTGCACACACACACACACACACACACACACAGAGTGAGAGAGACCCATCAAAATATGCACTACACATACATATCATATATATACACAGAAACAAAAACGGGACCAAGAACAAAGTTTCATTTTAAATGTAATACGTTTTGATAAATTATAAATTTACACATGGCAAATTAGTTAAATGTCTACAAAATTGGTATTGTGTGTTGATATTGCTTGAAGAAAGTTATATGTTACCAGTCCTTTATTAGAAAATTTTATTTCTTTCAAATAATTATTCACTGTCATTGACCTCTCACCTCTGTCGGCGCGTGTTCGAATCTCGGCCGCGGCGTTATGAGAGCAAGTTTGCCAGTTTACTTGCGGAAGGTCGGTGGTCTCTTCCCAGGTACATTGTATCTGGGTTCTCTCCTCCACCAACAAAAAACTGGATGCCACCAAATAACTGAAAAATTGTTGAGTGTGGCGGAAAGCAATAAATAATCAATCAATCAATCACTGTCTCTGACGTAGTTATCGAGTTTATATTTCTGTTCATGACTCCAAGGGGCCGGGATTAAATCAAGTTCATGGTCCAAAGACTACATAGAAAACTGTTGGGATACCTTTCAAGGGGAGGGGGCTTAAATTTAGATTGTCAATGAATGAAGCATGGTTTCTTACGTTGCAGTCATTCCTTTATCAGTGAATAACCTAAAGTTGAAATCAAATTATTCCTTTATTTAAACCATGTCTTCTGTACATAGTCAGCATGTGGTCGTAGCAGACTGATTGATTGTTGTTTTCGCCACACTCAACAATTTTTCAGTTATCGGGTGGTGTCCACTTCTTTATTAGTAGAAGAGTGAACCCAGATACAATGTGGAATAGTAAGCGGGAAGAGACCACCGACTTCCGAAAGTAAACTGGAAAAATTTCTCACATATGTCGGCGCGAGCAAGAATCGAACCCGCGCCGACTAGAGGTTAAATGTTTTCTGATTTTGAGCGTAATGCTCTAACTACTCGGCCGGCAGGTCGTAGTTGCATACCTAGGATTGTTTTATGAAAAATTCTTGAAGTAGTTAGGAAGCTTTCCCATGTGAGGGAATTTTAATTATAAATTTATATCGCGTTAGTCGTCAGTGTGCAGAATGAGATTCATTTCAGACCTATCCCGGGCCAGACGCCATTGTACCTTGTGGACCAGACACCTGCACTGACAGTGACTGCAGATGTACTCACATTCTTAAATTTGAACTTGGAAATATAATAGAAATGGTTCTCTTTTCTTTCGGTAAGAACAACAGGCAATTACATCACTTGGGTTCGAATTTACAATTTAAAGAGTAAATGAAAAGTAATCTAGATATAGAGTACCCATGACGCCGATGAAAATACTATAAACAAATAAAATTCTACTCTGTATTTCAATAAATATTCATACATAATCGATATACATTACTTCCGTAGTTCTTCCGGAAATTCAGTAACGTCCCAAAATATGCAGAAATGAATTCAGAAAAATGCCTATCATTTATTACTCGAATGTTACTTGGACCCCGGCACTGTACCAGTAAACAGATTGATTGTATATTGTTTAACGTCCCTCTCAAAATTTTGTCACTCATATGGATACGCCACCATTACCAGTGAAGAGTTTTGGGTTTTTTTCTTTCTGATCTTGGCAGGCAAAATTTTTTTAACACACATTTTGTAAATATACGTTAAAGATCAGAAAATGTCTCGTTATCAAGGACAATATTTCTTCTTACAATCATTGTAAACGTGATTTTTACTAATACAGAGATACGGATGATTTTTAAGGTATAGTTATATAACATAACAAATAAAATGCGTACATCCCAGATCAGATGTCATACAATAAAGAAATTCAATTCACAACATCCACTACCACGACCCTGAGCACTAAGCATAGGTCTAAATTTGTGGTACTTCACCTACAGCTGGTGACGTCTCAATATGAGTGAAAAATTGTCGACGGGACGTAAAACAAACAAACAAACAATTAAGGATTATCTCCCTCATGCATAGTTCTGATCCTTTGCCGGATTTGGCTCCACTATTTGGTATTTTTGGTTCTTTCAGCTCTTTCAAGTTTGTTCTTATTTCGGATTTCCAACATTTTTGACTTGAACATCCCTGAAGAGACATTATTTGTCGAAATGCGCATCTGGTGCATCAAAATTGGTACCGTTTATGTTTTACATGACAACCACCGGGTCGATGCCTCTGCTGGTGGAATGTTAGTCCCCGAGGGTATTCACCAGCCCAGTTGCAAAGTACTTCAGTACTAGCATGAATTACAGATAAAAATTTGCTGTAATAAAATTAAGAAATTCGTTTCAAAATTAAGGATTATCTCCCTTATGCATAGCTCTGATCCTTTGCCGGATTTGGCTCCACTATTTGGTAGTTTTGGTTCTTTTAGATCTTCCTAGTTTGTTCTTATTTCGGATTTCCAACATGTTTGACTTGAGCATCCCTGAAGAGACATTATTTGTCGAAATGCGCATCTGGTGCATCAAAATTTGTATCTTTTATGTTTTACATAAAAGAGAGAGGGGTGCGTTATGTTGCATGACCATGTCTCAAAGTTTACCCCATTGTGGCCCCACCACGTGTGACTTCTGGTGAAATATCGACTCCGATACGCACGATTAACAATAACCAATAAATTTTCTTCTGAAAAAATTGTTCAAACCCGGACGCGCCGATTACAAACTTGCCACTGGGAGCCGTCAGGGAAACTCCAAAACTCATTCCATTTAGTTAACCGCCGTAAAATGTCTGACATATAGCCAAAACGTAAGAAAACTATAAAAAAATCAATTGAAATCGTTTTGGGTCCTTTCATCCTGTGTTGGATTTGGATAAAGGAACCGGTAAATATGGCCGTGAAAAGTGAAAGTGCAGACAGTTTTACATACTGCATATCTTGGGAAGTAAATGGGATTTCATGATTTGGACCCCAAGCGATATAAGGACCTGTGGTTAGAAGAGTAGCGTCCAGGAACACATGGCAATTGTTTTCTTTGTTGGTGATCATTCACACAAGATCTATATTGTAAATTAAAATCTGTTAAAATTAATATGATGCTACATGTAAGTTATACGTTACTACATTATATATTACTATTCATTTCCTCATCATATCTTTCAGGTACATCCAAATTTGCAAACCCTGTTCATCTACATGGACATCATTTTCATGTCCTAAAAATTGGATATCCCCCATTTGATTCCCAAACTGGAAATTCTACTGGACGACATCCAGATATTAAATGTTTAAATATTGATTGTACGAGGGCAACGTGGGCAGATCCCTCTTGGGCCGATGGAAGTATCCCTGACTTGAATCTTGCTAATCCCGTGTTGAAAGACACCGTCACTGTACCAGCAAATGGCTACGTCATAATTAGATTCAAAGCAGATAATCCCGGTAACTTTACAACTTATAGCATCCCAAACCTATATTAGAAGCAGAAATAATTCACACATTTGGCTTCTACGGTATCATATAATTTCAGGATATTGGTTTATGCGCAGCCATTTTACACACCATCTGGCCGAGGGAATGAGCTTGGTGATGCAGGAAGGAGTTATGAAGGATATGGCTCCAATCCCTCTCAATTTTCCTACATGTAATAACTTTAGGATGAACCCTGAACTCTGGGCACTGGGACTTCATAGAGAGGAAGCAAAACTTGCTTTACAAGGTGAGTACGTACAACGAGAATAACACATACAGTTATCAAAGGACATTTGTAATCGACAATTATGTCGGACCCAACGGTATCGATGCGTGTCATTCTCTGTATAAAATATGCAATCACTGGACTTTATATCCTATTTTATCTTAGGGGATATGACGTTGAGGTGAAAGTTGTTAGATGGTTAACAGGGAGAAAAGACGTCTCACCTGATTGAAAAATAACATTTTTTTTTTGTTTTTAGAGATATATGGGTTGATTTAGATGGAAATAACCTCCCAACTATCCAATATGAAAAAAGCAAACGTTTGCAGTGTTAGATCCAAAATATCAACAACTGATATAGTTATCGAAATGAATTTAAGGACGAACATTCAGACAGTCTATGTCCAGTCAATAACAGGTGACAACTTGCGAAATATGTCGTCCCAAGTTCCTCTGGAGTTGTCGCGGGTTCGATTCTCGCTCGCGCCGATATATGTGAGAACGTTTGCCAGTTTACATTCGGAAGGTCGGTGATCTCTTCACGGATACTCTCCTCCACCTATAAAAACTGGACGTCACCAGATAACTGAAAAATTGTTGAGTGTGACAAAAAACAACAAAGAATCTATCAATCAATCAGTCGCTCTGGCATACAGAATTTTAAGCACACCATATAAAAATGCTGAAAAATGTGGATGAGAATGATAAGATTTTTACATTTACTTTGACTAATAGATGAGAAGGTATTCAAAGCTACATACTTAATTAAAAATAAATATGCACACAAGTTGAATAAAATGATATACAGAATTTTAACTCTCGCGCCGATATAAGTGAGCAAGTTTGCCAGGTTACTTCGGAAAGTCGGTGGTGTCCTCCCCGATACATTGTAACTGAGTTCTCCCTTCCGGATCTACCAATAAAAAAACTGGAGGCCACTAGATAATTTAAACAAATTCTTGAATGTGGCGAAAAACAACAAATAAACAATCAATCAAAATTGAATTAGTAAAATAAGTCAGACTGATCTTTTTCTCTCTAAGAACACATTTTATACATATCTAGAAGTCTGAATATTTTCTAACTATTGATTAATACAGACGACATAGAAACAAACTACAATTGGTAGCTCGGAGGTAGAGCGTTCGCTTCGTAACTGGGAGATCGTGAGTTCGAGCACCGGTCGTGCCCACAGGCAATTATATCGCTTGACTTCGAATTTACGGTATAAATTTCTAAATATTTGGTACCCAATTAAACCAAATGGTCTAACATGATCACACGTAATCAATGTACATAACTACTAAAATTGATCCCGAAATTCCATATACTTTACAAGATATGCAGAAATGAATTCAGAAAAATGCTTAATATTTTTAGTCGAGTTTTAGCTGGGAAATGGCTGTGATAAGTGAAAGTGCAGAAGGTTTTACAATTTTCAGTCACTTGGAACTATTACGGACTTACGTTTATAAATCGAGGTAAGAAATCCAATTTAAAAATGTTACACATTATAAGTAATTCTTGTTGCAATGCACAAAATTATGTTTAGTCGCACAGTGCCAGAGTCCAGCTAAAACTTCGGGAACAACTTTAGCAGTAATGTCGATTGGTTATGTGTGATCATACTGGAATATAGAAGTAGAATTCTATGCTATTTGGTTTACTGAATTTTCAAACTTGGGTACTCTATATTTAGAGTTCTATTATATCTTTACTCTGAAATACCGGTCGCGGTAGCTCAGTCGTGAGTTCGAGCCCCGCTCGTGCCATGACCGTGTCAAACATAAGACGAAGAATAGATAGTGATTGCACCTTCGCCAAACGCTCGGCATTTGGAAGTGAGAATCGCGGGTCTTTCGGATATGACCTTAAAAACGGAGATCCCGTGTCACGGTAGACTTTGGCACGTTAAAAAAACCCTCACTGCTACGGCCCTGAGCGCTAAGCATAGGTCTAAATTTGTGGTACTTTACCTACGGCTGGTGACGTCTCAATATTAGTGAAAAATTCTCGACGGGATGAATAAACAAACAAACCGCGACCGATCGGTGAGGGCTAAGATAGGTTGTGGTGACGTCTCAAAATGAGTGAATAATCCTCGACGGGACCTAAAACATGTTCATTACATAAATGTCGAAATGAGCATTTATTTTCCTTTAATTAGAATAATACATAAAACTGACACGAATAATTAAAACTGACACGAAATATCGGAATAAATTTTAGATTAAATACAACGATAAGACTGACAAAACTTTAAATCTCAATAGAAAGCATAATAAAGAAACTGTTGCTTCGATTTTCAACACGATATTTTTTTTTAAATAGAATAATTCAAACAGTCTAAGATTAGACATAGATACATCTGTACTTTTATAACAGAGCAGCGCTAAAGCGATACAATACGTCCGCATACGTTATTTTCCAAAAAACAAGTTAAAAGGGCCATAACTCCTTCAAACATTTTGAGACACTATTTCCCTTGTAATGTGCACACCTACATTGTGGTGATCTTTCTTTGTACCATGTTTCATTAAAATCCCCTCAAAGGTTTCAGAGGAGTTGTGAAGACAAATTTAAGGGACAGAATGATGGCTGAAGAGATGTACAACAGCGCTTTAGCATAATACCCCCCCCCCCCCCCCCCAACTTCATGCGAGCGTATAGAAAATAGTCAAATAACCACCTATTGTGCACATTTATTTTAGCCATTACGTAAGTACATGTATATTATGTAGCGATTCTGAGGCATAAACAGATAAAGACCCTTTCATGTAAGACAATGTTGTGCCAACGTCATTTGTAACTGGTTCAGTGCAACTTCCCATGTACTTGTGGATGTGAAATACCAATAAAATGGAGGTACACCAACACATGGGGGACCTGTTCTAATTAGAAAGGCTCGTTCTATGTGCAAGGTTCAGTAATTGAGTTGATTTGTTGCTCGTGTATACACGGCATTGTCCATAGAGATGATTCGATTGAAAGGAGTGTATTTTGGAATAAGTTTTTCTTTTAAAAGAAAGTATTATGAGAAACAGTTATTTACCTGCATTCGATGCACGTAAAAATGGTCCAATGTGCATCGTTAGCCTGGCTTGATTATTTCAATACATAAACTCATCTTTCAAACAATTTGATAGAGAGATAATGAAATATACGGGTGTTTTCTTCTTTCTAAGCAGACTAATTTATTAAAGGATTAAATTAAATTTTGGCATTAATAGCGGGAGTGATGAGATTGCCCAAATTGACTATCCTAACAATTTGTTTTATATCGGAGGTAATTAATAGTTATTTAACTTTGAATTAGCTCTCTCTCTCTCTCTCTCTCTCTCTCTCTCTCTCTCTCTCTCTATATATATATATATATATATATATATATATATATATATATATATATATACACATAAATATATATGTGTGTGTGTGTGTTGTGAAAGCACCAACTTTGGCAATAAAACCTGTCAATGGATCAAATGTTGTATGACGTGTTTCATACCATTTGTTAAGTGTTGGGCTGTTCTTGGCGCATTGACTCCGACTACGATTGTTCCGTTCACCTGATTAAGACGAAAGGGTCATGTAGGGTGTGACCGATCAACAGGGGCTGCTTTGTCGTCCAAGGCATCTGATCCCACCTCTGATAAATCCATGGGTCCGTGTTTGCTTAACTGTCTATTTTGTATTCCTTATAGGAGTTATGCGATTGATCACAGTTCGTTATCTTCACCTTTTTTATACCGCATATTTTTTTTTAAAAAGTCTCTCTTTTACACACTAAACACCCTAAAATCAAAAGAAATTGTGTATAAGAAACTTGTAATGTTGAATGATTTTTCATGTGGAAATTGTATGACTGGTAAACTATTTACAGAGTGTAAGAAACACGTAATCTACGATGAACAATTTGTATAAAAAGTTGGGTAATGTTTGTATTAATCAGTGATTGATTGTTTATTGTTTATCGCCACATTCAACAATTTCTCAGTTATCTGGTGGCGTTCAGATTTTTTGGGTGTTATTTTTTTTTTTTGTGTATGTGTGTGTGTGTGTGTGGAGGAGAAACCATGTACAATGTACCCGGGGAGAAACCACTGACCATCCGAAAGTAAACTGGTAAACTTTCTTACATATATCGGCGCGAGCGAGGATCGAATCCGCGCCGACTAGAGGTGAGAGACCTTGTAATTTTGAGCGCAATGCTCTAACCACGGAGGCCCCCTATTAATCAATACAATATAATTTCACATAAATAACGTGCAAAATGATTATACATGAACATGAAGTCATCATTTGCGTGCTTAAAAACTAACATTGGCAAACTGAATTTGATAAAGAATGTTACCTTTACTGATGTTAGTTTAAATTTAAAGCAGGTATTACTCCAAGCCATTCATCTACTATCGCTGCACAGAGACAGGGGAATACGTTCAACATCTGCCATGCGTTTCCTGGAGTTTGCAAGGGACCTCTGACTATGTTTTCCTAAGCGTTCAGGTGCCTCTACATAATGACCAATAAACGTAGATAAAGGGCGAGTTTAGTTCCTTCTGTTCTATTAAAAATCCTGAATAAAGCATCACTTTCGAGATGCAAATATATGAGTGAAAATTCTCAAACGGGACGTTAAACAACATACAAGGGTGGTCCGTAAAGTTTGTGGACAAGCCTAAATTTAAATAAAAGTTACGTTGTAGATATTTATTATTAGCATATTTATAACCCTTTACCATATTGAAGGGCTGCAAAATTTAGGCCTGTGCTAGGCGCTTAGGGCCTTTGAGCAGGGAGGGATCTTTAACGTGCCACACCTGCTGTGACACAGGGCCTCGGTTTTTGCGGTCTCATCCGAAGGACCGCTCCATTTAGTCGCCTTTTACGACAAGCAACGGGTACTGAGAATCTATTCTAACGACCCGGATCTCCATGGGGACGTGTTAATTATAGATATTATTAAAGGAAGAAATCTAAGCTCGTTATATCAGGTTGGTGGGGAGCGGATCCAGCTTACAAGACTTGTCTGCCGACAATTGACTCAACTTCGTCTACTGTCGTAGGAAGTGTTCTCCATTGAACTTCCTTCCATTATAGTCTAAAAGGGTCTGACTGATTGGCTTGGCTTTGTTGAAGACCAACTCGGATCTTAGCCACCTTGTTTATGAAGAAGTCTGGAAAGACGTCCACCAAATCAACATCAGCTGAAGATGAGCAGAATAATTTTATTGTCAGATAATTTATGTCTGATTCTGTCTGAGGAACGCCATATTTAAGGTAAATTTGGTCAATTACAGGTCCAGATCATTGCAGTGTTACCTTAGATGCATTATGAATTTCTAAATAATGCTGATATTTTTTAGCTATGTGTACTTAACATATAATAACTATATATGACGAACAATTTCCCCGGTGTCGATAAAAGATTTACTGGCATCCGTGTTATTTTCTCTCAATTTTTGGTATTTTTTGCTTTTGGAGGCTGCAAAAAGGGGATTTCAACTCATTTTCTTCCAAAATTAACCTGATTAATTATGGGGGGGGGGGTTGGATATGTTTAGGATGAAGTCCAATATTATTAGTAAATTAGTAATGAATAAAACCGAGGAAAATTCCATGAGTGTGTTTGGGGGCTAGCTGTCAGTTGCTACCTTAATTTTTCACCTTTTTTTTATTCAGTCAGGTCCTGTTATTTCAGTCACGTGTGACCGGAAATTCCAAGTCGCTTCAGTGCACTCAGATCTCCGGTAGATAATATTAGACTACAGGTTGGGCCTGCAGATAATCGATTAATATGTAGTGTATATTAGTTGGATGCTGTGATCGTTTGTTTGACAGTGGAAGTCTCGCTGATGATATTAACATTATTGTCTCCATAGTAGCAGGAGGTCGTATAATCCGGAAACGTGACAAATTAATCATTGCGTATACACTAATTATACGAAGCACTGTTTTTAGATTTGGGTCCAAACTCATAAATAAGAATATTTTAATTGCTACGTGTTCGTCATTGGTTTTTAAAGATATGGAAAATTCTATAAAAAAATTAAGTCAACCACCATTGATATGCACATATGAATTAAATTTTCTTTGAAGTTCAGTGTGTATGAGTATACCATGAGGCCCATAGGCCTTATCAGTCACCTTAGTATTAGAAAAAAAAGTACCACTAGTCCCAAGGACTACGAAATCTATAAAAAAAAATGTTCTGAATATCTTGGTTAAATTATGATATTCAGTAACAATATAAAACAAGATGGGTTTTTAATTCTTAAATGCCCTCGAAAATGCCTATACTGATGAAAGGTTATAGATGTATATGTGACATGAAAGTTTGTTGGTTGTATATGTATAAACTTTCATTGTACATACATTTAGTCGCCTCGTACGACAAGGAAATGGTACTGAGGACTTTGCATTGTCTTCTCTTGTGTTGGTATAGCCGTGTGATTCCCGGTGCCGAAAGAAAAAGTGTTACAGGTCGGTATTTCCGAGATGTTATACTAAACAAGCTCAAGATATATTATTATAAACGACGCCCTGTGTCAGGATTTAGGCATGATCGTCTAATTCATGATAATGCTCCATCACATATATCTGAGCTTGTGAAGCAATTTTTGAAGTCGGAGAAGGTTACCATCTTGCCACACCTACCATACTCCCCAGATCTAGCTAAATGCGACTGTTTTCCTTTTTCCAAAACTTAAAAGTTCTTATCTGGTCGTCGTTACAAGTCCCAACAAGCCCTTGGTTCAGCCATCAGTCTGTGCCTCAGAGGTCTACTTAAATCAGCGTACCATGACGCATTTCAGAAATGGATTCAGAGATAAAAATATATATTTCAAACCGCGGAAGAAAATACTTTGAAGGGACGTAATGTTCATTTCACAATTTGAGTCGATGGTTTTTGAGATACCGAACAATACACATTACATATTGAACAACTCTCGTATGTCACCAATGCTTAAAAAAATGCTTCGTTCCAAATTCGACGTTTTCTCAGCTTAAAGATCTTTTTGATGCCCATACCGCTTACGAGATCAATTATAGTAGTGCAGGGATTTTAGCAGTCGCTTTCCGATGTGATTCTTCATAGGCTGTTAGATAAGGTGAGGGCTAGCTCTGCGTGCAGTGTTTTGTTAGACGAGTTTACAGACGTGTTCATCAGAATCGTATAGTTTATGTTAACTTTTTAAACACATACGTGTAGGTGGTAGGGCTGTTCCATATGTAGACTTTCTAGCCGTTTGGCCGTTGCAAATGCAGAGGCAATAACGTCAGAGTTGTTAGGTATGTTTAGGGATAATGGGTTAAATTTGGATAGGTAAGCTGATGTGTCAACAGGTTGGGTTTCTGTGATGGTAGGGTGCAAAAGTGGAATTGTTACTAGAATTAGGAAATGGCATACAGGTAACTTAGCAACACGTTTTACAGAACATAAGTTGGTACTTGCACATGGCGAGGAAGCTAATAAGGCCACTTACTTAGTAAAGTATTAGGCAATTCTATCTGATTTGTTTAAGTATGTTGAGAAATCACCTAACATCATGGCTAGGGTAGAGAAGATTCAAGGGATCCTATATGATACCAGAGACATTAGGCTCAGGCAAATTTCTCACATGATGTGGTTAAGTTTTGGGGGTAGTGGTCAGGCAGTACTTGACAATTTTAGTATGGCTGCAGTCATGTTAGAGGATGGATCTACAAAGTCATTGGCTCTCCGCATTCCCATTTCTTGGTACAAACTTCTATATGTTGCACACTTCTTTGTTGATGCTTTCAAACCATTAAAGGTCAATTACTTTCTGCATTCAACTGTCAGGGTTGCTAGGAAGAAATTGCAAATTTAAAATATTTCCATTAATAATTGTTGAGACGCAAAGTAGAGATTTGATATATCACTGTGCCTGTTCAATTTAGTAAAATTCATCCACACAAGATAACGTGACTCATAGTTTAGGACTCTAACCTTACCCTACGAGTAAGAAGTTTGAAAATTGGGCCAAACGCCTTGTGTATCACTTCCTTCATTTGCATATTTTTTTTAAAGTTTGAGAAACTAATTTTCCAATTTGAAAAATGACGAACGGCGATTCTTGCCTGGTTATTACATTTTGTGTTGCTGTACATATATACTAATTATATGGTGTATAATTGCACACTTTAACAATTTTTTTTATCATTTACACAGGTAACGAATCATTATAGTAAACCATTTCACACAACAAAAATTCATAACGACCAAAGATTTATTTTTAAGCGTGCAAACGTCGTTCACGAATATATAAATATTCAGAAAATCGCATGCATGCATTGCTGAACTGTACCATACGTTTCTGTAACATGACATAGTGATTACATTCAGGTATGCGCGCATATCAGAAATATTTTTATTTTGTAAATAGTGAAAAGAAAAAAAAACACATACATATACTGTATGTCTAAATTTCAAATTGATGTATTTCATCCGATATTAGTTTTCATATATAAGTGTTCAAGTTTTTGGTATAATATGGCGTCGGTGGCCTAGTGGTTAGGCTGTTAGACTCTCAGCCGAAAGGCTGTGAGTACGAGTCCTGGCCGCGGCAGAACCGACTTTGTGTCTTTGTGAAAGGCACTTTACACGAATTTCCTCACTCCACCCAAGAGTAAAGGGGTACCTGGCTATAGACAGTGAAAGATATTGTTATAATGTCAGTGCCCTTGCGGCCTTAACGGCAGCTTGCACTGAGAAAGATCTGGAATGTTACATGGTCTGCTGGGGTAATGATGTATTTTGAAGCGCTTTGAGCAGCATATGCTGGAAAAGCGCTATAAAAAACCAATTATTATTATTATTATTATTAATACAATGTCAAAATAATGCATAAGTGGGATTTGCTCAAACCAAGGATATAAAATTTTATTAATTAGTAGTCTCAGTATCTATATGGTCAGACTCACAAAGCCTGGAAAACACTATAATTTGCACTTCGGATATCTATACCGTGGAACGGATTGGAATATTAATATTTCCACACGGTGTCGACATTGTGTAAACGTATACAGGAAGGTTGGGAATAGGCTGAAACTCCCATTTTTTGACAATTTACTATTTCCGTTATTTTAACATACAAAGTCCGTAATTTCTACATACTAAATTCAATTGAATGGCTGCCTTCCACCTATCAATTTTTTTAAATTTATAATAAGAGGTAGTTGATATGTTAAACTATGAATTAAATAATATTTACTGAATTAACACTTGCATCCCCTCTTACGATTCAGGATTTTGAAGTTTGGGTAAAAGAACCCAAATTCATTTTTCTCTTGCTTCCTAAGAGTTTTAAAGCAATTTAAAAATGAATCTCATAACATTAAGAAGGAATTATGATAATTAGAATTTCCTACAATTTGTGATTTGCAATTGAATATTTTCGGTCGAAATCCAGATATATATATATATATATATAATTTCTAATGATGAATTCAAATGTTACTTCTGTAAATTTTCAATGCCGTATATTGTCAATCCAAAATTTTGAAATAATTTACATTCATATCAGTGATTAATTTGTCAATTTTGAAAATCCGATGCGTATTCTTGAAATAATAACTTCGTCCTGGCGTTTCATTACGATGTTACACGATTTGCTTACCTTGTTTTGAATAGGATAAAGTTTACTTCTGACACAGCAATCCCAATATATTTGCCAAAGATCATTTACAGATAGTTTTATATTTTAAATCCGTGTAAGGAATTTTAAAATTTACAATATCACTTTGTAGTATATTCTTTGCCGGCTTTGTTGTTACCATGGATACCAATATGACTATGGATATTAGAAGATAGTACTGGTTTAAAATGTCTAAGATGGATGGATGGTCAATATTCATATTACTTATAGACTGTAGACAAGATAGGGAGTCTGAAAATATAGTGAAGCATTTGTCATTAGAAATTTTAACGTACTCTAACGCAAGTTGGATAGCCTTTGCTTCAGCGGTATAAATTGTTGCTTTATTTGGGAGTCGTGCCGAGAAGACGTTGTTATTGATTACTGCAGCAGCAGCGACTTTATTTTGGTCTTTTGAACCATCTGTATAAACACCAGCTGTAGAATGTTTAGACTTAAAATTTAAACATTTCGGATAAGTTTTGTTTGAAAATAGCGGAATTAATTTTTTAAGGTTTTTTTTTTCAGAAAGTGGTGTGTCAACTTTGGGTTTTAGAAATGTCCATGTTGGTATTTCAGAACGTGATGAGGGTTTTATGATTTCCAAAGTTAAGTTCGAGTCAAAAACATTTACATGATTCTGAGACCAATTGATTTAAAACACGTATTATTTTTTATTTTGTTATACAAATCTTCAAACTGTGGATGGAAAACGCAGATAAACCGTGTGTAATACACATTTCATTTGTTTCAAAGTATTACAACGTGCCATGAATGACTTTTAAGTATTATAAGTGTACGAAAGTAATTAAATTATGCAAATATGCCACTCAAATGACATTTATTAATAAGTTTGATATAATTTGGCATATTCAATTGTTTACAAATCTGACACCTGCGCAGCGCCTCTCTTTCGCATTTTTCCGAACTGGTGACTTCAGTGCACATTCGAGATTTAGAGCAGGAATTACTATCAGGGTGACGGTGATTCATGAATCGACATTTTCTGCTGCTTTGACCGGTTTAATGCTTCAGATTCACCTTGATTCTATGACATATGTTCAATCACAAATATGTTATAATATTTGGTCTTTTATTTTTCAATTCATTTACCGTCAGATACATTGAAAAATAAAAGACCAAAATCATAACATATTTGTGATTGGATATATATATATTTACCGTCAGATACACCCGTCGCGGTAGCTCAGGGGTTAGAGCTTCGCTTCGTAACCGGGAGGTCGTGAGTTCGAGCCCCGCTCATGCCATGGCCGCGTCAAACCTAAGACGTAAACATGGGTAGTGATTACTCCTTCGCCAAACGCTCGGCATTAAGTAGTGAGAATCACAGGTCTTTCGGATATGACCTTAAAAACGGACGCCCCGTGTCGCGGCAGACATTGGTACGTTAAAAAACCCTTACTGCTAGGGCTCTGAGCGCTAAGTCTAAATTTGTGGTACTTCACCTACAGCTGGTGACGTCTCAATATGAGTGAAAAATTCTTGACGAGTTATAAAACAAACAAACCGTCAGATACAGCTTGCATTGTTTTAATAATACATGATATTAGTATGTTTATGTAATAAAGAGAAGCCAAAACAGAATTTTGTCTCTGTCCTTCATTTATCCAAGGAAGATACTTGGTATAATATAGTTCAATTTATTTACCGTCAGTTATAGGTGTTATTGCTTTAAACTCTCTGCATCTTGACCGATTTTCGATTTTTATTTTTTTTTTTTTTTTGGTGCAGTTGTAGGGGTCTAGGGTGCAGACGAAGTACCTCTTATATTATTGTTTTTGATTCTTTTACGTCCCGTGGAGAATTTTTCACTGATATTGAGACGTTACCACCTTAAGTAGAACAAATTCAGACCTATGCTTAGCGCTCAGGGCCGTAGCAGTGAAGGTTCTTTAACGTCCCAACGCCTACTACGACACGGGACCTCTGTTTTCAAGGTCACATCCGAAAGATCTGTGATTCTCACATCTAAATGCCGAGCGTTTGGGGTATGAACAATTACTACTTATGTTTACATCTTAGGTTTCACGCGGCCATGACACGAGCGGGACTCGAACTCACGACCTCCTGGTTACGAAGCGAAATTTCCAACCACTGAGCTATCGCGACCGGTTAAAGTATCTGAATTATAGGTCGCTCTGCCGCCATATATATATATATATAGCTTTATATCGGCACAATAACCTATAATTCAGATACCCTATTTTTGAATCTATAAAGTGATGCTTCAATTAAAGACAGAAAAGAAGGTAACAAACTCGACCATTATCTAAGTTTATTTGTAATATTGTAGAGGTTTCATGTCGTCTTAAGCAAACATACGTAGAGGTCCCTTACAAGCTCCTGGAAACCTTTGACAGAGGTTGAACCCATGTCTCTGTGCATCGACACCAGATGTACGACGTGGAGGAATACCTGTTCAAATTTCAACAATCATCATTAAAGATAATATTCTTTATGAAATTCAATCTGCCAATGCTAGTTTTTTAAGCTAACAAATGGTGATTTCATATTTTGATGGTACACACATAATTTACCATCCTTGAAAACCATATAAGGTGCGTCAAGCGAAAAGGGACCTTCGTGACATAATTAGAAAAAAGTCATAATCGACCGAAAACGTAATGTTACAGCCGACGGTTGCCGGAAACTAAAAAAAAAAACGTGAAAAACTATTTTTAGCCAGGAAAATACCATCAAACACTGTCACTTTAAGCATTAATTCTTAACACCCACTTCGTCATTTAAATTGTGTTTCACGTTTGTCCCCAGAAAAAAAAACCGTTTTAGAACAAGCTTAATCTGTAAAAAGTGTTGTGTATAGAGGTCTATACTACAATCAGCCTATGTGTATGTAAGTGATATTTTGCAAATAATAAACCTAATTATGTAAACAGACAGTAATGACTGGAGGAAACGTATGCATCCTTGAAAATGTACATTGGTATTGATGTTTTCAAACAGATTGATTGATTGATTGTCTATTGTTTAAAGTCCCGCTCGAGAATATTTCACTCATTTGAGGACGTCACCATTGGCGGTGAAAAGCTGCAAAATTTAGGCCTATGCTCGGCGCTTATGACCTTTGCGCAGGGAGGGGTCTTTATCGTGCCACACCTGCTGTGACACGGGGCCCCATGTTTTTGCGGCCTCGTACGAAGGACCGCCCCATTTAGTCGCCTTTTACAACAAGCAAGGGGAACTGAGGACCTATTCTAACCCGGATCTCCCGGATCTCCACGGGATGTTTACAAACAGATGACATGTGTACCGATGCATTGTTTTCATGAAGAAATGCACAGAATAAGAAGGGAAATGATGCAAAGTCAATGTATAGATGTGTAGAACTATTGAATATAAATTATGTGGAGGGATTTAACTACAATTAATAAATTCTTTATCTTTATTAATCGCCTTGTCCCTGTACAGTGACACCAGATGTATGACTTGGAGTAATACCAATCATCAACAAAAATAATATTCTTCACCAAATTCAATTTGCCAATACTAGTTATTAAGCACACGAATGGTGATTTCATAAGATGATAGTACACACATGATTTACCATTCTTTAAAATCATATATATCAAAGTATTCTTCACATTATATGAAATTATACTGCAACGATAAATAGAAACACTACATAATTTTGCATACATATCGTTCATTATCATGTGTTTTGTTACACTCTGTTAACACACAGTATACCAGCCATATAATTAGATTGGCACGACATACAATTCATATATCCTATTTCTAAATCTCTAAACTGACGCTTCATTCTAAATTTGTATCAGAAGAGTTTCTTTTCTCTGTTGACAGTTAAGAGTTAAGAGTTCTACGTGAAAATTTATTCAACAACTTATTTCAAATTCATTCTGTGTGTAAGCGAGACAATTTGTTGAAATACTATAATTGTAAAGCAAAAGAAAACAAACAAATACAACAACAAAACCCCTAAACAATCAAACAACATAAATACAACAACAAAAACATAAATAAGCCGTACATCTCAATATATATCTCTATCAAATTTGCTTGTATTATTATTTATGTCTGGATATAATCAAGACATGTTGCAAACGATGCAGATTCAATTGGACCGTTTTTACGTGATTTAAGTAAATTATTGCTTCACATAAACCCTTCTTATTTTTATGATTTTCCACACATTCTTAAACTCTGTTCAATCGAATCACCTCCATGGACGACGTCATGTATACACGAGCATCAAATCAATTGAATTAATGAACCGTCCACATAGAAAGAGCTTTCTAATTAGAATTTGTCCACTATGTATTTTTTTACGTCATTTTATTGGCATTTTTTACCTTACTATAAGGAACTAGAATTACAGAATTACTAGAATTTGACACAATACTCTTAGGTAGAGAGTCTTTACTTCATACTGTGGGGGTAAAATTATGAAACAAGAGATTCAGGTGCCTACCAATGACTATAAACGCTCAACTGATATTGCTGCAATATGTTCTGCCGTAATGATTAAAACAAATTTGCAAAGTATGTTCTTTTAATAAGTACAGATGTATCTATGTCTGACGAGAGACTATTTGAAAAGAAAACAAAAAAAAGATTAATGTGTTGAAAACTCGGACCAAGAGTTTGATATTGTGCTTCAGGTGTGAATTTTATCTAAATGAGAAGTATGGTAAGTTTTGTCGTTGTCTTTCACTAAATTTTATGCTGATATTTTGTGTCAGTTTTAAAGATTATGTATCCTTCAAATCATAGGGAAATAAATTTTAATCATACTGAATAAATTAATTTGAAATTTATGACACTTATGGATTGCAAAAAAGGAGAGAGGATATTCTGAATTCAGTATTTGTTTTGTTTGGTTGTTTTACCCGTCAAGAATTTTTCACTCGTATTAAAACGTCACAAGCTTTGGAGCTATAATTAGAGCCGTTGCAGTGAGATTTTTTTTTTCACTTGCTGCGACACGGGAACCCCGTTTTTAAGGTCATATAATATACTTCTAAATATCTAGCATTTGACAAAGGAGCAATCACTACCTATGATGAAGTCTTAGGTGTGACGCGGTCCTGGTACGAACGGGGCTAAAACTCACGATGCCCCCGTTACGACGTGAACGCTCTACCACTGAGCAGCCAATGTTTTGAGTTTGTTTTTATGTTGCCTAAATATATGTTCAAATATTAATTAATCACTAGTAACGAGAATATTTAAACTTTGTTCTTGATATTTAAAATAACGTGTTCGTAGAGAGAAAAATCATTCTGATATGTTTATAGTAAACGTCTCAATGAGCACAGACAGTCCTCGGTTTATCTTGTCTGTTTATACAACTCGTGTGCATATCCACATTTTAGTTTGATCTGTAGCTTTCAATATCTTCTAATAGCCAACGTTAACAAAAATATCATCATTCCCATCGTGTTCTTGCAGCCAATTCTAGGTAAAACGTATCTGCTTACGTTTCTATTTTCCAGAGCGACTGAGGAAATTTGTTCTACATTTTTCGCAAGTTGCCATCTATAAATATCTTGACATGGACTGTTTGAATGTTTGTCCTTGAATTCATATAATTTGTTGCAAATTGTTTGCATCTACCACTGCTAACTTTTGCTTTCTTCATACTGGACAGTTCGAAGGTTGTTACCATGGAAATCAACCCATGTAACTCTAGACAATTGCTATTGTCAATCAGGAGAGATATCGTTTCTCTGAGTAAACGATTTTAATAAAGGTTTAAAAACTTTCGTCTCAAAGTCATATTTCCTTAAGATAAAATAGGATATAAGTCTAGCGATTTTCAAATACTTTTCGTTTTCTGAAAACTCCATAAAGTGATAGCGTGGACAGACAGATTTTTCTAGAATTTAATATATTCAAATGAGCAGTTGGTATGATTTCGTTTGGTATTATCTTTAGGTTTGGGATGTTTTTGAAAAGGATTAATGTAAGATTGAGTTTTGAAAATTTATTCCCTCTCTCTCTCTCTCTCTCTCTCTCTCTCTCTCTCTCATGATAATATTTTTCTTCCTAACTTCCCCAATTCAAAAGTAACAGTCGCATCTGTCACACAGATTACTTTGAAATCACAATATTCGTGCTCGGATATTGCGCGGGGGCGTTAAGGCTGATTGTGAAAATCTTTGCCGGGGTATAATTTGCGAAAAGATTTGACGTCATAATGTAACTAAGTATATCACTAAGTATACATAGTTATCTACGATTTTATTTTCATGTAAGTTTCATTCATACACATATTAAACCATGCAGCTTCTAAGATCCAAAAATATAAAAGTTGGTGAGTAATATATAAAGTAAACTGGTGAGGTCATAACTATGCATCTAATGACAATGACACATGTGTAAACAATTTGTGAACTGTGTTATGTAAATATTGTCAAAATATGGTGTATTTGATATATATGTCATGGAATATATATATATATATATATATATATATATGTGTGTGTGTGTGTGTGTGTGTGTGTGTGTGTGTGTGTGTGTGTGAAACACTGAGAATTTATTGATATTACGAAGGTTTATTAATTCCATTCATTGACATTTTTTACACCAAAAAAAAAAAAAACAAACAAAAAAAAAAAGTAAAGAAAGAAAAAAGTTTTAGTAAGATTTTCTAGTTCCGATAAATAACACGATTCCAGCAGTAATTACAAGTAAATTTATTGTATTTGCCAACAAATTTTCATTTAAAATGCATTCTTAACATTCGGAGTTCTGTCTTGCTTTTTATTTTTTATTAAGGATTTTCATGTACTATTTCTTTTGAAGGGGCCTCCGTGGCCGAGTGGTTAGACCATCGCGCTCAAAATCACAAGGCCTCTCACCTCTAGTCGGCGCGGGTTCGAATCTCGCTCGCGCCGATATATGTGAGAAAGTTTGCCAGTTTACTTTCGGAAGGTCAGTGGTCTCTTCCCGGGTACATTGTATCTGGGTTCTCTCCTCCACTAATAAAAACTGGACGCCACGAGATAACTGACAAATTGTTGAGTGTGGCGGAAAACAACAATCAATCAAATCATTCAAATACTATTTTTAGACGCTACGCGAGGACGAGTACATCAATTCAAGGGAGGTAACCAAATACCCAAGTAAAACTCATTGTTTATATGAGTAATACCTTTATAAGAGATAATTGGGTCTACCATTATAGGTAGCGGCCAAAAATAAAACATACGTGATTTACCACCAATTTTTTTTTCTCAAAGTGACCTTAACGTACCCGCGCATCATATGTTGTAAACAGCCTACTCTTTACAGAGATACAGCGCTGACAAACGCTTGCTACCGCTGAGACCGACAAAGTTGTCAATTATTGATATGCTTTGATAACTGTATGTGCTAACCTCGTTGAGCAAGCTTTGCTTCCTCTCTATTAAGTGACAGTGCCCAGGATTCAGGATCCACCCTGAAGTCATTGCAAGTAGGAAAATTAGGAGGAATTGGAGCCATGTCACTAATATCTCCTTCCTGCATCACCAAGCTCATTCCGTCAGCCAGATGTTTTGCGAAATGGCAATGCATGAACCAATATCCTGAAATCGTATTGATATTGTAGAAGTCAAATGTGTTTATATTATTTCTGCTTCTAATAAAATTTGGAATGTTATAAGATGTAAAGTTACCGGGATTATCTGCTTTGAATCTAATTATGACGTAGCCATTTGCTGGTACAGTGACGGTGTCTTTCAATACGGGATTCACAAGATTTAAGTCGGGGATATTTCCATCATATTTCCAAGAGGGATCTGCCCACGTTGCTCTCGTACACTCATTATTTAAACATCTAATATCTGGATGTCGTCTAGTAGAATTTCCGGTTTGGGGATCAAATGGGGGATATCCAATTTTTAGGACATGAAAATGATGTCCATGAAGATGAACAGGGTGCGCATTTTTAGGTGCACCTGAAAGAAATGATGAAAAAAAATGTTATTGGAAAGTAATTTACTTATGCATAACTTGGCACCGTAAAAATGTTGATTTACAATATAGATTTCTTGTGAATGATCACTAACGTATAAAGCAATTGTCATTTATTTCTGGATGCTACTGTTTTTATCACGGGTAAGTGATTGGTTGATGGGTTGGAATTTATTATTAAAGAGTAAAGGGATAGAACTCTAAATATATGGTAATCAAATTCACCGATGACAAAACAATAAACCAAATGCTAAATGATTATAAACCAAATGCTAAATAATTATTCATACATAATCAATCTACATTACTACCATATTCATTCCGAAATTTCATTTTTTTTCACAAGATACGCAGTATGTGTAAAACTCTGCACTTTCACTTATCACGGCAAATGGACCGGTTCCTTTATCCCCCCCCCCCCAAAAAAAAGGATGAGAGGACCCAAAAGGATTTAGAGACTCAAATATTGCATATAATATTGATAAATAATTCAATACAGTACATAAATTATGTTAATTACAGGCCTCTATGAAGATACACAAATTTTGTATGTCTGTTTTTATCCAAGCCTCATTAAGACAAGTATTTGACGATTTATAATAATGAATTTAGGTAATCAGTGTCAACGGTCAAAATGGCTGTAATAGTTAAAGTAAGTAAACATGATAAGCCTTTTCTGAGTTTATATCTGCATATCTTGGGAAGTGTAAGGAATTTCGGGATGAACTTTGGTAATAATGTAGATTTGTAATGTGTGAATATATTTAGAATACATAGAAGAATTTTGTAACATTTGGTTTACTGTTGTTCTGTTTTCATCAGGTACCCTATATTTTAAGTTCAATACTTAAATGCTCTTTAATAGTAAATTCGAAACCAAGCAATGTAATTGCCTGTGGTTCTTACCGAAACTGAAGATAACCATTTCTATTACATTTCCAAGTTCTAGTTTAAGAATGTGAGTACAACTGCATCCATTCTCAGTGCAGGTGTCCGATTCACAAGGTACAATGGCGTCTGGTCCGGGATAGGTCTGAAAGGAATCTCATTATGCACACTGACGACTAACGTGATACAAAATTATCATTAAAATTTCCTCACGAAAAATAGCTTCCTCAACTACTTGAAGGTGTTCAATATTTTATAAAACACAATCCTACGTAAAAATCTAAAGTATGCAGCTATGACCATATGCTGACTATGTAAAAAACATGGTTTAAATAAAGGAATTATTTATTTGATTTGAACTTTATTTTATTCATGTGTATGCATAAATAAATGAATTGACCCATGCTTTATTCGTTGACAATTTTTAAGCCGCTTAAGGTATCCCCACAAATTCCTATGTAGTCTTTGGATCATAACCTTGGTCCCATCCCAGTCCCATGGAGTCATGGACTGAACAAGTGTAAACGCTACAGCTAAGTCAGTGACGGTAACGCAATAGTTACTTAAAAGAAATAAAATGATGTAATATAGGACTGGGAACATTTAACTTCCTTCAAACAATATCAACATACAATACCAAATTTCTATACAGTTAATTAATTTTCTATACAGTTAATTAATTTTCCATGTGAATAGATTTCCATTCTGTCATGAGTAGATTTATCAAACTTAAATTTCATTTTATAAATGTCTGAAGATCTGAAGAGGCATTAAGGCTGAAAGCTCTTACAGTAGAATGTTGTGTTTCTTAACTTTATATATATATATATATATATATATATATATATATATATATATATATAATTTTCTGTGCTTTACTTTAACTATTTAAGAGTTAATTGCAATTTTTGTGTTTTCTATAGATAGACAGATATGTGGGTGGGTGCGAGTTTACGATATATGTATGTAAATTGGCCCTCGGAGAGATACAAACAAAAGTAATGAACACGCATAGAAAAGGGAACTTTCTTGACGGAAATTGAAGAATGTAAAAATGCGTGTCCTGTTGTATAATACCTGCAGAGCTGAGGTCGGTTTTTGAAATCGATGACCGTTGATAGCAGATCCCCTTCCCTCTGAAATAGAGAAGACAAAATTTAAGAAAAATACACGGAAATACTGCATGTATAATTTACAAGTGTCTCTATTTCAAATGTCTTGTTGTGAAACTTTTTTTTTTTACATTTAAACCAGTTTACAAACAAACTTACGGAAAATGTTGAAGTTAAGAAAAAATAACTGTTTGATGTCGCCAGGTTCCACGAGTGGGACGGGAATTTTCTGCAAGACCCATGGAGTGGAACGTAGTCGTGTTATTGGAACAGTTACTGTGTTGGTCTCAGGAGGATAAAGACTAGATTATAAAAAAAAAACCAGGAAGTTAGTGGTTGATATGAGACTGGTATAAAAATAAACACTGAGTCAGTGGTTGATATGAGACCGGTATCAAAATAAACACTTAAATCAATGGTTGATATGACACTGGTGGTAGATTTCAATGCTTTATGCTTACGAGTCGATGCTCGAAGTACTCATGTAGCACCGAATGTGATTTTGTGAGATTAAAAACAAACATGACCTGCGCAGGGACGTTATGGCAGGTGATGAAAATCTTTGCTGGGATAAAATCCGCGTAACGATGTGACGTCATAATTGAAATAAGTTTTTCATATATTTAACTTCGATTTCATTTTCATATAAGTCTTATCCAAAATAAAATAAATCATGCAGCTACTAAGATCCAAAATACAGGAAATGTTACACAGCTGTCGAGCAATTTTTGTCTGATCAATATGAAAGTAAATATTGTTTATCGAAAAAAAAATCAGTTAGCATGTCGATCCTATTTTCCTCTGTCACACACTGAAATAGCTAAAGTAATTTATTTGCATATATTTCTATAAAAATATTTAATTATTCGTGCTTTTACTGTGAGTATGAGATATCTTCTTTAAACGATTGAAGTAGAGGAAAAAACGGGAAAGGTTTAGTCAGATATTCCCACTCCATTAATTTAAACAATAAACGATTCTAGCAGCATTTCCCTCCGAATTTATTTTATTTGTCAAACGATTTTCTTTTAAGATGTCTTTTAAACATTCGGGGTACTGTGTTACTTTTGATGTTTTTATTAAGGACTTGTCCTGTGCTATTTTTAGACGCCACTCTAGGACAGGTACATCAATTTAAGGGGGGGGGGGGGGGGTAACTAAATATCTAAATAAAAGTCATTGGTTTATAAGAGGAATGCCTTTTTAAGAGGTAATCGGCCCCATTATTAAAAATAGTGGCCAAAAATGGAACCTATATGATTTACCACCAACATTTTTCTGAGAGTGACCGTAACGTACCGGCGTGTCGCGGCAAACAATGATATCCGTATTAATCAAAGTGATTGATTGATTATTGTTTTCCGTCACACTCAACAATTTTTCAGTTATCTGCTGGCGTCCAGCTTTTGTAGGGGGGGGGGAGAGAGAACCCAGATACAATGTACCCAGGAAGAGACCACCGACTTTCCGAAAGTAATCTGGCAAACTTGCAGGTACGATGTTTTTTACTTCCTGGGTGTGTGGGAGAAGATAAGCACGAACTGAAAGAGACATTTTGTTCAATCGAGAAATTTTTGTTGTGGGGTTTAAATGAAGACTCGCAGCGGTGCCCTGATAATCTTTAATTTTGAAATTAATTTCTTAATTTATCACAACAAATACTTATTTTCATGCTAGTACTAAAGTACTTAGCAACTGGACTGGTGAAAACCCTCATGGACGAACAGTCCTTCAGCAGAGGCATCGACCCAGTGGTTATAATGTAAAACTTAAACGGTATAAATTTTGATGCACCAGATATAATAAAACGTTCTATGGCATGCTCTCAAATCGATGTCAGTTAAAGAATACTATCATAACAGAATAAAATATTGGTATTCCTTTTGTTATTGTATGTCACAGCAGCGTCCACAAATGGGTTTCTAAATGGTTCGTTATCAACAGTTTGAGTAGAATAGATTGATTTTCCTCATTTTTACAGGAGCAGGTGTAGAGGGTCGATGACCCAAAGGTAAATAATAAACCAATATGATCTGTGGATACTAACCCATAAACTTGATTTACTGCAAGACATGGGAAGGAAGGTGTACAATGACGTGGTCTTGCAATAGGTGTTAAGTATTTATCTATGCCCTGGTAATTCAGAACAGCAAAGGTGCGTTTCCGGTGTGTTATATTTTCCTAAAAAAAGATGGAAGATTCTTGTATTAATAGAGAAACAGAATTTTGTTCTTATGAATTTTTCATTTTTTTTTTTAGTTTTGTAATTTTATCGAGTTCAAAGTACAGTGAAATATGGTTTCATTTCATTATAAAAATCAAGAATGTATTTTATATGCAGTATAAATCAATAATTACAAAAGCTGGCGACGATAAGTGATCTATAGTGTGTACAAACCCCTGTAACAAGCTTTGTAGGAGTGCCAATAAAGTTCATATAGTAGTTATTGCGTGGCTGTCCGGCAAATATGATGAAGTCCACGCTTTCCCCCACTTGTACAACCACAATATTTGTCTTGTATGGTTCAACATCGTTTCCATCTAAGCTTACAATAATCAGGAAATGCTGTAATTTGAAATAAAGAATTATTCTAAACAATAAAATATGCAACGTTGTTTAACAAACACCATACAACTGCACAAAAATCGTTTTCAATTTCCATTTGTTTGTTTTGTTTGGTTGGTTTACGTCCCATCGAGAATTTTTCACTCATATGGAGACGTCACCAGCTGTACGTGAAGTACCACAAATTTAGACCTATGCTTAACGCTCATGGCAGTAGCAGTGAGGGTTCTTTAACGTGCCAACGCCTACCGTGACACGGGACCTCGGTTTTTAAAGTCATATCCGAAAGACCCGTGATTCTCACTTCTAAATGCCGAGCGTTTGGCGAAGGAGCAATTACTACCTATTTTTCGTCTTAAGTTTGACACGGCCATGGCACGAGCGGGGCTCGAACTCACGACCTCCCGGTTACGAAGCGAACGCTCTAACTACAGAGCTACCGCGACCGGTGGCACATGGAAGAATCCCCATTGTTACGACCCTGAGCACTAAGCATAGATCTAAATTTGTGGTATTTCATCTATAGCTGGTGACGTCTCAATATAAGTAAAAAATTCTAGACGCGACTTAAAACAACCAACCAACCACTACAATTTATTAAATGACGCACATGCAGAACTTTTGGAATTTTGCACCACGAGAGGGGGGGGGGGGGCATACATGTTTCCAAAAAAAAAATTCTTGTTATTTCTTGTTAAATCTTTATATGTGTAAATATTTTGGCTCATATTGTGACCCCAACGTATGACCAAAAGGGCCACGACATAACTGAATTTAAATTCACATCACAGGGATGCCTCAATAGCAATGGAACTAGCATAACCTTGTTGTTCTGGAGAAGAAGACTTTTAAAACATATTTTCTTTTCTATAGAAATACATTGCTATATCAACCCTAACCCAGGGATTAATAATTTGAATGTAAAACTGGGATCAACACAATTTTTGTATTTTGGTCATGTACTGTGGTCCTGCAACATTTGAAAAAAGAATATCGTTTATGTAGTTTCCCGCATGTTCCCACATGAAACTTTGATCTCCTATCAAGATTTTATCTAGATGAGATTTCCTGATATACCGAAATGTTTAAACTTTGAATTTCAAAAAATGCAGGTGTAAACCTTTGATCCCTAATAATATTGTGGCCCCATACTATTCTCGGTGACCAAAATTTTGACAATCTGAACTAACGCTTGGATATCTATATGACTAATCATGGCTCCGCTGTTCTTGAGATTATTTTTTTAAATGCATATCCCTATGCAAGACTTTCATTTCGTATTGTGGTCCACCCTACTCCGGGGATTATGATTTGAACAAACTTGAATACACTGTTTGCCACGAAGATTTCATAAAAATTCTGGCCTTGGAAGTTCTTGAGAGGATTTTTAAATAACGCCACCTTTTTTGCCTTTTCTTACATCCGCTTTGAAAGGAGGATGGCTCTCTATTCCATTTGATTCGTCATAATTGCCTGTGTTTGTTTGTTTTACGTCCCATCGAGAATTTTTCACTCATATTGAGACGTCATCAGCTGTACGTGAAGTACCACAAATTTAGACCTATGCTTAGCGCTCAAGGCAGTAGCAGTGAGGGTTCTTTAACGTGCCAACGCCTACCGTGACACGGGACCTCCGTTTTTAAGGTCATATCCGAAAGACCCGTGATTCTCACTTCTAAATGCCGAGCGTTTGGCGAAGGAGCAATTAGTACCTATTTTTCGTCTTAAGTTTGACACGGTCATGGCACGAGCGGGGCTTGAACTCACGACCTCCCGGTTACGAAGCGAACGCTCTAACCACTGAGCTACCGCGACCGGTAATTGCCTGTGAAGGGTTGCAAAATTTAAACCTACGCCTTATAGCACAGAGGGATCTTTATCATGGCACACCTGCTGTGTCACAAAACCTCGGTTTTTGCGGACCGAATAATCTAGCCGCCTCTTACGACAAGCTGTGGGTACTGAAGATCTATTCTATCTTACCTAGATCCCGAAGGACAGCCTGCGATTCTGGAGTAGGCGGACGGACAAAATGTCATTAGAAAACCCAGGTGAGTTAAATATACGTGTAAATAACTTTTGATAATTGAAATAAAGTTATTGCTCTGAAAATTTGGTCGGAGGAATTTGTTACTTTCATATTGACTGTTGCAATGACCCATCTGTATGTATTCTATAACTTAAGATACCAGGCTTGGCTGAACACACACACACACACACATAAAGAGAGAGAGAGAGATAACAGTACATTTTTCTAAAAGGAATTCATTAATTTTGACGTTTAAAAAAGATATTATTTCACCCCTGTGACGTACATCATCAATGGAAATCTCAAATGCTGCATCGAAGCCTGCGTTGATGACTCTGAATCTGTAGTAGCCGTTCTGAGTAACTGTAAATGTTTCCAGCGGTATGTAGGGCTTCTCTGCCATTCTTGGGTTTTCAGGATTATATTTTCGTCCTGTACAAATGAAAGAAAATTGATATATAACCACGTCTTTTGTAACCCAATCATTTTCCAAAATGCAATCTCATCACATTTTTCTAGAAACAAAGCTTTACGTTTCATATATCCACTTTCATTCATTGAAAAGTGTAAATGAATTGCATATTGGTTGTTAAATGTTTTATGAAATTGTCAATACACATACAACAAATCAGTACTGTATTTGCTGAATATTTCGTTAATATGCTGAAATATCCCCGATGACAAACCTCACGATGCGCAAAGGACTAATACATGTACCATTTATGTTCGCATTCCTACACACTCTCACCTCGCATCATGTGTTCATAGATAAATCATCAAAACGTATAAGACCTAACAATGTATTGAACTTACATCAGTGCCAATGTACTGATCTTTTCACTTTTTCATTATGATATCTTCCGTTTTCATCTGTTCATATTTTGCTTTACAATTTCCTGGTGTAGAGACTTCACCAGATTTAAGTGAAGTGCACCTAAACCATGGCGCTTACTACCGTTCTGTCCAACGTCTACCATGGCACAGAAACTCTGATTTGAAGATCATATCCGCAAAACCCATGACTATGGTGAACAATCGGTATTAAATATGGACGAGATACGTACCACGTCCATTAACAAGGCCCGTTTCGAGTTCAAACAAAGCAACAGATCCGTCTGGATTCATGGTTAAAGGTGAACAACATCCGTCATATTCATCTAAACTGAATTTTAAAAAAAATATAAATTCTGTATTTATTATGTCAGATTCTTTCACTACGAGGAAGATGTATCTCTGCACAAATGCTGTATACACCCTGACTGTACCTCTATATACAGGACTGACCGAGTAACGACCTTCAACGGGTATATTTGTCAATGTCGAGTCAGTAATCTAAATGTTCAATGTGCTTGTGCGGATTAAGCAAATTTAGTTCATGATAGTATACCAGAAAGCTAAATACATTTTCTGTTGGATAACTTCAGAAATTTACATCTACAAAGCCAACTTTCCCTTCTAGTAGAATGAGGTTAGAATACATATTTTATAATAGATTCGTGCGATCATAATTTCCGATAATCATTTGTAAGATTAATATACATGGAAAATGATAAATCTTTGTGGAAAAGATTACATAATTACAGACAAATTTTTGTTTAAATGGTTACACATTTGCAGATAATTTGGTTTCCCATAACAATGAGTTAAAGCACCTTGAAAATCCGCCTTTAGAGGCCTGTATCATTTCTAAAGACGAGCGTTTTGTCCAGTCAAAAAGTACTGCAATGAATTCTTCGTTTACATCCGGTATTGGCTCGCCTGCGAAACTCTATAAATAATATACCTCCATACGTTAAATGATTAAACATCACTATATTGATGGAATCTTCAATAACATTATTATTTGGCATATTCTATAATTCAATTTTTGCTTGATATATCCGAGAAAGTTTGCCAGTTTACTATCGGAAGGTCGGTGGTCTCTTCCCGGGTACATTATATCTGGGTTCTCTCCTCCACCCTTAAATTACTGGATGCCACCAGATAACTGAAAAGATGTTCAGTGTGGCGGAAATCAATCAGTCAATTTTTGCTTAGTTAAGAGGAGCAAAATATAGACAGACAGGCGGACAACGGGTGATTAGAAAAACTCAAAGATCTTTCAGCTCAGGTGAGCTAAAAATGTGATTGGTAAAACACTGTGTATATCGATGTGTAGGTTATTAATTAGGGTCATCCATAATCCCTAAAATTTCTTAACTATTTGTAATTGTTGTAATATTGCTAAAAACCCATATCAACACAAATCACTAAACCACCTTTATATGTGCATTATTCACCAAACCCTCGGTCGATGTGGTGTCAGATATAACTTAAGTTCCGTTATTGATAGAGCGAATTTTGACAACCAGATAGAAAAGTTGTTGGAAAAAAATACAAACGTTGCAAATTTAGGTAGTAAATGGATATGGATGATTGTATTGGATTTTTTGGGAATTGGATACGTCTCACTTTTTGACGGATAAGCGGTGAATTAGTGAGTTTTGAGGCCGAATCCTTCCCGTGGGGGTACGGAAGGACCCATGGTAGTTGCAAGCCTTGTTTCATTTAGTATGCAGTAAGTGATGTCAATTTTTAAACCCTTATGTTGATTGATTGTTTGTTTTACGTCCCGTCGAGAATTTTTCACTCATATTGAGACGTCACCAGTTGTAGGTGAAGTACCACAAATTTAGACCTATGCTTAAGCGGTCAGGGCCGTAGCAGTGAGGGTTCTTTAACGTGCCAGCGCCTACCGTGACATATTACCTCCTTTTTTAAGGTCATATCCAAAAGACCCGTGATTCTCACTTCTAAATGTCGAGCGTTTGGCGAAGGAGCAACCATTACCTATTTTTCGTCTTAGGTTCGAGCCTAGCAGGACTCGAACTCACGACCTCCCGGTTACGAAGCGAACGCTCTAACCACTGAGCTACCGCGATCTGTTTCTTACGTATATATTTTGCGTGTGGTGTTTGTCTCGCATCTGTCTACACAAGAACTTGTTCTGCGTACCATGATTATTGAAATGAGGCGGCCTACTGACAAGTCAGTTCATGTTACAGGGCATTCAACAGTCTCATTTAAAGTCAGCATTTCGGCCTGAGCGCTAAGGATAGGTCTAAATTTGTGATAATTCACCTACAACTGGTGACGTCTCAATATGAGTGAAAAATTCTCGACGGGACGTAAGACAATCAAATAAAATCGTTTTCTGCATATTTTCAAACATTATAATACGATAAAAATATAATTGTATATTATGATCTGCTCATTTTGTATTGAAATCTTACAATGGGTGGCTTGAGTCTCGGCAACACGATCAAGGCTCCGGCTAATCCATCAGACCGCAGAGTGCCGCTGTGTGCATGGTACCAGTGAGTGCCGACGGGGGAAGCCACGAATCTGAAATCGTAGATAAAACAGTCACAACATTTGGCTCATTGGGACTTGTTTGTAAAACAAGAGGCTCATGGGCCATATTGTTCACCTTGGTCCTACTTTTGTGATTTTTTTCAATCTTTTTTCCCACGAAAAATTTCAAAGCGTTCCGACATATTAACACAAGGGAATGCCTCAATACCAAAATGATTCACATGACCTTGCTGTGCTGGATAAAGGTCAATTTCACATAGAACGTCTTACCATAAGAAATCTATATACAAATTTAAATAGTTCAGGAGGTACTGAAGAGGTAACATTTTATAATGAAGTAGGTCACACTCCAAAAGTCAAACACGTGGTATCACAAAATTTTGTCATATATCTAAAGGATGAAAGCTTTTCCTTTCAGGAGATAATAAAATGGATCACATTTTCGTAAAAGTACGTCAACTCTATGATCAAAAGATAATGGAATGAAATGAACTAAATCTTTATATGAAAGTTCTACCTTAAATTGTTCAGGACATATTGAATACGTCAGAAGGGTTTTAAAAGTAGGCCAAACTTCACGGTAAAGGTTAGAAGTTAAGAAAGTTTAAACGGGCGGATTCACGATTTCTCCAAAATGTTGTTTTTCACTTCTATTGAATAAAATCTTCTGTCTAATGTGTTTAGATTGATTGTTTTGTTGTTTTCCGCCACACTCAACAGTTTTTCAGTTATCTGGTGGCGTCCAGTTTTTATTGGTGGAGGAGAGAACCCAGATACAATGTACCACCGATCTTCCGAAAGTAAACTGGCAAACTTTCTCACATATATCGGCGCGAACGAGAATCGAACCCGCACCGATTAAAGGTGAGAGACCTTGTGATTTTGAGCGCGATACTCTAACCACTCGGCCACAAAGGCCCCCTCTAATGTGTTTAGAAGTTTTAACAAAAAAAATAATTTAAGGATTTAGATGTCTAATAAAGCAGTTCCGGTAAAAGTTAAGATGTTGGCCGATATCCGCAACATCGGCAATTTCCGGAACACTCTCGGTAAACAACAGTTACTGTCCTTAGCAATGGTAGCGCCCTGGAACAGTCTGGGCCGATTTCTGGACGATCGAAATTGAGTCAAGACCGTGGAACTCGAAGCCGCATACGTACAACGCTGACCTATGCCAGAACTCGAACTGCCCGCTCCTCAACAACATTAAAATTGGTAAATTCGCGGAGAAAGAAAGTTGGAAGGAAGGACGAAGGATAGTTGAATGTGGCGAGCTTTTGCCCAACCTCAAGCACTGTAAACATTGTGAATTACGTCGTGTGTCGCTAACATATAACAATGTCGTTGGTGAACTGCGGAAGAGATTCGGAGGTTATTTATATTGATTGATTGATTGTTTGTTTGTTTTACGTCCCGTGTCACGGTAGGCGTTGGCACGTTAAAGAACCCTCACTGCTACGGCCCTGAGCGGTAAGCATAGGTCAAAATTTGTGGTACTTCACCTACAGCTGGTGACGTCTCAATATGAGTGAAAAATTCTCGACGGGACGTAAAACAAACAAAAAATCAAAAACAAACCAAAAAAATCTCTACAAAAAAATCAACAGAATTTGATTTCATTTAGAATATTTGCTTTCAAAAATGCTGAATTCCCTGTCAATTTAAATTTTGTTCACACTATTTCTTGGTTGGTTGGGATTTGGTCAAGTAAATTTGCAAAATTTTCAATGCATCATCCATACAAAAATAAATAGATTTGTGATGTAAATCTTTTAACCAATTGTCTCATCTTATTTTCATCATTTTATTGCATGTTCATATTTTATATTTTATAATTCATTTTTTCTTTATTGTTATGTTTTGTTTTTTAAAGTCATGTGACATTAAATGAATGGAGGTTCCAGAATTGTAAGTATATATGGAGCACTTTTCTTCTTGTATTTGACAATTTAATAGATTTATTGATGAAAAAATTATTTCTTCGTGTATTTCAATAACATATTTGAATTATGTGGGATTACTGTATATGAAGGTCCATAAGGAAGCTGATATATCCCCCTGGAAAGTTTACATTCGCGGATCTCCGAATGAGACACGGGAAACGAATTCAGGAGAAACCATGTCTGTCTTCAACCAAGAGACGGCGTTTGGTACTGAGTGGTTACAAAAGGTGCGCACGAGGCATTGGAGGGAGCTCCATACGAGTCTGGTAAACATCATGTATGTTTTATTATTGACATATTTACACTAATCCAAAACATGCAATTCTCTTATATAGTGTTCACAATACCTGGTGTCCATCTAATTATATGTATATGGATTTACAGTTGCCCAAATTAGACCCTCTTTCGATGCTTAGATTTATAATTTGTAACTTTTTGCAGGCATTGCACTTTCTGGGGATGCTGATGTGGAACGTTTACCAGCAGCTGTGCAGAATGGAAATTTCAAACCTGTGCATGTTGAGGGCGATGCTACACTATGTCATTATTTCTTTTGTAAACAGAGATGGCCGGTAAAAAACTCTCACTCCCTGTTACGGCCAAAGGCGATAAACATACATGTAGGTACTTTACCTACAACTGATGATGTTTCAAAATGAGTGAAAAATTGAGACGTAAAACCAACAAAAAGTGGGACGTACCACCAACAAAAGCTACTTTGAAAATAATTTGTTTTAACAATCCTTTACCTGTTTATTCCCATATAAAAATAATAATTCCCTATTGTGGCTCCACCCCAGCCACGGCGACCATGATTTGAACAAAATTAATCTTCTCTATGTGGGGAAGAATCATGTAAATTTCCACTTTGCTGGACTAGTGACTCCTGAAAGATTTTTCCGTGCAACAACATGTAAAACTTTCAACCCCTATTGTGGCATCATCATGTCCTGTATAAGGTTCTGTCCCAGTTGCTCTTGAGAACAAGATCGTTATAACTTCTTCCTAAACATTCACATGTAAAATTGATTCCCTTTTGTGGCCCGCCTTACCCCCGGGAACAATGATTTGAACGCCTTGAATCGATCTACTCTTTGCCACGAAACTTTTATTTCTGGCCGAGTGGTTCTTGAGAAGATATTTAGAGAATTTTCCTAAGCATCAGATTCCGTAATGATCCGCGTTAGAATAGGTCCTCAGTACTCCTTGTTTGTCGTAAGAGGCACCTAAATGGGACACTCCTTCGGATGAGACCGCAAAAACCGAGGTTCCTTGTCACAGCAGGTGTGGAACGATAAAAATGCTTCCCTTCTCAAAAGCTCTAAGCGCCGAGCATAGGCCTAAATTTTGCAGCCCTTCACCGGCAATGGTGTCGCCTCCATACGAGTGAAAATTCTCGAGCGGCACGTTAAAAAGTATACAACCAACCAACCTGTGTATCAGATCCCGTGGGAGTCCGAGATACAATTAGGTCTCCAGTACCTCTTTGTCGTAAGAGGCAACTAAACAGTGCGGTCCTTCGGATAAGACCGCAAAAAACAGAGTTTTCGTGTCCAAGCTGGTGTGACACTATAAAGACCCCTCCCTGTCCAAAAGCCGCAAGCGCCTAGCAGAGGCCTAAAGGATGTTTTCGGAATATCAAAAGAATTGACCTATAGGAGGGACCGAATTCCCGGAAATATTCACTTTTGAAAGTCATTTTGATTTGTTTTTTTTAACGTATATATTTCTACGTTTTTCAGATTTACATTTTGAACGTCAAATTTCGTATTAGCGAGGTTGAAATTAACCTTCAAAGTTGGCTAAAACAGAATTTTCCCCAGTACAAACGCCTATGCAGGTCCATCAGAGTAGGCCTGCCCCTAACAAAAATCGATGGTATTTTGATAGGTTTTGATCTAAGGAATAATAGAATGTTTTAGGGGCACCCCTGCCCTGGGGTCGGAATTTACAAAAAAAGTACAAAAAATGCGAAAACCTATTTTTATCATTGCGGTTCATATTTATGCCGTTTATATTCAGAGTATAGCTCAGATGGTTAGACCGCAGACGCTCACAATCGGTATTTTTAGTGTCCTGGTTCGAGTCCACCTGTTGGCACACTTTTAGTGTTTTAAAACTTTCGCCTGTGTAAACACTATTTTACTTTATTTTTATTTATTTATCTGTTTTGGTGTGGTATACATGTTTTGTTTATGTTACTTCAATTTCCTTCCTTAAATGAATGTTTGCTCTTGATATAAAATACATATATGAGAATGCGGATCATAAATTCTCTGTAACTAAAAGCAATCAACCAGAACTATACCTCAGTGTAATCACACTTTGTTCGAAATCAAGAATAATTCAATCTATGTGACTCGATACAAGTGTTTTATGTATCTTCGCCTTTATCCAGGCATCAGGTAAGGACCCTCATACAAAGGATGTATCTGTAAATACTGAAGAGGTGATGAATACACAGTAGATCCTAAATATATTAAAAGTACAAAAAACGTACAACTTTAAAACAATACTCTATACCCTGATCATATTGTTAAGCTGTAGGGTTACATTTAAATAACGACAGTTAATTTCTTGAATTTCATTTCCATAACTAGTATTTCTTACACCAATGACTTTTTAAATATTATTTCCAAAGGAATGAGGTGTAAGTAAACGCATATGAAGTACTTGCATTGTTAAAAGTAAACCGAGAATTACGAAATGAAATTTCAAGATAAGAACTTAAAATGCGTCCACAATTCACGCTGCTCAGATAACGACTGTGAAATGATTTCTTCTGTCGTGACACTCTCGTGAAAATCTGGGTTGTCAGAATAGAGGTACCCCTTGCTTGTCGTAATAGGCGACTAAATGGAGCGTTCTTTCGGATGAGACCGTTGAAGGCGTGGCACGTTAAAGATCCATCCCTGCTCAAAGACCATAAGCGCCGAGCATAGGTCTAATTTTGCAGCCTTTCACGGTGACGTCTCCATGTGAGTGAAGGATTCTCGGGCGGGACGTTAAACAATATATAATCCATCTATTTCTACAAGTTACGTGTATTGACTAAATCTAAAGCGATGCATGAGAAACAACTACACGCGTGTTGCCTACAGTCATAGACCAAAATGTAGATCCCTTTTGTGGCCCCACACTACTCCCGAATATCATGATTTGAACAAATATGTCAGAATTTCAACTTTTCTGCACATACGTCTCTTAAGAATAAGATTTTTCCGATATATCGGTATATAATAAAATTGATCCCCAACTGTGGATTCACACTACCCTTGGGGATCATATTTGAAGAAAAAAAAAACATGAATCTACCCTAAAGCTTTCGGGTATATTTCCATTTTTCTGTTGCAGTCGTCCATTAGAAGATTTTTAAAAGTTTCCAATACCCATTATGGCCTCATCGTACCCTGGACAATGATTTCATGTACATTTCCACTTGAATTTCCTTCACCCACGGATGAATAGTGTCATGAATTTGGCTCAGTGGTTATGAAGATGATGAAAATAGAAAAATGAACAAGACGATGGATAAATTTTGATCACAAACTTACGCTCAAGTGAGCTTAAAAGGTGTCGCCTCTTGTCATTCGTATTGCAATGTGAATACAAAATTAATTAGTTCCTTTAACGGTTGATAAAGCCGCATACATACAGATACTGTGCTGGTATGATTATCTCCGTATTTTCAGTATATCACTTAATTAAAGTAGTCCTACCCTCCCTGTGATCTTATCAGATTTTTCAAAATCAATGATTTCTTTATATTTATGCATGAGAATGAGAAGAACGTAATTTAAAATTTAAAAAAAAAAAAAATTCCGATATTTATTATAAAATATCTTGTTAGACATAAAATATTTGAAAGATTCTATATCAATAATCAAGGATATATAATTCAAAATATTGTAATCAATCAATCGAAAGCGCAATAACTCTGATTTCATTAACTTCTTTTTCAAATCCACCGCACACGCAGAAATAGGTAGTGAGTGCTCCTTCTACAAATGCTCAGCATTTAGAAGTGAGAATCACGTGTCTTTCGGATATGACCTTAAGAATGGAGGTCCTGTGTCACGGTAGGCGTTGACACGTTAAAGAATCCTCACTGTTACGAACGTGAGCGCTAAGCATAGGTCTAAATTTGTGGTACTTCACCTACAGCTGATGACGTCTCAATATGAGTGAAAAATTCTCGATTGGGCGTAAAACAAACAAACAATCAAATCTATTATATTATGCGATAGATTTCTTTAATTTTTTTCACGGACAATTTGTATTTTTCTAATTGATTGTTGTTTTCCGTCACACTCCACAAGTTTCAGTTATCTGGTGGCGTCCAGTTTTTTATTGGTGGAAGAGAGAAACCAGATACAATGTACTCGGGAAGAGACCATCGGCCTTCCGAAAGTAAACTGGCAAAAATTCTCGCATATATCGGTGCGAGGGAGAATCGAGCTCGCGCCAATTAGAAGTTTATTTTTTAAAAGGAAATTGCTATGAATACGATTATTATTATTATATCCAGTTTGTTCATTTATTTATATTTGTTGTTGTTTTTTGTGTGTTGTTGTTTTTTGTTTGTTTGTTTGGTTGTTTGTTTTTTGTTGTTGTTGTTGTTGATGTTTTGTTTTGTTTTTTTAATTATTTTTTTGTTTTTGGTGAAAGTTTAATGATGCTATTTCAGGAAAATTGATTGATTGTTGTTTTCCGCCACACTCAACAATTTTTCAGTTTCAGGAAAATTGCAATGTTCTGACAATGATACATGATTCTGTGTAGATATATTTCCCATCATCTTAAAACGTGCGATGACCTATATATTCTATTTGATGGCTTACTAGTTTTAACTCTTATGAAAATAAAAACACTTTCTATACTTTATCATATAATAATGCGAGTATGAGTTACCTTAACAATATTAAGTTTAGGGTACCGTACATCTTGAAATTGGATACCCTTACCTTCTAACTACACCTTTTTTCAATTATGTAAACTGTTCAGATTACTTTTGCACCGTGGGAATTCGGGTTATTAGAATAGATCCTCAGTACCCCTTGCTTGTCGTAAGAGGCGACTAAATGGGGCGGTCCTTCGGATGAGACCGCAAAAAGCGAGGTCCCGTGTCACAGCAGGTGTGGCACGTTAAAGATCCCTCCCTGCTCAAAGGCCATAAGCGCCGAGCATGGGCCTAAATTGTGCAGCCGTTCACTGGCAATAGTGACGTCTCCATATGAGTGAAAGATTCTCGAGCGGGACGTTAAATAATACACAATCAATCAATCAATTGAAATTTTTTTACCAAAACAATTTGTTCGTAAAGTAACTCTGGTGTACCTGTATTCAAATGTTTGTCCCGGTAGAATGGGACACTGGGATATCATTTCCGGTCCGTCCATCCAAGGTGTTCCTCGTTGAAACACGCCATGCCAGTGGATTGTTACCGCTTCATTCCTCAGGGAATTTTTTACAACCACAGAAACCTATGTGGAGAGCATATCAAATTTTATTTGAAGTAGGTGGATCATTTGATAGAAGAGGGAAATTTTATTTGAAGATAGATATAGCAAATGGGTAGAAGAGGGAAATTTTAAAAAACGACCTCATTAAATGATTCTTTCGATATTCAATTTTATGATAATTAATTCAACCATTAATTACGTTGCGGTAATTGGAGACCACGTTATACAATAAGTAAGTAACAGAGAGACGAAGTTTGATCCTCCCTCCGCAATCGTGTGATTTCACGTCGACAGAAGATTTTAACAAATTTATTGTAGAAATAGTGCCATTTGTCTTTTCTATACTACTATATAAATAATTCTGAAACGAAGCTGAAGATGGGAATGATACACTGGAGTCACTTAGTTCGTCCGTAGACTTGTGCAGAGGATAATTCTAACACTAATTTGATTAAAACCTCTATGTATATCTTACATGAAGAATAAAATTGTGTAACTGCTATTTTGATAGACATTTTTAAACATTTAATTTAAGAAAGATATGTCGACGACTTTTTATCTATTAACAATGATTATTTTCATTGATTTGTCGATTCGATATATCCAAGTGAACTGTAGATAAACGACACCACAGTCTTCCACATCTGCTTCGTATTTAGGTATTTTACTAAAAATGGATGCTGGCGGCAAACTAACAACTCAACTATAACACAAAAAAGATGATTTCAATTTATTCATCGTCAACTTCCCTTATCTGCGTGGCAAAATTCCATCATCACTTGCATATGGTGTTTATATCTCCCAACTGATTCGATATGCAAGAGCTTGTTCTGCATATGGTCAGATTTGAAAACGAGGCAGGCTACTGACAAAGAAGTTGATATGACAAGTAGTTTGTACAGTCTCGTCTAAAGTCAGCATTTTCCCAATTTTATGGTCGTTTTAACGATCTAGTTTGCGAGTACAAATGCTGTCGGACGTGTTTCATACCAATTGCTAAGCCATATTTTGGCACACTGATTCTGACTACGGATTGCTCCATTTTTCTGATCGGGATGTAGGGCTCATGGGGTGTGTGACCGGTCAACAGGGGATGCTTACTCTTCCTAGACACTTGATCTCACCTCTGGTATGTCCAGGGGTCCGTGGTTGCCCATCTCTCTGATTTCTATTTTCTATAGGAATTACGAGATCGAATGCTATTACTTATCTTATCCTTTTCATGGATTTTGTTTGTTTTTTTTTTTTTGTTTTGTTTTTTTTTTTTTTGTTTTTTTTTTTTTGTTTTTTTTGAGGGGGCATTGTCATTTTCCAGAGTAACAAAATGCAATGAGCAGATTTGACTCAAACTTTGTGTATATATTATGTATATAACGAAGTGGCGCATTTATGGATATTGTCAGTTTACAGGTGGTTTTTTTTCCAGCTATATTGACTTAAGGCACCTTCGTTCAGATTTAGTAATGTTCTGTTCTCTCAGAGACCACTGCATTAGTTTAGGAGAGAGTATAATGGAATCATCATTCCATATGTTTGTCTGCAGATATGATTTTGTTAATAAAAATGTATCCTTCACTGGCTAGTGTATGTTGAATAACTATCCACGGAATAACATTTAGAAGTTATATTAAGCATATCTTCGATGGAAAGGGTGTAAAGGTAGGACATCTGATCGAGACACGAAACTTGGTCGGTAATTGTGTAAAAATCACTTCATTAATTGAAGAATCGAAAAAGGAACATATCAATGAAAATATATATCAAACCCATTTTTGTTGTCAGTAAGCGAAGTCTGGTCAGTAGTACTACATTTACCGCATTCCTTCAATCCGGGTGAAATCACGGGTATTCGAAATCGGCCTTCAAACACTTTATGGTGATTAATATTATGAACAGGGTTCAGAAGTCCTTTATAAGTATCTAAAATGTAGATATGAATGTTCCATTTTCATGTTTATTTGAATATTCCCCCATGTATTTTGTTCAAAGATGGTGACCCAGATTTGATGCTTTTTGAACCGCGTCGACATTAGAAAACAGAGGACCTATTTTTCTTGGATGTTTCTATAAATACAGTTATCAGACCCAAAGTTACTGTGTGAAATTGAGGACTTCAACCCTGATACAAATTATATGGACAACGAAACATCACACTAATTCAATACTGGTAAATATGGTGACTTCGTACCAATGATTTAGGTCACAGTTCAACGTCAAAAAACATCAAATGTACATGCTCTCGAATATTATATCCGTCAATTAATGTGGGCGCTGACAGTAGACGTGCATTGCTTATTCAATACTCTCAGAATGCTTGTTTTGATTTAATGGTCTTAATATAAAATTTTTATCCAAAGCATTTCTACATACAGGAAGTGTCACGCAAGAAATGACCTTTGTGGGTTGTTTATGTCTCCGTAATGTCACTTACTACTTGATCTTCGAACACCACAATCTCTGGTCCCGGAATCTGTCCATTAATGGCGTATACCAGTCTATAGGTACCATCCCCAGCACTAACATTCTCTTTAAAATCTGAAAAGGAAGAACAAATAAATTATCATGAGTAATAACTACACGGCATTGTATTTACAAAAATTGAATTACTTTAATAAAAAATATGGTAAAATTCATGCTGGATTTTCAAATCCACCCCCCCCCCCCATTTTGAATGTCGACGCCATCTTTGTTCTGAACAATTATTTGGTGAGAAAACGATTTATTCTAGCTTTAATTAAAGAGTGACATATACAGGCTTTGACGATTTCTTGAATTATACTTTACCAGTATTGAATGTCAAAGGTGTTTTTCAATTATATCAATGTACTATTGCCATTCACAAAAGTAACTGTAAAGGAAACACAACCTCATACTATTGAATTGAACTTTAGCAATAGCAGTCTATAAAAAATACATTCATAGCCAAATGATCATGAAAACGTCTTCTAACTAATAGCAATACGTCTTTCCCTTGTTAAAGCAATTATTTCCTTGTTCTGTGTATATGGGCAATTGTACTCTTTTCTTAGCTGACCTCCTTTTACATTATTATGAAGCAGAATTCATTTAGAAACTTCTACATGAGAAGAAAAAATTCCTTTGCTATGGACTTCAATTCGACATTTAGATATATTAACGACGTTTTATCAATTAACAATGATTATTTCATCCATCGGTCGATTCGATATATCCCAGTGAGAAGTCAGAATCAGTGTGCCAAAAAAAAACAAACCAAAAAACAAAAAAAACAAAAACAAAAAACCAACAACAACAAACTAGGTATAACAATTGGTATGGGACACGTCAGACAGCATTTGACCTAATGGAAGGTTGTACTGGCAAACTAGATCGTTACAACGACCATAAAATTTACGAAATGCTGACGTTAAATGAGAATGTTCAAATCCCTGTAACATGAACTTCTTTGTCAGTAGCCTGTCCCGATTTAAAAGCATATCTTTGTAGCAATATTCCATTATTATGGTGTTTACATCTTTCAACTGCTTCAATACGCAAGACCTTGTTTTGTATATAATTATGTTTTAAATTGAGGAAGGTTACTGACAAACAAGTTGGGTTTTCAATAAGGACCGGCACCTGGCATGCCGTGTTTATTGACATAAATCGTCAACTTGAATTTCCTCGAACGTGATGCAATAGTATTGAAATCTGTTTTAATGAATTGTTTAATTTGGGTCGTATGCAGGTTTTCTAGTTCTATTGTAAACAAATACTTTTCATGAAAGTGTAATATTATTGCTCTAAGCATTCATTTTACCGGACGTGTTTCGAACGTTAAGACCGGAAGCGTTACGGACGTTGGTTGTTTGTTACTTTAACTTCCGTTGAGAATTTTTCACTCATACCGAGGCGTCACCAGTTGTAGGCGAAATGCCAAATATTTAGACCTGTGCTTAGGGCTGTAGTCGTTACCATTGTAAATAAAACAACAATATAAAGCATCTCTATCAAGTTTCTTTGCAAAGAAATATATAAATCAGGGGGCAAGTAATACATTTTCACTTTATTAAGCAAAAATTATGATATGAAGTTTCAAGGAAACAAAACCATATTTTACCGTGTCCCATATGACAGTGAAATTAATATAATGAATGAATGGTGGTTTTAAATGTTGCAGCTCTTCATCAGCAATTGTGACGTTTGCATATGAGTGGAAAATTCTCCAGTGGGACGTTAAGAAACATACAACCAACCATAGAAATTTTCAGAATGGCAGCTGAAAACGCGCTAATTTTCCTACGTTGACCAATCTCAACAACATTTGAGAGTAAGGGTTAGTTGAGGATGGTGCATTAAATTATAAACTCTGTTATTTAAATGACACGCATGCATATTCACCCCCTTTCTAATTACGTGTTGTTAATATTTATGCGTGTCTTAATTATTTATACCCCCAAGGATTTTGTTGGATTTAAGGGCTTGGCATTTTGAATCAATCACCACTATTGATAATGGGAAATTCATGACATCTCAAGGAAATAATTTTTTTATCCCAGAATTTAAATGACAGACATGTCTATTCACAATTTAATTTCTAACTATGTGGTTTTAATAGATGCGAATTTTGTTGGATTTATAATGAGTTGAGTTGGTATTTTGAATCGATTAGCATTACTAATATGACGTCTATATTATGCAATGATTGTCTTTCTTGATTTGTGGTTTTCCCAATTTCACGAAATTTGTAACCCATATAAAACTTCACCTCGGATCTTTAATTCCCGATACCAAATTGAAGGTAAATGAATATTTATAATGAGCATGAAGCCCTTTACGAAAGTTGCTAATTTCATGATCCCAGAGGTAGAGGTTGTAGTATGAACTCGGGTCCAAATGGCGTGTGATTAAATGTGTTAACAACTGAATATTTTTAACTTCTTGATAACTACCATTCCAATTCTTTTCAGATTTGGTATGAAGAATATTTTGGACAAGGCGGACAGAAATTGTAAATTTCAGGACTCCTCAGGCTTAAGTGTAAGGCCAAAACTGAGAAAGGCCTCTACTAAAATTGTAAATTTCATAATACCCGTGGTAGAGGCTCTGACCCCAGGATGGCGCCGAACTTGGTATATAGTTTTCAAGTGTAAAACATTTACAAAACATCCTGAGGTTCTTTAATGCTATTGACACCAGATCGGAACTAATTGGATATATATGGAGAACGAGCAGGTAGCCGTTTACTAAAATTGTACATTTCGTGATCCCAAGGGTAGGTGTTTTGGTATGAGGGTGGGGCCAAAATGATCAGAAACCAAATGTATTAATACTTGAACATTTTAAACTTCTTGATAACTACCTTCCAAGTCCTGGAAATTCTTTGGGAAGGGGAGGGGGGGGGGGGGCACTAATTGTAAATTTCTGGACTCCCGCTCTTCTGAGGCCCTAGGGGCGGGGCAAAAACTGTTGGATAAGAGGATTGAAAATAGTGAAATGTATGATTAGAGCTCCCCCTGGGCCCCGTGGTTTAAGCCAAAGCTGCAAAAGAGTAAAAGGTTTAAAAATCTTCTCTACTCCTTTAGGAGAAAAACCCAGTGCATGGTTATTATATCCACGAAGCACTTAGTGAAATTCATTGCACCTTGCAGGTCAAGGAAACGTAGGCTGATTTGATTGTTTCAAACTTCATCTTTCCTTCTTTTATATTGTTTTACCTGTTACGGTAGCTCAGTGGTTAGCGCGTTCGCTTCGTAACCGGAAGGTCGTGAGTTCCAACCCCGCTCGTGTCATGGCCGTGTCAAACCGAAGACGTAAAAAAAAAAAATAGGTAGTGACTGCTCCTTCGCCAAACGCTCGGCATTTAGAAGTGAGAATCACGGTTCTTTCGGATATGACCTTAAAAATGGAGGTCCAGTGTTACGACAGGCGTTGGCACGTTAAAGAACCCTCACTGCTACGGTCCTAAGCCCTAACCATAGTTCTAAATTTGTGGTACTTCACCTACAGCTGGTGACATTTCAATATGAGTGAAAAATTCTCGACGGGATGTAAAGCAAACAAACAAATAAAATCTTATAATTTTATGTAAATATATGTTTGCATATTTAGAAAGCTCATAAAGGTGTGAACAAAAATCTCCAGAAAGAGGCTTAAATACAAATACGAGACTCCTTGACAAGTCTCTGTATGGGCTGTGATACTGGAGTGATAGTTAAGGCCTGTGGGCCTCTTGTTAATAGAGTACAATCAATGCAAGAAAAACTGTCTATTACATCATTATAGAATATTTACAGCAAAGCGATTTTTACAGAAACGTTTGAAAACTTTATAATATACAACTGTTTATAAATACAAAATTATATGCATTTTACCTGTTTATGTATTTTTTAACTTATGTCCGTCGGATGGTACGTTAAAAGGTGCCCAGTGTTAAGGATCACGACCCCCTTAACGCCAAAGAACGTTTCCCTGATTTTCGAAAAAGAGTAGGCTCACTGAAAATTTCAACATTCAACCAAACACATTTCAGTTAGCTAAGCGCCGTAAAATGGCTGAAATACTGCCAAAACGGCGTAAAACCCCAAACAATCAATCAATCCCAAGTTAGATACGCGGTCATCTCTACAGTATTTCTGTTTGTAATATTTTTACTTTATAAAGTCAATAAATGCCAAGTGTACTTGTGTGTCGAATTTACATATGACTATATATGGAAAGACAACGGAAATTTACGACTCATGACGATTATTACCGAGAACCGAAAGATCATTATTGATTGATTATGTATTGTTTAACGGGACGATAATTTCTAACTCGTATGGAGACGTCACCATTGTTGGTGAAGGGCGGGAAAATTTAGACCTATGCTTGGTGCGTATGGCCTTTGGCAGAGAAGGATATCATGTGGACTTGACATTTGTTAACTTGTAACGTGTCAACCAAGGACTAAATGGGGCGGTCCTTCGGATGAAACCACAAAAACCGAGGTCCCGTGTTACAGCAGGTGTGGCACGAGAAAGATGCCTCCCTGCTCAAAGGCCATAGGCGCCGACCATAGGCCGAACTTTGCAGCCCATCACCGGCAATGGTGACGTCTCTATATGAGTGAAACATTCACGAGCGGGACGTTCAATAACATATAATCAATCAATCAATTAATCAATCTGTTTAGTCATACAGTGTCAGGGCCCAGCTAAAACTCGACCAGAAACTAATCGACATTTTTCTGAATTCTTTTCTGGAAAGTATACGGAGTTTCAGGATCAACTTTGGTAGTTATGTAGATTCATTATATGTGATCATATTACAGTACAAAGAATATTAGAATTTTATATCATTTGGTTTACTGATTTTTCATCGGTAAACTTCGGTACCCTATATTTAGAGTTCTATACATTTATTTTTTAATAGTAAATTTTAACCCAAGCGGTATAATGGCCTGTGATACACCTCCTCCCACGTGTACCCAATGAAAAAACTATAAAACCGATAATATCTCCGAAATATGTGATTTCCCCATCAATCATCTTCAAAGGTCTTTAACGTGCCAATGCCCGTTGCGACATAGGACCACTGTTTTTAAGGTCATAAAAAAAGGCCTGTGTCAGTCGATTCTAAATGCCGACCGTTTGGTGAAGGAGTTGTAACTAAATGTGAGTACGCTGTACGTTTGACGCGGCCATGGAACGAGCGGGGATCAACCATTTGGTCATGAAGCGGGCGTTCTACCACTGGGCTACCGCGACCGGTAAAGGAAATATTTAATCATGACTTATCTTGTTATTAACTAAATTTTCAGTGTGTGTGTGTGTGTGTGTGTGTGTGTGGTGTGTGTGTGATGCTCTAGCGTCATATTTTATGGGGGGAAACCAGTATGCTTTACTTCATGTCGTGCTGTCAAGCCTTAGCAGCAGTATTTGATAAAGACAATATATTACCTTCTCTGGTGACTGGAAAATACTGCTCTGTACAAATGGGGTTGGATACCCGTCTCTGTAAAATCCCATCTCTCATCACCACGGGGTTGTAACTCGGTTCTCTGAAGTTTGTGTAATTATACCACATCATGGTAAATTTGTAGTCAATGTTAAATTCAAAGTAACACACATTACGGAGACAGTCCTGATGCGGTGTAACGACACAAGACTGGCATTCCGACAAGAAAAAAAATACCACCAGTAACTGAACAATCATGTTGCTTTAAGAAATAAAAACCAGAAACTGTTTTCTACTATTAACTTTCTATAAAATCAATTTCAAATAATGTCATTCAATGCTCTTTACTCTTCTCCTTTCCTTAAACGGAAAATGTTTGCTGATATTTAGGAAAGTTTGTTTATATTTGAGGGAGAGAAAACGTGTGGTGAATACTAAATTAAATATGTTTTATTACCCTGTTGGATCGACTTTTACTTTTATTTTTTCCCTTAAGGTTGCAAGATATTTTCTTGTACTAATAGCATACAACTTCCTAGGTCTCTCACCTTGAATCACGGTGTATTACAACTATTATTAATATGAAATGTATTGAAAATATTAATATGCATGCTTAATTTTTTATCATTGCGCTCATTGTTCATTTTGTCCTTATTATGTTTTTTTTTTGTTTTATTTAAATTTTCATTTTAGGCAGTAATAATAATTAATTAATTAATCTACCAGAGAATTGAATTTTGGGCAAATGAAAAAATGATTTGGCTTAACTCGATGCTAATAATAAATTAAAGACTAGATTTTCTCGTTTACTTGATTGAAATATAGGGCCTTACCGCGGGTGTGACCGGTCGACAGGGAGTGCTTACTCCTACGTGCCTGATCTCACCTTTGGTATGTCCAGGGGTCCGTGTTTGCCTTATTCTGAATTTTTATATCTTTATCGGGATTGTGTGAGAATGATCACCGTTCTTAATTTTCACTTTCTTCTTATCTAAAGAACTTTCAGTAATTTGAAATCACAAAACTTTTCACAAATTAACAACATTAAAATGTATAATTTTACAACACTTTACACGACCATACATCACAATACATTAAAGACTAGATTCTTTAATATCTTACACAGTTGCTTCATCAACAAGGATGTTCATGTCTAGTGATCTGTCATTCCAAAAAATATTTTGTTACACACCAATTTGACTCGACACACAAGTACTTTGAAGTTGATATTAAAAAGATGTTAGAGTTCCTCATTGACATATCTTCGTAGTCTTTGGTGATCAGGTCTTCAAACAGTCTGTTAGAATTCCCATGGGCACGAATTGTGTTCCTTTGTTTGCTGGCCTGTTTTTATATTCTTATGAAGAATTCTTTCAAAAGCTTCTACAAGAGAAGAAAATACCTCTTGCTGTGGCCTTCAATTCAACATTTAGATATATCGACGGCGTTTTATCAATTAACAAAGATAATTTTTATCATATGTCGATTCGAAATATCGCCCCGTGAGGATCCGGGTTTTTAGAATAGATCCTTAGTACCCCTTGCTTGTCGTAAAAGGCGACTAAATGGGGCGGTCCTTCGGATAAGACCACAAAAAACCGAGGCCCGTGTCACAGAAGGTGTGGCACGTTAAATATCTCTCCCTGCTCAATGGCCATAAACACCGAACATAGGCCTAAATTTTGCAGCCCTTCAACGCCAATTGTGACGTCTTCATATGAGTGAAAGATTCTCGAGCGGGACGTTAAACAATATACAATCAATCAATCGATTCGATATATCCCAGTGAACTTGAAATAAAAGATACCTTCGAGTCTTCCACATCTGCTTCGTAGTTATATATTTTACTGAAAATAGATGCTGCCAGCAAACTAACAACTGGACGTTGCGACAAACGGGATGATTTCAATTTGTCCATCGTCAATTTCCCTTATGTATGTTTTTTTTTCCACATGGTTATGTGTGTATGTAATATTTCATTATCACCTGCATACAGTATTTACATATCCCACCTGATTCAATACACAAGAGCTTATTCTTTATGTTACCAATTTTTAAATCGAGGCAGGCTACTAACAAAGAAGTTCATGTTGCAGGGGTTTGTACAGTCTCATCTAAAGTTAACATGTCACAAATTTTATGGTCGTTATAACGATCTAGTTTGTCAGTACGGCTTTCCATTAGATCAAATGCTGTCTGACGTGCTTCATACCAATTGTTAGGAAGTTCGTGGCACACTCATTCTAACTACAGATTGCTCCAGTTACGTGATCGGGATGTGGGGCTCACGGCGGATGAGACCGTCGACAGGGTATACTTTCTCCTCCTGGGCACTTGATCCCACCTCTGGTATGATGGAGGTCCGTGTTTGCCCCAAAATTTTTATTTACCTTATCCTTTACGCCTCGGCGGCCCCCCTTAAGAACAGAAATGAAACACATGTTGGACAATGATATTTTTGAACCAAGTAAAAATGACTGGAGTTCACCTTGCATTCTTGTAGCTAAACGTGATGGTACCTGCCTATTGTGTATTGACTTTCAGAAAAGTGAATTCTGTCACGAAAACAGATTCGTATCCGATTTCTAGAATCGATGACTATTGACAAAGTCGGAAATACGACATTTGTCAGTAAATTTCACCTTTTAAAAGGTCACTGACAAGTGCGAATGACTGAGAAAACCAAAGAAAATTTCCTTGTTTGTAACTTCTGATGCCTATTTCAATACAAAATTATGCCTTTTGGTATGAAAAATGCTCCGCGACCTTTCAGAGGATCATCACTCCCTTCTTCATGACATTGAAGGATGTGAAGGCTACATTGGTGATGCTGTCGTCTACAGTAGCACATAGGAGGAACATCTCCAAATCATGTAGGAGTTCTTTGACATCCTAGCAGAAGCACACTTGACCTTGCGAAAAGTGACGTTGCCATGATACTGTAGAACATTTAGGCCATAAAGTAGGTCAAGGTTATGTTATACCTATTATAGCTAACGTGGATGCTATTTCAAAGTTTGCAATTCCCACAAACAAGAAAGAGTTAATGAAATTTTTGGGCATGACTGGTTTTTACAGAAAACTTTGTCTAAACTTTTCTTCAACAGTTGGTCCACTTACCAACTTGTTGCAGAAGAGGAATAATTTCACCGGACAAAGGACTGTGACGAATCATTTATGTGAAATTAAATTTGCCCTCATGAGTATTTTTAATTTCTTTCAGCTGTAGATTTTTCTAAGCAATATAACTTACTGTTTATGCTAGTGTTGTAAAACATCGGTCCTTTGGACGAGACCGCAAAGAGAGGGACCGTGTTGCAGTAGATGTGACACGTTAAAGATCTCTCCCTGCTCAAACGCCATAAGCGTCGAGCATAGACCTAAATTTTGCAGCCTTTCACCGGCAATGGTGACGTCTCCATATGAGTGAATTTTGTTTGTTTGTTTTATGTCCCGTCGAGAATTTTTCACTCATATTGAGACGTCACCAGCTGTAGGTGAAGTACAACAAATTTAGACCTATGCGTAGCGCTTAGGGCCGTAGCAGTAAGAGTTCGTCAATGTGACTACGCTTACCATGACACGGGACCTCCGTTTTTAAGGTCTTATCCGAAAGACCCGTGATTCTAATTTCTAAATGCCGAGCGTTTGGCGAAGGAGCAATCACTACCTATTTTTACGTCTTAGGTTTGACGCGGCCATGGCACAAGCAGGGCTCGAACTCACGACCTCACGGTTACGAAGCGAACGCTCTAACCACAGAGTTACCGCGACCGGTCCATATTTCCCCATATGAGTGAAAAGTTTTCGAGCGGGACGTTAAACAATGGCCTCAATTCTTCCAGATGTTCAATGTTTAAAAATTATGACATAACACTTGTCTAACTGCCAAGATTCCACACCAGTGTTCTAGAAATTTCATTTCTAGTATAAATACATCGTGAATTACGTGATTTTAAGCTGTTTCAGAGGTACCTTAAGCACTGGTGACTTTAAGCATTTTTGGATTTAACTGGGAGACTTCATTTAATGACTTTAAATAATCGATTGGAATTTGATTCATTGTGGACTTTTGAATATTTACAGCGGAGTTGTAATATTTTCTGTGTGGATATTTGTACAGCTATCGTGAATTAGTATTTGTTTATTGTTACATTCTTCTTTTAATAACTATAAATAAATCTGGTTCATTTTATATTGCCTCTGGTATCTGAATTCTGCTCGTTATTTAGGGGATTTCTGACCAGGCTCACTTCGGACCGTCAGGGTAACTGCAAAACTCACTACTGAACAAGTAAATGACATCTATATAATCAATTAATGAGAACAATACTCAATTACCATTCTTTGTATGGGGGGATTAACGATATATGAAAGAAATTATTACATTTTACGTCGATATCAACGCAAAATGTAATACGAGGGCGAGTCAATAAGTAACCATCCTATCCTATATACGATTGACAGAGACAGTCACGATTTTCATGCCTTGTGTCAATACATGTTTTATACCTGGGTACACAATTGCACGTGTTTGGAGTCATTCGTTAATAAGACATTGAATGTCAAACATGGCTAGTGATTCAAAGGCATACTTTTCATCGAAAGCTGAGTACCTTGCTGTAATTTGGTATTTGTATTTAAAAGATAAAATAGGCAGGTAAATGCACGGCGAGTTTGCCGATGTTTATGGATCTTCTGCATCATCTTATGCTCAGGTTAAATTCTGGGTGGGGGAGGATTCAAATGCGGTAGAACGTCTTTAAAAGATGAAGCCATGTATGGACGCCACTGGATGCAACCAACGAGTATTGTGCAACAACGTTCGGGATCTGGTATACTCTGATAGGCGATTTCAGGTGGACGAAAGAGCGCAGGCAATAGGAATTTCATATAATTGCGTTTCAACAATCTTACATGATCGATTAGATATGCGGGAGCTAACAGCCTGTTGGGTCCCCAGATCCCATAGCGATGGTATCCAGAGCATCAGTATGCAGCGCCTTGTTGAAGTGTATTAGGTTAAAAGACGATTTTCTTCTTTTGCGTCTGGTGCAATAAAGGGCCGCAGGTGTACTATGGCCAGAAATACCCTTAGTAGAAATAAGAATCCTTTTATTACCATAATCCATGAAACAAAACAATAAACTCCATTTATAAGCACGTTGTCACTTCATTGTACATATTGCGACACACTAGTCTGTGCATATCAGGGGTCTTCAATCAGGGGAAGTATCGAAGTAGAATATGTACAAGGTACTGAGGACCTATTCTAACCCGGATCCCCACGGGGTACTGCGATTAGAAAAAAAATATATGATCGACGAAATGTTCATATTCAATGTTTATTAAATCCTATATTTATAAATTCACACCATATTCAAGGTGTCCCACTTCATATAAAAAGAACATATTTCATGGTAAAATAGGTATAAAATTCAATATATATATATATATATATATATATATATATATAGAGAGAGAGAGAGAGAGAGAGAGAGAGAGAGAGAGTCTTTTTGTAGGAATAAAAGTTAAAAAAGAGATTTTGTTTGTTTGTTTAAGTGTTTAGAGTGTTTATATATATATATATATATATATATATATATATATATATATATATATATATACAGTGTTTCAATAAGCATGTTCCGACTAAACACTTTAGATCAATTTCATCAGATTAAAAATTTCAATAAAACTGAATCATTTTTTTCTCAGACAGGCATTTCATAACAAAGTCAATGCAGACAATACTCGATATACGTGATAAACGTGATTTTTTACATGTATTGTATTTTTTAAAATAATAAATACTATGTGCACATTAAAACTCAAATGATCTATTACTCAGCAAGATAGACACCTGTATATTTCATAATGTTAAATATCATGTCTACGAGTGCGAGTCAATAAGTACGTAATTTGCCTAACTTGTCTCCGGTTGAGATCCACGTCTTCTTTTCGACGTAATTGTCCTGTAGTGTGATGCACTTATACCAACGGTGTTCAAGTGTCATCAGCCTAGAACTGAAAAGTAAGGGTCCTTTCCATTGACTCACTCCTCAATTCACGTCGAGACTTCTTATTCAGACCGGAAATGACGTCCATGGATATCCTTTTTCAAGTTTGGAATAGGAAAAAGTCGCTAGGAGCTAGGTCATGTGAGTAGGCAGGATGGGGTATTAATCGATCACAACTTTTTAAATGTGGACTCGTGCGTCCTGTTGCGGTAGCTCATTGGTTAGAGCGTTCGCGTCGTAACCGGGGGGTCGTGAGTTCGAGCCCCGCTCGTGCCATGGCCGCGTCAAACCTAAGACGAAAAATAGGTAGTGATTGCTCCTTCGCCAGACGCTCGGCATTTAGAAGTGGGAATCACGGGTCTTTCGGATATGACCTTAAAATCGGAGGTCCCGTTTCACGGTAGGCGTTGGCACGTGAAAGAACCCTCACTGCTACGGCCCTGAGCGCTAAGCATAGGTCTAAATTTGTGGTACTTCACCTACACTCAAAATGAGTGAAAAATTATCGACGGGACATAAAACAAACAAACAATCAATCAATCTTAGCCTTTTAATTGAAGGTAAATTTGGTCAATTCAAAGGTTCAAATCATTGCAGTGTTTTCCTCGGATGCATTTTGAATTTCTAATTAATGTTCTGTGTGTGCTTAACATACATAACTGTAATGACAAACAATTTTCCTGGTGTCAATAAAAGTTTTATTGGCCTCCGTGTTATTTTTCTTAATTTTGGCATTTTGTTTTTCCTTTTGAGGCAGCAAAAAATGGTTTTCAATCTCATTTTCCTCCAAAATTAACTTGATCACTGAATTTCTTTATTATTATTATTATTTTTTTGTTTTGTTTTTTGTTTTTTTGTTTGGTTTTTTGTTTTTATTGTTTCAATTTTTACGCAATTGTGGCAGTATTTCAACCATTTTGCGACGGTTAGCTAACTGAAATATGTTTAGTTGTGAATGTTGAAATTTCCCGGATTGTCTCCAGTGAGCCTACTAATTTTTTTTTTTATATGTTTTAGGATAAAGTCCAAACATCATTAGTAATACATTAAACGGAGGAAAATTCAATGAGTGTTTTCAGAGGCTTGCTGTCAGTGCCTACCTTAATTTTTCACTTTTATTTATTCAGTCAGGTCCTGTTATTTCAGTCAGCGCACGTGTGACCGGAAATTCCGAGTCGCTTCAGTGCACTCAGATCTCCGGTAGATAATATTAGACTGCAGGTTGGGCCTGCAGATAATCGACTAATATGTAGTGTATATTAGTTGGATGCTGTGATCGTTTGTTTGACAGTGGAAGTCTCGCTGATGATATTAACATTATCGTCTCCATTGTAGCAGGAGGTCGTATAATCCGGAAACGTGACGAATTAATCATTGCGTATACATTAATTATACGAAACACTGTTTATAGGTTTATGTCGAAGCTCATTAATAAGAATATTTTAATTGTTATGTGTTTGTCATTAGTTTTTAAAGATAGCGAAAATTCTTTAAAAAATGAAGTCGACCACCATTGATATGCACATATAAATTAAATTAAATTTTCTTTGATATTTAGTTTGAGTAGTACAAGAGGCCCATAGGCCTTATCGGTCACCTGAGTATTAGATAAAAGTATGACGAGTCCCAAGGATTACGGAATCTAGAGAGAGAAAACCCTCTATTCTGTATATCTAAGTTCTGTTCTGAATATTCTAATTTTCAGCAACAGCATAAAACAGGACGTATTTTTAATACTTAAATGCTCTCGAAAATGTCTATACTGATGAAAGGTTTTAAGTAATGTAATATACATGTATGTAACATGGACGTTTATTGGTTGTATATTGTTTAACGTCCCTCTCAAGACTTTCAGTCATATGGAGACGTTACCATTGCCGGTGAAGGGCTGCAAAATTTAGGCTTATGCTCGGCGCTTTTAGAATAGATCCTCATTACCCCTTGCTTGCCGTAAGAGGCGTCTAAATGGTGCGGTCCTTCGGATGAGACAGCAAAAACCGAGGTCCCGTGTCGCAGCAGGTGTGGTACGAAAAAGATCCCTCCCTCCTCAAAGGCCATAAGCACCGAACATAGGCCGAAATTTGCAGCCCTTCACCGGCAATGGTGACGTCTCCATATGAGTGAAAGATTCTCGAGGGGGACGTTAAACAATATATAATCAATCGGCGCTTGCCGCCTTTCAGGATAGAGCCATATCTGCGGTATAAATATTAAAAAAAATCGTATGTATGCATTGCTGAACTATAACACACGTTTCTATAACATGACATAATGATCACATTCAGGTTTACGTGGAAATCAGAAATATTTTTATTTTGTAAATAGTGAAAAACATACATACAGTTAATGTCTAAATTTTAAGTTGATGTATTTCATCTGATATTAGTAATCACAAATAAGTAAAATTCGTTCGCTTCGTAACCGGGAGGCCGTGAAATCGAGCCCCGCTCGTGCCATGGCCGCGTCAAACCTAAGACGAAAAATAGGTAGTGATTGCTCCCTCGCCAAACGCTCGGCATTCAGAAGTGAGAATCACGGGTCTTTCAGATATGACCTTAAAAACGGAGGTCCCGTGTCACGATAGGCGTTGACACGTTAAAGAACCCTCACTGCTACGGCCCTGAGCATAGGTCTAAATTTGTAGTACTCCACCTACAGCTGGTGACGTCTCAATATGAGTGAAAAATTCTCGACGGGACGTAAAACAAACAAACAAACAAACGATCGTATTGAGGTTTTTTGATATAATACAGCGAAATTAATGCATTAAGTGTGATTTGCACAAACCAAGGATATAATATTTTATTTACTGTTTAGTAGTCTCAATATCTGTATGGTCAGATTCACAAAGCCCCGAAAATATTATATAATTTACACTTCGGGTATCTATACCGTGATACTGCTTTGGATGTCAATATTTCAAGACGGTGTTGACATTGTGTAAAGGAACACAGAAGGGTTGGGAGTAAGCTGAAAGCCTGGTCTGTCCCCCCCTCACTTTTCTGACAATTTTCTTTTTTTGTTATTTTAACATACAAAGTCCGTATTGTCTAAATGCTAAATTCGACTAATTATCCCCCCCCCCCCCCAATTTTTAAAATTGTAATAAAATGTAGTTGATATGTGAAGCTATGAATTGAAGGAAGCATGTTGTGAATCAACCTTTGCCTCCCCCCTCCTACGATTTAGGATTTTGAGATTTGGGTACAAGTACCCCAAAATCTTTATTTTACTCTTGATTGCTAAGAATTTTAAAACACTTTTAAAATGTTTCACATACTATTAAGAAGGAAATGTGATATTTAAAATTTCCTGCTATTTCATAGATTTTCCCAATTTCTAATGATGAATTCAGAAAAAAAGCACCGATGCAACTCTTTGAAGTTTCCACTACCGTATATTGTCAATCCAAAATTGTAAGATAGTTTACATCTATATCAGTGATCAATTTACTTTTATTCTATGAAATGATATAATCGAAGACTCTCTCTCTCTCTCTCTCTCTCTATCTCTCTCTCTTTCTCTCTCGTTCGTTCGTTCAAACGACCATGAATAATTATGTGGTTCCCTATGGGACAACAATCTTGAAACGTGTACTATATTTTTATTTATATATTCTCTTTCATATATTGTATTGAGTTATCAATTGTCAACCTTTGATTGTGCATGTAATACCCATATTTTCACCCAAATGTATATTTCCTGTCACTATTGTAGATGTCTGAAATCATCTACAAATTTTGAATTGTGCATGCAGTATTACAATATCCAAACAGATGTTCAGTGTATATGCACATGCATTCATAATCAGATTTCTAATTTTTATGAACTGCAATACCCCTGACCTGTCAAGTTTTCACGGGGCTCCCCTCATTGATTGGTCCTCCCATTGAAGACCTTGATTGGCTCGAGAGAAGTGTTCCGCATTATGTATAAGGGAATGACGTGAAGTTTCGAAGAGATACAGATGGAGTTTATTATTTTGTTTTGTAGATTTATCAGAATAAAGAGATTCTAACATTTTCGGTAACTGCACATCTCCAGTCGTGGGTAAATAGCTTTTCGCATTTGTTGTGTTTTCTCGGCAAACAATGCCAGGTGCACTGCGTATACATGTGCACCTGTATTTTGCAAGGATTGGATATGAATAATATAATATTTTATGTCCCTTGCTTATTCCATTTTATTAGTATGTACTTAGGAAATTATTTCAACGCGATCCCCATTTTATTGCCATGATAACTTTAAATACATGCACAAACCTTTCTTAGCATTTCTGCCTCATCTATGTTTTCAGAATGTTTTACCACAATGTGTATTTTGTAATTTTGAGCACCGCATAATGTTTTAAAACACGAACCCCAAGGGGATCCGAGTTGTTAGAATAGATCCTCATTACTCCTTGCTTGTCGCAATAGGCGACTAAATGGGGCGGTCTTTCGGATGAGACCGCAAAAACAGAAGTCCGAGAATAGGCCTAAATTTTGCAGCCATTCACCGGCAATGGTGACGTCTCCATATGAGTGAAAGATTCTCGAGCAGGACGTTAAACAATATAAAATCAATCAATCAATTGTTTCTCACTCTATATTGGTCAAGTGCAGCGAGAAAGTCACTCAGGTGTGACAATCACATTTGAGTATATACGGATAGTAAAATACGCTCTCTGAAAGAAAGATGGCGGATAAGATGAGAAATGCGTACATATTTATCAATTCATGTCAGCTTTAAGGTCCATCATGGCATTACATCGGCATTATTAGATAATGGAGCAACTGTTGTCCTCGTGCTTCTTGATCTGTCGGCTGCATGTGATGTAATTGGCCATCGTATTTTTAATGGATAGACTCGATACAGCTTATGAAATAACAGGCGGTGCCTTAAAATGGATTCATTATTACTTAGAAGAGAGACGTCAACCTATCTATCAACTCGGTCAAAACCACCGACCGATTTTTTTTTAAAATATTTATTTATTTATTTTTCCCGTTCCCCAGGAGCCTTGGCCCTAATCACTACTACCTGTTTCCAAACATCTCGGAACCATCTGTCTACAATACGGAATGAACTATCATGGTTATGTGGACGAGTCGCAAATTTATCGCGGAAGGTTTTTCAAGATTTGAAGCGTGTATAGAAGATATTAGTTCATGGATGACTTCGAACTTGTTGATCATCTTCTCCTCCAAACATAATGCATCAATAATTATAGTACTCTACCTTAAAGTTGGAGAAAACAAGATATCTCTTGCATAGTGTGCACTTCGATCCGTGTCTCACTTTTGAGAAATATGTGTAATCTATTGTAAAGAGGTATTCCTTCGATATTAGTAACATTGGTTGAATTCACCATTCCATAAATGCAGATCTAGAGGCACGTCAGACTCTTGTCAACCCAATCGTTACATCAAAACTTGTTTATTCGAACTCCCTTCTGTTTGGAGTCAACAAGACCACCTTGGAAAGCTTACAGAAGGCACAGGACACCACAGCCAGGATTGTGTCTAGCAGAACGACACGTGATCGTATTTCCCCAGTCTTAGAGCAGCTGCACTGGCTTCCATTGCAGTATCGGTCCACAATATGAATTCTTGGTGTTTGCCTTTTTACACTGGCGGGGTGTGTTGCCGAATTAAAGAACTCATTGACGTATATTCTCTAGCCGGACTACTAAAATCTGAAACACCGAGACTCGTTGTACCAAAACATCGTACAGAGTCTTTTGAGAAATGCACGTTCAGTTGGGCTGCAACCAGTTTGTGGAATGACCCTCCGAAATATGCTAAGACTGCCCAAATCATTACATTTTAAACAAAAAAAAATGTTCAAAACCCATTTCTATCAAATTGCTTTCCTTAAGTCTTAAACATGTCAGGCAGCTCATGTTTTTCTCAATGACCGTTTTTAATGCAAGTTTCTAAAATCTTATTTTATATTTCGCTGATGTCTAATATTTCATAACTATAAAAATACTTGTAGTATTCTTGTGTCCTATTGGTCTCCATGTATATTTATAAATTTCAATCAATCAGCGCATTTTTAATTTTAATATAATAATAATAATAATAATAATGATAACCTTTATTTACCCAGGATAACACAATTAGCATACAACTAGTTTTCATTGTGGTCCTGCATATAATAATATAACGTACCGTATTGTCAAGCGCCGTAGAGTAATTTTCATTACATAAGCCGCTCTATAAGTGTTATCATTATCATCATAATAATTTTTTTTTTATTTAATTTCATTTTTAAGATCAGTAAAGCAACCAAATGGGTTAAATCTGAAACTGTCAAATTTTGCAGTAGTTCTTGAATTTTGATTGAAGTCTTCGTAACTTGAACAAACGTTTCCAAAATTTGTGAAGTTGTAAGGCGTACGCCATCATCATTGTAAATAAATAATGAAGTACCTATATATATATATATATATAAGTATGAAGGCGCGATCCTAGTATAGAGTGGGCGGGATTTCTGGTATCTGTGCCAGAGATGACGATGTCATCACTACTACGTGGGCTAACAGTCCTGAGGTCCTACAGAAATCACTTTATACAGGATATATAGCAAATTTGCAAAAGGTCAGGTGCACGAAATTGAATTGTTTATGTTTTCCGACAGTCTCGCACACGTCATGAATAAAATTGTTTTCTTCGAGTACGTTACAACTATTGTGATTTCGTGAATGACAGACAGCAAAGATACACCATATCTAGAGCAGAGAATATATATCAGTAGTCATTTATACAAAATCTAATGAAAAGAAAAGATATTTCGCCTTCCATTAAAGCCATCTACGACAACGCAAGTGGGCGTGGCTTAGGATTTCGATCACGTGTTTTACAATTGTATCCGATTTATTAGGAACCATGTACCATTGCTTATTGAAAATACCTATGTAATGTCTCGCGTACACATTTCATATTTCTTTAATACTTGAATAAAATGTAGATATTCTCCAACCCTCCCCCCATTTAATAGGTCTATTGATCTTTTATGTCTACTTTTATAAGCTATATATATATATATATATATATATATATATATATATATATATATATATATATATATATAATACACATGTATATATAAGTATGGCCTTTTACAATGAAAGAAAACAATATATATATTTAGCTATTAAGATTAATCAAGCCATTTGAATTTTTCTATCAAGGTATTAAAATTAAACTTATGTTGACGTGGTAAATATATTGTATAGATCTACAAGTAAATATTTTGTTGATGTACATAACAATGGCGGATTTAGAGGGGTTGACCTCCCTACCCCCCCCCCCCCCTTTTTTTACCACAAATATATAAAAAAAATGTCAAATTCTAGATTTGAAATCCAAAATGGCTTAGTATTTTGGCTAATTCTTGACATTCACATGTCCCCCCCCTTTTCAGATATTATGGATATGCCACTGCATAACCTTATCAATTTTAATGTACATGTTATTAAACACTAAATACGTACATTCAGTACTTAATTTAACAAGATTTCCTTGATCTTTACTTTATGTATTTTATAAGAATCAGAAGGCCCATTGCCATGGATACTGTTCTATTAATTAAACGTGACCAATCCTTGGATATATATTCTGAATTGATCACATGTTTAGAACTATATTTGGGGACGAACAAGTTCTACACATCAGTATTAGAAAATGATAAGTCAACAAGTCCGAGTTTTCCCAGGTAACCAACATGTAGGTACTCTGAATTGGCCATTTTGTTTTTAATTGGTAAATTTTTGGTCAATAACATGTACCATGCACTTTTTAAAATGATAATAATGTCCATTTCCATGTATAGAAGACGTAGAGTATAGAATAGGTAAAATTGTATAGAAGACGTAGAGTATAGGGTAGGTAAAATTGTATAGAAGACGTAGAGTATAGGGTAGGTAAAATTGTATAGAAGACGTAGAGTATAGGGTAGGTAAAATTGTATAGAAGACGTAGAGTATAGGGTAAGTAAAATTGTGTAGAAGACGTAGAGTATAGGATAGGTAAAATTGTATAGAAGACGTAGAGTATAGGGTAGGTAAAATTGTATAGAAGACGTAGAGTATAGGGTAGGTAAAATTGTATAGAAGACGTAGAGTATAGGGTAGGTAAAATTGTATAGAAGACGTAGAGTATAGGGTAGGTAAAATTGTATAGAAGACGTAGAGTATAGGGTAAGTAAAATTGTATAGAAGACGTAGAGTATAGGATAGGTAAAATTGTATAGAAGACGTAGAGTATAGGATAGGTAAAATTGTGTAGAAGACGTAGAGTATAGGATAGGTAAAATTGTGTAGAAGACGTAGAGTATAGGGTAGGTAAAACTGTATAGAAGACGTAGAGTATAGGATAGGTAAAATTGTTAGTGATATTTAGGAAGTTTGAATGTAAACATAGATGTAAAACAAAATACGATTAAAGTATAATGTGACATCCATATCACTATCTGAAAATTGTGCAAGGTTCAAAATGTTAGTACCAGTGGGCATGTTAACAAAGCTATCTTAAGATTTGTCTTGAGATGTGTCCTAGGACATACCGTAAGATATATCTTATCATGTAAATCAGAGCTATCTTGGACACATTCTAAGTTACGATGTCTTAACTGTAGTAAGATTTTCATACAGTGTAACCGTTGTTTCAGTATCAATAAACATGCAATTAAACAATAGATTCTGAATCATTGTCACTATATTATAAGATGATCTTTTATTATTAATCCAAAGTTTGTTATCAATAATTGGCAATTAATATGCCGATGAAATTATTTTGATTTTGAAGTTAGCTTCTCTTGAGGTAGGTTACAGGAATTTGGTAGATCTTTCTGCGTTTTGGTAGATCCGCCTAATGATTGAATTTGAGCAGTTGTAACAATAAACTCAATCGTGCGTGAAACTCCACTGATTCCCATAAAAGCAGTGATCTAAGAGTATCCAAACTTTACAGATATGGAACTTAAAACCCTGATGAAAGGGGTTGAAAAAAAAGTATTTTATTCGCCAAACTATCGCATATGACAACAAATAACTGTAAGAAGCGTGTGTGAGACTCCGTATGTGAGAAAGTAAATGCCTGTGCTGCATCTGGGCATGCACGTACAATTGAAGAGATAAGGGAAAAGTGGACGACAATACATGCCTGAAACACAAAAAAAGTTGCCCGACAACGAAGATTCGCGGCCGACAGGAGGACCCCCTCCCCCCCACAACATCCTCTCTGACCCCTCTGGAAGACACAGTTGTCGTCATTATTGGGGACACGCCCATAGATGGGATCACAGGCGGACTGGACACGGAAGAACCCCTAGAATCGATATTCCACATGCTAGTTCCTCGTCGCATCCTCCTGGAGTAACTGCCTCAGGAAGTAGTTGATCAGGTAGATAATAAAACATTTATATCGACTTTTTGTATATTTTGGGGGAGGGGGTTATTTTTATTATCACAAAAGGCAGAATAAAAATAAGTTAACCTCCCCACTTTTCAAGTTAGCACCCCTCCATCGCCCCTTTAATATATTCCTTCCGCATGCTTTTAATTTTAGAACAACAACCCCCCCCCCCTTTATTTAATTATTTATTATTATTTTGCTTGTCATTATAAAAGTTATCCTCCCTTTTTATTTTGTTTCCGATGCCTATAGGGAAGGAACTATGCACGGTACCTTAGTCCACCCCCCCCACCCCCACCTTCCCAATTACAAGGAATATTTCTTTTTTGATGACTATGTAGTTATTTGCAGGACAAAGGCTTAGATAAATAAAAACTCAAGAAGTGTAACTGTTTAGTTAATTTCCTATATGCACATGTACTTTTACATCACTAAGAATACGCAGACGGGCGAAGAAGAATCTGTCCAAAGATTTATATGGCGAGGAACTGCTCGACATACAGCGGAGGATCCTGAAAGTGGAGAAGGAAAGGTTAGAGGTGGAAAAGAAGATGCTCGAGATTGAGCAAGCCAAGCTCATCATTAAGCAGCAGAAGCATCAAATTTATCTCAGTATTATGGGGATAGTGTTTACCCCCCCCCCCCACCAGGAGGATGTGGTGTAAATAATTACAAGCTTGTTGAACACTAAATTTGTTTTAAGAAGTGCAATTATTCATGCAATGGTATTGTACACTCACTGTTATAAACAATTAAACACACACAATAACGTTTAGTAAATGTTTCAATATTTGGAGCGCCGTGAGAAACATTTGTTTTGTTTTAAGTTACCAGAATCTTCCTACAATGAGTCTGTTTCTAAAGGTAAATCGATCACTTAGATTCCCAATGTAGGTTTGTCCGCTGAAATTGAAAAAAAGTGGAGCCTCGTTTACAATAATGTTGTGACATGAAGTCCTCTGCTTTGAGGACGCGATCAGCTGGTAAGGGAACTCCGTTATTGATGCATATGTTATGTACACCTGCCGTGGCCACAACAATCTGACACGTTTTGCGTGGTGAGAAACAAAGAGTTCCACTATTTGTATCTAAACACCTGAAACGAGACTTCAACACTCCGTTCAACTGTGTTTCTCGTCCTAATATGTCCAGCATTGTACCTTTCTTTCGCCGGTGTTGTAGGATGAATAAAAGGGGTCAAACTGTGTGCTGTCTGGCCACCTTGCAACAATGTTTAAAAAACGTAAATTATAATCCTGTATAGACATGTGTGCAATTTATTGCACAGATTACATTGGGGAAGTCTGTAATATCATGAAAGATCTGCATAATTTTCAGGTCAAAACGAGAAGTTGTCATTTTTATGTATTCGGGTGATATTCTTATCAAACAGTCAGAAACATCTTTAATTATTTTTGACGCGATATTCTGTGCACATCAGCTGTTACGGTCTGGAAACTCCCCATGGCATAGAAGCGTAAAGCAACCATCACTTGTAAAGTCACGGGTATCACGTGTGACGCTAGTGAAGGTCACTGAAGGTGAGGTTCTAAGTCCCTGCAGAGGCCAGTGATTAAATGTTCATACACATGCACCTGTTTACAATTGATTCTTGTTACGATGCTGTAGGTTTATTATTGTTATTGTTTTCGAATTTTTTAACACTGTATATAAACGAAAAAATTGAAGAAAGTGGAGCCTTGTTTACAATAATGTTGTGACATGAGGTTCTCTGCTTTGAGGACAACATTCATATTTCTATTCATCCTTAGTGCATAAGTGATGAGAGGGGCCTCTGTGGCCGAGTGGTTAGAGCATTGGGCTCAAAATCACAAGGCCTCTCACCTCTAGTCGGCGCGGGTTCGATTCTCGCTCGCGCCGATATATGTGAGAAAGTTTGCCAGTTTACTTTCGGAAGGTCGGTGGTCTCTTCCCGGGTACATTGTATCCTGGTTCTCTCCTCCACCTACAAAAACTGGACGCCACCTGATAACTGAAAACATAATTCTTGAGGCATGAAGCAATGACTATGTAGGAATGATAATATCCTTTGATAAGTTAAGATGGACAAATACTATAAATGTATCACAGTCAAAATATAGACGGAAAATGACTAATTGTCTTGTCTTCAATAATTCACTGTAGACTGGAAATCCTACCTTTAGAAATATTTTATCTTCTCAAGTCTAACTCTACTCACTTTCATCAAATATTACAGCTGCTGTTGTTACAAACCTAAGTCATTTACACGTGTAGTTACTGTTCTATCACAACCCCAGATACCTGCGCCCCTTTGATAAAACTTTCTTGATCTGTACTGTAATGTTATTTGAAGCAACAATTTGAGACCGAAGACATTATTCTGGGTTATCCACGAAAACGAGAACTTTATTCCTGTTAAACTATTGACATTTTGCAACACATAACAATGTACTATCAAACAGCGGATATCTTAAACCACTTTAACTGTCCGTGTTTCCACTATATCTTCTTTGAAATGTTTATTTTGGGGGGGGGGGGGGGGTGGTTGTTGATATACATTCTACGCAGTTTTCTCAATAAATTTTAGAAGTAACAGGAATTGAAAATTTAAAAAAGGGGTGGGTGGTGGTCAAATATGTGAGCGAATAACAAGGTCCACAAACCCTCGTGAATTTCTGTTTTGCAGACTATTGTGTTGCAATGCAGAAGTATTTGATTAGATGAATGAAAACTTTAAAAAAGTCACATTTCTAACTCTCCCTTCTCCATTCCCCCGTTTTGTACATTCAAATCGTGAAATGCTTTAAAAAATAATAAGTGCGACACACCATGGTTAGCTGCCACTTAAACTTGCCCGCCCATCCCACGCAAGACCATAAAACTCAGGAATAAGTAAGCAAAGAGGAGAGCTTGGACAGAACTGGTTAATTCTATCTAGTGCACACCTTCTCTTGCTAGATAATATAATATCCCATAAAATAACTCTCTGATCGTGACATAATTTCCATGCCCCGTGGGGATCCAGTTTGTTAGAATAGATCCTCAGTACCCCTTTCTTGTCGTAGAGGCGATTAAATGGGGTGTTCCTTCGGATAGGACCGCAAAAACCGAGGTCCCGTATCACAGCAGGTGTGGCACGTTAAAGGTTCCTCCCTGTTCAAAGACCGTAAGCGCCGAGCATAGGCCTAAATTTTGCAGCTATTCACCGGCAATGGTGACGCCTCTATATGAGTGAAAGATTCTTGATAAACAATATACAATCAATCATAATTTCATGATATAGCACCTTTTGTGTCATAACATTATCATGGAACTACATTTTACGGAGGTGGTGAGTGACTTCGGACATCATGCACTTAACACTTAAGAAGAGGAGGTTGGGGGGGGGATTGTCTCTAAATTCGGCAAATCCGTATGTTTCTCGTGGAAATTACTAAAACTTTATTAAAATACGATAAGTAAACGCATGCATTTACACTACGGAGTGTGAAATGTCCTAGGCGAATCTGAGAAAATGAACAGCTGATGAATATAAACAACGCGATTTTCAACGCACAGGCACGAGTAAAAATCAAATCAATCACAATGTCAAAAATGAATGAAAATATACGGAAATATTTTCAAAATTTTATTTCAGTTACTATTTTTAGATGTCTTGTAGAGGAACATTCGTTAAACGTTCCAACCTTTCGTCAGACACGTGAAAAACTTGCAAGTTAGGTCCTTCGTCGCGTCGTCATTATAATTCACTTTTTCTGAACACATGGATCCTTTGGAAGATAATGGAACGATGTTGCGGTGCCCTAACGGCTGCCCTCGTCACACTACGGGAAGCAATAATTAGTCGCTGAGCTTGTTTTCCGTACACCATCCATTTCTCGTATCCACACTCACATGTGATGTTTATAAGGTCAGCCTCGTTTTGAAAACGAACTCCGTCGCGCGCGTGCTTAGGTACGTCAAAATATCACAACGTAATTAATTGTCCTTTGTGATGTCATAAATAAATTACAACGGTAAACTTACAATATAAATAGAAAATAATTCTTTAAATATGTACCTAGATTTTACTGAAATGTATCTATTAATTTTCTAGTGTTTATTTTCCGGTGTTTAATTCTGTATATAACGCTACCGTGTACTTTATTATGACGTCACAAAGGACAATTAATTACGTCGTCATATGTTGACGTTACTAAGCAATTAAGACTGGTCGCGGTAGCTCAGTGGTTAGAGCGTTCGCTTCGTAACCGGAAGGTCGTGAGTTCGAGCCCCGCTCGTGCCATGGCCGCGTCAAACCTAGGACGAAAAATAAATAGGTAGTGATTGTTCCTTCGCCAAACGCTCGGCATTTCGAAGTGAGAATCACGGATCTTTCGGATATGACCTTAAAAACGGAGGTCATGGTAGGCGTTGGCATGTTAAAGAACCCTCACTGCTACGGCCCTGAGCGCATAGCATAGGTCTAAATTTGTGGTACTTCACCTACAGCTGGTGACGTCTCAATATGAGTGAAAAATTCTCGACGGCACGTAAAACAAACAAACAAACAGAACGATAAATTTCCCTCCATATACATCGCCATTGAGGAAATTTGGTATGCCTCCTGTGACATTGACGGTCATGGAACTTTCAGCGTTAAATTTGGTTGTGTTTCTTATAGCAGTATTGGCCATTAAATTATTTCGTGTCAGATGGAATGATGCGTCAGATTGCAGGACTATGGAGTGCGTTATTTTGTACCAAAATCTCACAGTCATTGCCTTTCATAGCGCGAGGTTACCGGCTCCGTGGGAAAATTGCAGGCCACATGTAGGCTTTAGATCAGCACAATGACGTATAATTCATATATTCTATATTTACATATCTAAGTGATGCTTCATTTATGACAGAAGAGGTGAAACCAGAGTCGACCATTATTGGCGTTTATTTGTTACTAGAGGCATCCTGTCCTCTTACGCAAACATTGGCAGAGGTCCTTTGCAGGCTCCTGGAAACGTATGGCAGATGTGGATGGTATCCCCTTGTTCCTGTGCAGCGACACCAGATGTCCGACTTGGAGAAATACCTGTTTAAATTTAAACTAACATGTTAACGTTATCATTTTTATCAAATTCAATTTGCCAGTGTTAGTGTTTAAGCACAGAAATGGTGATTTTCATTTCACAATGGTACACAGATAATTTACCATTCTTTAAAACCATATTTATCTAAGTATTCTCCACATTACCTGAAATTATATTGCAACGATTATTAGAAACCCTACACAACGTTTTATACGTATCATTCAGCACGGTGTTTTTTTCTTTTAACACTCTGTTAACAGTTTACCAGCCATACATTTCATACAATTTATTCAACATTATCCTTAGGTATGGGATGTTTTTGAGAGGGATTAATATAATATTTATTTTGGAAGATTTGTTCTTCCCCACTCTCTTACACACGCATAATTTTCCTCCAAATGCCCCGATGTCCGTCGGATGGGACGTTAAAGGGTGCCCCGTGTTAAGGATTTCAACCCCCTTGGCACGTGAAAGATCGTTTCCTTGATTTCGAAAAAGAATAGGCTCACTGGGGGCCGTCAAGAAAACTTCAACTTTCTAAACCAACCACATTTCAGTTGCTTAACCGTCGTAAAATGGCTGAAATATTGCCAAGTCGGCGTAAAACCGCAATCAATCTATCAATCAATTCATATTTCCTCAATTCAAAAATAAGATTCACAACTGGTTTTTTTTTTGTTTGTTTGTTTGTTTGTTTTTCTTAAACAGGGATAAATTAATGATTGACACTTTGTACCGCTGGGCCGACAAAATTGCCAAATTTAGATATGAATGATGTGTGTACTGACCTTGGGCAGCAAGTTTTGCTTCCTCTCTATGAAGTCCCAGTGCCCAGGTTTCAGGGTCCACCCTGAAGTTATTGCACGTAGGAAAGTTAGGAGGAATTGGAGCCATGTCACTAATATCTCCTTCTTGCATCACCAAGCTCATTCCCTCACCCAGATGGTGCGTAAAATGGCAGTGCATGAACCAATATCCTGAAATTATATGATACCGTAGAAGAAGTCAAATGTGTTTGAATTATATCTGCTTCTAATAAAGGTTTGAAGTGCTATAAACTGTAAAGTTACCGGGATTATCTGCTTTGAATCTAATTATGACGTAGCCATTTGCTGGTACAGTGACGGTGTCTTTTAACACGGGATTCACAAGATTTAAATCGGGGATATTTCCATCGGCCCAAGAGGGATCTGCCCACGTTGCCCTCGTACAATCATTATTTAAACATCTAATATCTGGATTTCGTCCAGTAGAATTTCCGGTTTGGGGATCAAATGGGGGATATCCAATCTTTAGGACATGGAATTGATGTCCATGTAGATGAACAGGGTGTGCAATTTTAGGTGTACCTGAAAGAAACGAGGAGGAAATAAGTGATAATATATAATACTAAACATTTGACTTAACAACGTAATGATATTGTCAGATTTTAATTTACAATATTAATCTCTTGTCAATAATCACTAACAAACAATGCAATTGTCCTGTCTCTCTGGACGCCATTGGTCTCATCACAGGCAATTATATCGCTTGGATTCGAATTCATGAAATTCCATATACTTCCCAAGATATGCAGTACGTGGATTCGAATTTACTATTGAATTTCAATGTTATAGAATTCAAAATAAGTTCACCGATGACAAAATAAAACAAATGCTATAAAATTCTACACTGTATTCTTATTATCCACATATAATCAATCTACATTACTGCTAAATTCATTCCTTTATAGTTCCCAAGATATGCAGTATGTGTAAAACTGTCTCTACTTTCACTTATCACTGTCATAGTGACTGGTTTCTTTACTTATCCAAAAAACAGGATGATTGATTGATTATCTATTGTTTAACGTCCCGCTCGAGAACTTTTCACTCATATGGAGATGTTACCATTGCCGGTGAAGGGCTGCAAAATTTAGGCCTATGCGCTTTTGCGCAGGGAGGGATTTTTCTCGTGCCACACCTGCTGTGACACGGGACACCGGTTTTTGCGGTCTCTTCCGAAGAAATAGGATGAACAGACCCATAAGTATTTAGAGACTCAAATATCACATGCCATTTTGATAAATAATAATTCAATATAGTGCATAAATTACATTAATTAGATACAATGATTTAATTATGTCTCACTTTATCTAAACCACATGTTTGACGGTTTATAATGAAGTGAATTTGGGTATTATTAGCGCCGGTTAAAATGGCTGCGACAGAGAAGGTGCAGACGGTTCACAAAGTTTAGTCATTGGGGGTCTATTACGGATTGGGGTAAGAAATTCACCTTAAAGTTGCACATTCAATGTAATTTAAATTCTTTATATCTGCATACAGAATTTCTGGTGAACTTGGTAGTAATGTAGATTGATAATGTGTTAATATGTTAGAATAATAGTAGAATTGTATATCATTTGGTTTACTGATTTTTCATCGACAAAGTTGAGTATCCTATATTTAGAGTTCTATACCTTTACTCTTTAACAGTAAATTCGAACCCAAGCAATAAAATTCCCTGTAGTTCTTACCAAAAGAGAAGATAACCATTTCTATTATATTTCCAAGTTCAAGTTTAAGAATGTGAGTACATCTGCAGTCACTGTCAGTACAGGTGTCTGGTCCACAAGGTACAATGGCGTCTGGTCCGGGATAGGTCTGAAAGGAATCTCATTATGCACACTGACGACTAACGTGATACAAAATTATCATTAAAATTTCCTCACGAGAATTACCTCCCTGAACTACTTCAAGATGTTCAAGATTTTTTTCAACACAATCCTACGTCAAAATTTAAAGTATGCAGCTCTGATCACTTGCTGGCGATGCAAAGAGGGCATGGTTTAAATAAAGGAATTATTTCTTTGATTTGACGAGGGCTGGTTGATATGTTATGAGCCGCATATGTAAGGGTTTGAATTTTGAGTGGCATATTGCATTATTTTTAACATAATCCTCTTTAGTGTCTATACACTTTTGCCAGCGATGTTTAAGGGCCTCAATGCCACTTTTAAAGAAATCCTTTCTTGACCGTTCAGAAAGTCCCCCACTACAAGTATGACGTCATCATCTGACTGAAAATGAATATCGAAAATGGACATTTTTAGTTTTGAAAATATATTAAGTCTGATGGAACGAGATCAGGTGAATAAGGCGGATGCTCAAACAATTTAAAGTCAGTCGTTAATGGCAACCATGCCAATAACAGACTTGTGAACAGGGGCATTGTCCTCGTGGAACAACATACCTTTACTGAGTTTTTCGCGGCGATTGTGTTAATATTTTCCAGTAACTGCCTCAGAAGACATGCACAGAATGCGCCATTGATTGTTTGTAACTTTTGTATATAATCTACCACCAGAATACCATTAACATCCCAGAAAACCGAGGCCATAACCTTTCCAGCTGATGGAACAGTCTTTGCCTTCTTTGGCGGGGTGAACCCTGGTGCCTCCATTGTTTGGCCTCTGGGGTGAAATGATGGACCCACGTTTCATCCGTAGTAACAAATCTCTGAAGAAAGTTAGCAGAATCCACATAATCTCTGAAAGGTTTAGATTAGCACGCAACAACGTACACCTGATGTGCTTTATTCTGATCAATTATCAGAAGTCCTGGTACCCACTGGGCTGAAAACTTTCTCATTGTAAGATCCTTTATCAGAATGGAATGTACTCATTCCTGTGAAATGCCAACTGTTCTGGCTATATACGTTCTGTAACTCGCCTGTCAGTCATAACAATACCATGGACTTTACTGACCATTTTTAGGGTTGCAAAAGTGACAGGCATTCTAGGACTGGGGTCATCCTCAAGGCTCTGCCTACCGCGTTTAAAGTCCGCTAACAATCTTTTCACTATAGCATAAGAAGGGGCATTTTTCCTAGTGTTGCTGCCATATCAGTATGGATATCCTTAGGTGCTAAACCTTGCAAATATTTGATCACTGCTTTTTCACCGGCTGTTGTCCATTTTGGAAAAATCACTTGCCTTGTTTTACATTAGAGTGATACCTCGTCGATATAAACTGACCAAATGGCACTAGTCGTTGGGTACACGGCCATAAATAGTCAGGGAATATAAGTCTGGAAAAAGATATGGATGCTAACTTCCTTCAATACAAGGCCCACAACATATCAATCAGACCTCGGAAAGGAATGAACCCATGTTTCATTCATTGACAATCTTTAAGCCGCTTCCTACAGATCCTATGTAGTCTTTGGACTAAAATCTTAGTCCCATCACGGTCCCATGGAGTCATGAACAGAACAAATGTAAACGCTATAGCTACGGCAGTGACAGTAGAGCTAATAGTTGTTTAAAAGAAATAAAATTTTAATATAGGACTGTTAACATTTATTTAAAAATGTTAATTTCCTTCACACAATAACATGCAACGCCATATTTGCATACACTAACTTTCAATGTGAATAGAGTTCCATTTTAATATGATAAAAATTATTAAAATATATTATGTAAAAATGATTGATTGATTGATTATCTATTGTTTAACGTCCCGCTCGAGAATGTTTCACTCATATGGAGACGTCACCATAGCCGGTGAAGGGCTCCAAAATTTAGGCCTATGCTTGGCGCTTATGGCCTTCGAGCAGGGAGAGATCTTTTACCTGCCACACCTGCTGTGACACGGGACCTCGGTTTTTGTGGTCTCATCCGAAGGACCGCCCCATTTAGTCGCCTTTTACGACAAGCAAGGGGTACTGAGAATCTATTCTAACAACCCGGATCCCCACTGGGCTACATAAAAAATGAAACTGTAATGTTTTTCTTGGTCCTTTTTTTTTGGTAGTGCGAGGTTATGGTTGTGTATTTTTATGGACACGCTTATCAATGTGTGTGGATATCTATCAACGGTCGCGTTAGCTCAGTGGTTAGAGCGTTCGCGTCGTAACCGGGAGGTCGTGAGTTCGAGCCCCCACTCGTGCCATGGCCGCGTCAAACCTAAGACGAAAAATAGGTAGTGATTACTCCTTCGCCAAACGCTCGGCATTTAGAAGTGAGAATCGCGGGTCTTTTGGATAAGACCTTAAAAACGGAGGTCTCGTGTCACGGTGGCGTTGGCACGTTAAAGAGCCCTCACTGCTACTGCCCTGAGCGCTAAGCATAGGTCTAAATTTGTGGTACTTCACCTACAGTTGGTGACGTCTCTATATGAGTGAAAAATTCTCGACGGAACGTAAAACAAACAAACAATCTATCAATGTGTGAGGGTGTGAATATACAGTATATATCTATTTATCTTTGTATCTAAATTAGTCCTCAGGGCGACACAAACACACACGAAAAGAAAACGCACACAAAAGAGAAAAAGGAAGCCACTTTCTTGACAAACTGAATGCAACAAAATGTATGTCATATTAAATAATACCTGCAGAGCTGACGTTGGTTTTCGAAATTGATGACCATTGATAGCAGACCCTCTTCCAACTGCAATGCAGGAGATAAAATAAAAAAAAAACCCACACAAATATTGCTTGTACAATCTAGAAATGAACCTTTTTCAAATTTCCTCTCATTGTTAAACACTGATTCTGAGTCCTAGCTTTTTTGTATTTAATGCTAAATTTATGTATACATGTGTTGTAATATAAATATTGCTTCTACTAATTAATAATCTCTGGTGACGCTTTATTAGCTTATATTTCTGATGATTATCTTGTCAAAACATTATTCATTATTACATCCTATGAATAACTGTATATACAGTTTGTGTTTGAAAAGAGTATGTTTTTACATTAAAATAGTACAACCTTTTCGAAATCTAAAGTATTTCACATTCAAACTTACTGATAAGGTTGAAGTTAAGAAAAAACAACTGTTTGATGTCGCCAGGTTCCACGAGTGGGACAGGAATTTTCTGCAAGACCCATGCGGTTGAACGTAGTCGTGTTATTGGAACACTTACTGTGTTGGTCTCAGGAGGATAAAGACTAGATTATAAAAAAACAAAAAAAACAGGAAGTTAGTGGTTGATATGAGACTGGTATAAAAATAAACACTAAGTCAGTGGTTGATATGAGACTGGTGCTGGATTTCAATGTTTTATGCTCAATAGAGACTAAAGAAAAGAAATGAAAAAGGGTGTCAGTAGCTGACTTATTCTTACGATTCCATGATCGAAATACAGCCTAAAATGTGATTTTGTGAGATTTAAAAACAAACCGTCCGACACAACAAGCAAAATATCTCTTTTACCCACATTGCGCTGTGAAGTGTGTCAAATGTGAAGTGATAAGATTGTGAACCAATCAAGTGTTAACTCCTAGTTCGTAATTATTGATTGATTGTTTACGTCCCGTCGAGAATTTTTCACTCATATTGAGACGTCACCAGCTGTAGGTGCTTCAGAATAACTATTCAACATATATTAGTCAGTGAACGACATTACTTTCATTAACAAAATCATATCCTCAAATAGATGAGCAGACAGACAAATGGATTGATGATTCAATTATAACCCAATGCAGTAGTCTCTAGGAGAGAAGAAGTCGTTACAAAATATAACAGAAAATTACTAAAAGAACAATGGTGAAAAACACCTGTAAATTCAAAATATCGGGAACTTCCTTGGATTTTAAGAAAGGTCAATAAAAATGACAGGTGTGCAACTTCATATACATAATATATAAAGTTTGCATCAAATATGTTCGTGGATTTTACGATGTACCCTAGACAATCAGAACATTCCCTCAAAATGGACAAAATATCCATAACTTGTGAATGGTAATTGATCTCAATCAAAATAGCAGACGTACAACTTAATTATTCATACAAAATAATAAACTCTGTTATAGGTGCTAAAAATATCCTCTGGACAATGATGTCTCCCCATGGACAGACGGACAAGGCGATTCCAATATACCCCACAACTTCGTTTGAAGGGGAATATTAACTTTTACATACGTTAAAATGAAAACACGTATTGAAAAGCTATCTTCATCACACTGCTGCTGGGCTAGTAATTGTATACTGTTGTTGGTGTAGTTAGAATACATGTAACTATGTTTTTACATATATAGACTTAAATATTTTTTTAAACAAAAAAACTTAAACAAGGTCAGTGTCTCATGTTATAGCTTTAACACTATTAAATGCAGACCGTGAAGTTTTTCATTGCATGTACACTGTTGTAGATTTCTGTGCCCGCTCTGTTCTTGCATGTATAAAATGTATTTGTCCTTTGAATGTCCGTTAGTAGATCTGCAATGGTTATGTCTTCGATTTTGTGTTTAGAACAATTGGAAAGGAAACCAAAAATCTACTTTGGGAGATTTCGAAGTGTGAGTACATTGATTGATTGTTGTTTTCCGCCACACTCAACAATTTTTCAGTTATCTGGTGGCGTCCAGTTTTTATTGGTGGAGGAGAGAACCCTGATACAATGTACAATGAGGGTGGAGGTATTATATGTCTTTGTTTAATGTTAAACACGAACCCTTTTACTTGACATTTCCATAAATATAAATGTTCATTTCATAAGATGTACAATTACTGAAAAGGTATCTCCAAAGTTGCTAGCAATATATTTTAATTTTACTTTAATCGCAAATCTAAACAAATTGGTCTTTTGATTTTGATTTTAAAACACAGGTACTAGGGGTAAAAACACATGATGTATTATGATAAAATTTAGACTAATGCAACTCAGAAGTCTGTCACACTTAACTCCCAGAGTTCTTTTATTTCTCCGAGGTATCAATTTTGTTTGTAAGCATGATGACATTTTGTGTTTCCTTGGTGCTATTTTCAAATTATAAAGTACATTTATATTATTGGAGCACGTGTTGAGTGTTGTAAACCCCCAGGTAAAAATAAACCAATATGATATAGAAATACAAACCCATAAATTTGATTTACTGCAAGGCATGGCAATATATGTGAACAATGACGTGGTCTTGCAATAGGTGTTAAATATTCATCTATGCCCTGGTAATTCAGAACAGCAAAGGTGCGTTTGCGATGTGTTATATCTTCCTTAAAAAGATTAAGATGATAGCTTTAATAACTAGTTTTAGTGTATGGATATTGCCAGATCAAGAAAAACACACACACACACACACACACACACACACACACACACACACACACACACACACACACACACAGAGAGATTATCAGATAATTAGAACAGAGAAAGGGATTACTAGATAAAGAAAACTCTGTGTGTGTGTGTGTGTGTGTGTGTGTGTGTGTGTGTGTGTGCGAGAGAGAGAGACAGAGAAATATATTTCATGTACAGTATAAATAGATAATTACAATACGTGATGTACAGTGTGTACAAACCCCTGTAACAAGCTTTGTAGGAGTGCTAATAAAGTTGATATAATAGTTATTTCGAGGTTGTCCGGCAAATATGATGAAGTCCACGCTTTCTCCTACTTGTAAAACCACAGTGTCTGTTTTGTATGGTTCTACATCGTTTCCATCTAAGCTCACTATAATCAGCATATGCTGTAATTTGAAATGCACAATTATTCTAATAATAACTTATGCAACTTGTGTACAAAAAGCGACACACAACTGCAGGTAACTTCAATAATAGAAAGAGGCCCATGGGCCTCATCGCTCTATTGAATCACCTTGACTCTGCTGTTGTGATTTTGTAAAAACAATTGTGGCCCCAAAGGGTCCCGCTATAACCGATCTTGAATTTACACAAGACGAGGATGTCTCAATACCAATATCACGAACCTGACCTTGCCCTTCTGGTCAACCCTGTTCTAAAAGAATAATGTTCTTTACTGTAAACAAGCATTATATTACAGGACTTTTAAAACATATTTTCTTTCCCCATACACATATATTGTTAAATTTGATCAACCCTAGCTAACCCCAGGATTAATTATTTGAAAAAAAATTATTTTGAATCCACACAAATTAAGAACGTTAAAGTTTACATTTTGGTGATTTAGTTTGGCCCTGTCATTGTCATTGTCATGTATATTCCCAGAAGAAACTTTTATCTCCTACTGTGGCACACCCCATCCCCCAGGGCCCCTGAATTGAAGAAACTTGAATTTGAACTACGCGTACCTGAAGATTTTTGCATATATATCATGGCCTTCTGTTATTGAGATGAAGATTTTTAAAGCTGTTTTCGTATATATTCCTATGTTTAACTTTGGTTTTTAAGAATTCTTGTGTAAAACTTGTGATCAGTTATGTGGTTCCATGCTACTCCCGGTGACCACAATTTTATCAAATTTTTCAATCTGAACAACCTGGGGACCCTGGCATATTTATACGACATATCTATACGACCTATCTATACGACATATCTATACGACCTGTCTATACGACATATCTATACGACTTATCTATACGACATATCTATACGACTTATCTATACGACATATATATACGACTTATCTATACGACTTATCTATACGACATATCTATACGACATATCTATACGACTTATCTATACGACATATCTATACGACTTATCTATACGACATATCTATACGACTTATCTATACGACATATCTATACGAGATATCTATACGACATATCTATACGACTTATCTATACGACATATCTATACGACTTATCTATACGATATATCTATACGACTTATCTATACGACATATCTATACGACTTATCTATACGACATATCTATACGACTTATCTATACGACTTACCATGGCTCCGCTGTTCTTGAGATTTTTGTTTCTCTATTTAGTCTTATCTAAAATTTTCACTTCGTTTGTGGTCCAACCTACCCTGGGGCCACGATTTTAATAAAATTGAATATTCTGTATGCCAGGAAGCTTTCATATAAATTTTGGCCTTAGTGGTTCTAGAGAAAATTGTAAATGCTTTTTTCTTATCTACCCTTTGCACGGAGCATGACCCTCTATTTCAACAAACAGGAGTTCCCTTTACCTTAGCCCTATTTTCGTAAAGTTAATGAAATTGGTTCAGTGGTTCTAGAGAATATGAAAAAATTTTATAAACAGACGGACAGACAAAAAGTGATCAGAAAAGCTCAGGTGACTAAAATATATGGGTAGATAACTTTTGATATGCAAATTTAGTTTGAGGGATTGTTACTTTGAGATAAATGTAATTGGCTTATTGACATTATCCACATTTGTATATATTCTGTAACATAAGATCATCAAGTTTCTAAATATATGACGTTTGTTAAGCAATCCATTGATTTGTAAGTTGAAGCGCCAAATTTGCTTATTTTTCATCACTGTGCACGTACATCATCGATAGAAATCTCGAATGCTATATCGAAACCTGCGTTGATGATTCTGAATCTGTAGTAGCCGTTCTGAGTAACTGTAAATGTTTCCAGAGGTATGTAGGACTTCTCTGCAATCGTTGGATTTTGAGAACTATACTTTCGTCCTGTAAAATTGAAATCAAATTGATTATTACCCATGTCTTTTGTAACCCAGTAGGTCATTTTCGAACGTGCAATCTCATCACATTTCCTTGTGATGCAAAGAATAACGCTGTACCATTCATAATTCCATTTTCTATTGAATTGAATTGGATATTGGTTGTTAAATGTTTTATGAAATTGCAACTACATTTAATTAAAAAAACCAATATATTGCTAAACATTGTGTTTATGAGTTGCCCCGGTGGCAAATCTCATGATGCAACCCCCATGGGGATCCGGGTTGTTAGAATAGATCCCCAGTACCCCTCGCTTGTCGTAAAAACTAAAATGGGGCGGTCCTTCGGAAGAGACCACAAAAACCGCGGCCCCGTGTCACCGTAGGTGTGGCACGTAAAAGATCCCTCCCTGCTCAAAGGCCCTAAGCGCCGAACATAGGTCTAAATTTTGCAGCCCTTCACCAGCAATGGTGACGTTTCCATGTGTGTGAAAGATTCTAGAGCGGGACGTTAAACCATTTATAATCAATCAATCATGATGCGCACTAGATTACCGACATACGTGTCATTTATGTTTGCATTCAAAAACAGCGAGCGTAGCTCGTAACTCATATCCGTACTTTCACATATATATAGATCCACCAATATGTTTCAAAGAGGTTTAAACTTACCTTAGTACCAATGAACTGATTTTGTTTAAGAATTAATTAAGCCTAATTAAATATTTAGTTTTCTCTTTCGTTAATCCGTTGGTGCTTATGCCCTCTTGTGCGTTCAAAAATGACGTCATATATTGTATTCTTGTTACAAAGGACTTTGTCTTGGTATTATTAAGTCAGACATGTTTTGTCAGTCGCGGAGCAAATTTGTATAATTCCGATCAATTTAGTCAACGTATGGAAAAGTGATATCACGAAATCTTATTTATTTGTGAGGCATTAACACTGTGTGCATTTCTGCAAAACCATACTCTATACTGAGTGTTACCTCCCATTTTAAGCAAAACTATTACCATTTACCGTGTTGCAAACTGTGCAAAAATGAAGTCAATCAGGGATTGTTTTAGCGTAAGTTATTTTATACCATTTTAAAATACTAAAATAATTAACAGTGACGAATGATCTCTCTCTCTCTCTCTCCTGCCTAAGGCCGATATTTGATATTGTTTACTTGTTGATCGAGATAATAATTACTGTGTACACCTTTTTTTTTTATTCAAAAACATATCTATACATACAAGTGTGAATTGTCATCGTGATTGACATTCAACGGCATGTCAACCTCAACACCGTCAGGTTTTGATTTAAGTTTGACAAATAATTTAGCACAAAGTTCTTTCCTTCTGGTTACAGACAAACTTGAATACTGGAAGTCCATCGCTCGGACTTCGTTTGCTCCACTTCAGATCCATAACATTGCTCACTCTTTGATTGGCTTGTGCTTGTCCGTGCAGTTTGGGGAAATATTAATGTAGCCTTTTCGACATAAAAGATCTAGGAAAGCAATCGAAAATTAAATCAAAGGAGTTTTCTGACCAAGCGGCAAATCGTATTATTGTTATATATACTACTCAAAGTTTGATAAGGATCATATAGTTCTTACATTATAAAATCAATATATGAATTGATAAGACACGCAAATTTCATCATAGTGTTGGACTGACCCCTCTTGAGCCTCAAAACACAGGTTAGGTAGGGAAATGCATGCTGCAGTGATCATGAGTAGCACGTGAAGCATGGTACCCACATCATTCACATTTCTGAGTGCTTGTCGTTGATTTTAATTTGGCCATTGTCTTTACATCTGACCTCGTTTAAGTCACTGTTACTCTATGAAAATGCCTCCACAACGTCAAAGACGTCGTTTGACTATTGAAGAATTGGCCAGATGCATAGGAATGCTCGAAAATGGTGCAAGACAACGTCACGTTGCAGAGCTATTGGGTGTCAGTCAGAGCGTTGTTTGCAGAGCTTGGAACCGGTATCAAGCTCATGGTTCAGCTTCTCATCGACATGGAGGCGGCAGAGAAAGGTCCACCACGCAGCAAGATGACCGTTTTCTCTTGATTTCAGCACGTCATCGGTTTGCAACGGCGACTGCGCTTAGAAATGATCTTCTGAATGCAACTGGAGTTAACATTTCCACGCAAACTGTGCGTAATCGTCTTCATGAAGGTGGTCTTCGTTCCCGGAGAGCCTGTATTCGCATCCCTCTTACTCAGCGACACAGACAAGATCGTTTGAATTGGGCCAGGGCTCATGTGAATTGGAGGGTTGCTGATTGGGCCCCTGTACTTTTCACAGACGAGTCGAGGTTTTGTGTTGACTTCACAGATCGTCGTGCACGAGTGTGGAGAAGGGCAGGAGAACGATATCAGGACGCTAATGTTGCTGAACATGACAGATATGGTGGTGGGTCGTTGATGATTTGGGGAGGAATCAGTCGAGCTGGACAAACTGATCTCCATGTCCAAAGACGAGGCACGATGACCGGAGTGCGCTACAGGGATGAAGTCCTGGATGTGTACGTGAGACCATATGCTGGTGCTGTTGGTCCTGACTTCATCCTCATGGACGATAATGCACGTCCACATCGTGCTAGGGTGGTGGACGAGTACCTGGAACGTGAGACAATTGTTCGTATGGACTGGCCAGCTCGTTCTCCAGACCTCAACTTTATCGAGCATGTCTGGAATATGCTTCAGGTAGCGATTTCACGTCGTCCTGTACAACCAGCCACCCTCCAGGAACTTGAAAATGTTCTGATCCAAGAATGGAACAATATCTCTCTTGCGTCCATTCAAAACCTCGTTGGAAGCATGAGACGACGTTGCCAAGCTGTCATTGGAGCTAACGGAGGCCATACCCGCTATTGACACTTGTTTGTGCAGTGTGAAATGGAATTTGCAGAGTTTAAACAATTCCGTGATCATGAAATTACCATGCTTTTCAGGGTACTCTCCCTTTACCTTAGGAGTATGCGATGAAATGTCATGTTTGCCAAATTTTTCTGTCACAATTTCTTGAAGTAAACATTTCTGAACATAAATCACTCTGTGTTGGTTGTCATTCACCTTTGTTGAAAGTTTTACAAGTGCTGAAAAATATGATCCTTATCAAACTTTGAGTAGTATATATATTGTTCTGTTCCGAGGAGAAATTTCTTCAATGCAGGTTAGGATTGATTGATTGATTATCTATTGTTTAATGTCCCGCTCGTGAATCTTTCACTCATATGGAGACGTCACCATTGCAGTGAAGGGCTGCAAATTTAGGCCTATGCCCAGCGCTCGGGGCCCTTGAGCAGGGAGGGATCTTTATCGTGCCACACCTCCTGTGACACGGGACCCTGGTTTTGCGGTCTTATCCGAAGGACCTCCCCATTTAGTCGCCTCTTACGACAAGCAAGGGGTACTGAGGATCTATTCAAACAACCTGGATTCCCACGGGGCTGCAGGTTGGGGATTTCCATGTTCAACAGCATGCTCCCTAGTATCAAAACGGTGTTCGGGACTGTGAATCCCGTACTGCCCTTTACTTCTTGGAATTGATTTAGAAAAATGGTGGTAGAGTACTTCTTCAACAAAATATTTAGCGATACCAGATACTTAACCAGATCGATCATTAATGGTCATTTTAGGCTAAATACCTCAGATTTGGCATTGTTTACTGTACGTCCTAGGCTAATTGATAAATAAATATATGGTCTTGATGTAGACACCTTAAAGTCAGTGTCCACATGACATGGTGGACGTCTACTCAAAATGAACTACTGAGGCGTTTTCGGGTGTTTTATGACACCTAATTTCAGCGCATCTTACTTTTTGCGAGGCAGGATTTATTGCGAAGATCTGATTGTCACGAAAAACGGATATATGGAATTTGTTGACACGCAAATAGTCTGCAACCTCAACAGTTTGACAATATCTCTGGTTTTATTTATATCGATTATCCCTTTGTCAAAACAATGGCAATGAAGACGAGGCTGAAGAAGGATGATTCATCGATGTTTTTCTCAATTAGACGCCACGTCAACTGTCGACACTAGTATAATCTGCGATTCATCAATTTTAAATCGAGGCACGCTACTGACACGTACATTGATATTACAAAGGCTTAAACAGCCTCAGCATATTGCAAATTAAATGGTCCTTATGATGCATTAATTTACAAATACAACCTTTCACTAGGTCAAATGCTGTCTGACGTTTTCCATACCGATTTTAGAACATTTTATACTAATATTGACCACATATTTCTCAGCTTATCTGGTCAGGTTAGAGGTTTACGACGGGTGTAACCAGTCAATGGGAGATGTTTATTTCTCCTGAACACCTTAACCCGCCTCTATTGCTCCCGTCCCGTGAGGATCCGGGTTGTTAGAATAGATCCTCAGTACCCCTTGCCTGTCGTAAGACGCGACTAAATGGGGCGGTCCTTCGGATGAGAATTCAAAATCCGAGGCCTCGTGTCACAGCAGGTATGGCACGATAACGATCCATTCCTGCTCAAACGTCATAAGCACCGAGCATAGGCCTAAATTTCGCAATGGTGATTTCTCCATATGAGTGAAAAATATGTAATACGTACCACGTCCATTAACAAGACCCGTTTGGAGTTGAAACAAAACTGCAGAACCGTCTGGATGATTGGTAATAGGTGAGCAGGACCCGTCATACTCATCTAAACTGAATTTTCAATAGATATAATTCTATATATAATGCATTAGAATCTATTATTGCTAGGACTTTATATACCTGAACTAATGCTACGTACAGCCTGACTGTGTCTCTATCACCTGCATATGATGTTTATGCTTCTCAACTGATTTGACATGATAATTACAGATAATATGATCATGAAGTTAACAGTACCCGGGAAATCCGCCTCTAATAGTCTGTAAAACTTCTGTAGACGAGCGTCTTGTCCAATCAAACAGGATTGCAACGAATTCTTCGTTTACGTCTGGGACTGCCTCTTCTAAGAAAGTCTGTAAAATAATATACCTCTATACGTTGAAGTATTCGACATATTTATATCGATGGGATTTTCAATGAAATATTCTTTAGTCTATCCTTCTGTGTTTAATAAACCAGAAGTGATAAAATAATTAGATAGGATACAAGAGGGATATGTTTTGGTTCCAGCTGACAAAGCTTGTGAGGCTCATTCTTACAGCTGTATTTTTACTCCAACTGCCCTTTCAAATATGGAAATCTTTAAAATCATACTTCAGTTTTAAAGACATTTAAAATTCCAACCAATTGAACGAATGAATATGAGTTATCTTTCCTATACCGGATTTCAAACCCAAACATACGTTACTGAATCCAGTAAATGTTCTACATGCACTTAGCCCCTGTCTTTGCACCTCACGACTCTGTGGCCGAGTGGTTAGAGCATAGGGCTCAAAATCACAAGGCCTCTCACCTCTGTCGGCGCGTGTTCGAATCTCGGCCGCGGCGTTATGTGAGCAAGTTTGCCAGTTTACTTGCGGAAGGTCGGTGGTCTCCTCCCAGGTACATTGCATCTGGGTTTCAGGCAGACAAGGTGATGTTACAGGGGTTTCAACAGCCTGCATTTAGTAAATGCTACGGTCGTTTTAATAATTTAGATTGCCAATATATCCGAACCTAGCTGTCATTGGGTCAAAAGCTCCCTGACGTGTTTATTCCATTGTTGAAACAAGTTTTGCCACCTCGTAAATTTGTATACTTTATAGGGAGTTATGAGATTGATGACTGTTCGTTATCTTCACTTCTTTATCTACGTGTTGTCAATGTCGACATCATTTTCAGACCACTAGCTAAGAAATAAGTCAAAAATTATATATTGTATAGATACATGCCTTATTAAAATCTCACAAATAATGATATTTTGAATCGCATATAACAACTACTCTCAGTATGAATTTTATTGATTTTTGAAGCTGAATACTTAATGGATTAAATTTATTTCAGAATTTAAATTAAGGCTATTCTCAGTTTATAGTAAGGGAACTTGGTCAGTACTAGTGTATTTCAGTGCCCACAGTAAGTATCTGTAAACATAATTGTATATTATTTTGTATTGAAATCTTACAATGGGTGGCTTGAGTCTCGGCAACACGATCAAGGCTCCGGCTAATCCATCGGACCGCAGACTGCCGCTGTGTGCATGATACCAGTGGGTGCCGGCGGGGGAAGCCACGAATCTAAAATGATAAAAAATACAATCACAATACACGGTCCCGGTTGATGTTTTTGTAACAAAAATATGAACTCTTAGTGGTTAGAGCGTTCGCGTCCGGGAGGTAGTGAGTTCGAGCCCCACTCCTGCCATGGCCGCGTCAAACCGAAGACGAAAAATAGGTAGTGATTGCTCCTTCGTCAAACGCTCGGCATTTAGAAGTGAGAATCACGGGTCTTTCGGATATGACCTTAAAAAACGGAGGTCCCGTGTCACGGTACGTTGGCACATTAAAGAACCCTCACTGCTACGGCCCTGGGCGCTAAGCATAGGTCTAAATTTGTGGTACTTCACCTACAGCTGGTGACGTCTCAATATGAGTGAAAAATTCTCGACGGGACGTAAAACAAAACAAACAATCTTATTATTCGCATTGTAATTAACGATACGCGGTATGAATACGAAGCAATCCATTTATATACTGGTATTTTACGGTTGATAATACAACATACAAATATGGCGCTGATATTATTCTCTTCATCACATTTTCAATGACATCATATATTTATAGTAAGTTTAAGGTACCGTGCATCTTGATTTTAGATATGTTTACCCTCTACCTATGCTTCACATGGGGATCCGGGTTAGATTGATTGTTAGTGTTTGTCGTAAGTATTGAATAAATTGGGCGGTCCGTCGGATGAGAGCGTATATCAAGAGGTCGAATGTCACAGCAGGTGTGTCGGGATAAAGATCCTCCCCTCTAAGGCCGTAAGCGCCGAGTGTATGCCTATACTTTACAGCCATTCACATGAGTGGAAACTTCTCGTTTGGGACGTTAAGCAATATACATATAATCGTCTCTCTACATCTTCCTCATTATTACTTCTGAAGCATTTTGAAGATATTCCCCACAAAGTAACTCTGGTGTACCTGTATTCAAATGTTTGTCCCGGTAGAATGGGACACTGGGATATCATTTCCGGTCCGTCCATCCAAGGTGTCCCTCGTTGAAGCAAGCCGTGCCAGTGGATAGTTACCGCTTCATTTTTCAGGGAATTTTTCACAACGACAGAAACCTATGTAGAGAGGATATCAAGGATATAAAATTTTATTTGAAGATAGATAAATGGATTGATAAAAAAGATAAATAGATAGAGGAAGGATTTAAATTTTAAAAAAACGACTTCATTAAAGATTTTTTCTATATTCTATTTCATAATAATTCATTGACCATTAATTACGTTCGAGTAATTGTATATCACATTATCAAATTAATGCATCACACCAGACCTACTTGTTTTACGAAGCATGATCTCCAATCATACCAAAAATGTGACAATGCATAATAGTTGTATATTTGTCGTAAGGTCATTAAAGTGCTTTCTATATTTTTGCCCTCGACTTTGTATCTATCTCATAGAATCAACCCCATGTGCGGTTAGAATGGGTCCTCAGTACCCCTTACTTGTCGTAAGAGGCAACTAAATGGGGCGATCCTTCGGATGAAACCGAAAAAACCGAGGTCCCGTGTCACAGCAGATGTGGCATCCCTCCCTGCTGAAAGGTTATAAGCGCCGAACAGAGGCCTAAATATGAGTAAAAGATTCTCAAGCAGAACGTTAAATGATATACAACAAACGGAGGCCCCGTGTAACGGCAGGTGTGGTACGATAAAGATCCCTCTCTAATCAAAGGTCGTAAGTGCAGAACATAGGCCTAAATTTTACAGCCTTTCTCCGACAATGATGACGTCTCCATATGAGTGAGAATTTCTCGAAGGGGACGTTAAACAATATTACAACCAATGTTACAGTCTACGATGTCTTTACTTCATCGTTAGGAATGTTGATGTAAAGTGTTGAAAATTCGTACGTTTTGATGATGTTGAATTTGGAGATGGTTTGTGATTTCAAATTTATTATTTACATGTGGAATCCATATTTGATTTACACAGCTTTTCGCATAGGTTGTGGAACAATATCTGCTATTTCAAATTCACAGAAGAAGGATGTTTCCTAGACACCTGGTTTCAACTCTGGTACGTCAATATGTCCGTGTGTGCCCCAGTCATTATTCTTTACAGGAGTTATTAGATTGATCACTGTTAGTTATCTTCAGGTTTTGATCTGTGCACATCTTCGTTTGGAATAAAGATACAAGCTCGATAGAACATTTACTCATTTAATGTATCTTTGTAATTTCATCTATGAATTAGGCAATAAAACTCAAATGCATTCGTTTCAGTGACTGGAATATGGAATGTTTTGAAAACTGAAACGTGATTTTTATATAATTTGGTATTTGGTAAGGTATGTTTTCCATAGAAAACGATTACCAATTGCGGAATTAAAGCCAAATAAATAATACAGTAATTGTATTAATGCACAATACAAGCCAAGACAATGTTCAATGTAACCGTATGAGTGGAATATTTAGTGTAAGACGACTTAAGCGAATTTCTCATGACAATAGGTATATATATTTCGTGAGAGCTAATTTTATATTTCCTGGAAAAATAACTATTACCCCAGATATGGAATAAATTGTTAGCGATATTAAATTTTAGTGATATCGCCACTCTCGCTAACATCGTCAAACGTAAATCATCGCTAAAGTGTCTGCGTATACCGCATTTGTCAGTACGAGCCAGTATTTGTATTGTAATACAACTGGGGGGGGGGGGGGGGGGCTCACTTCTGGTTTACGAAATATAACATGATAGTCGGTACACATTTTTGTCTGTTTGTTTGTTTGTTTTTCGTCCCGTCGATAATTTTTCACTCATATTGAGACGTT